>JAGFMF010012145.1:2202534-2421288 GCA_019455555.1 Galemys pyrenaicus | reverse complement strand
AGAGAGAGAGAGAGAGAGGAAGGGGCCAGGAAGAGAGAGGAAGATGTCTGTTGCTCTTTGGAGGGGAGGAGGGGTGCAGGGGGGGAGGTCTAACTCCCCCATACCCCTCTCCACCCACCTCCCCTCTGCAGGCTGGTGCAGAGGGACCAGAGGGCTGTCAGGCAGGAGCTGGTGGGGCCCCGCAGGAGGTGTTATGACAGGACTTCCCCTGGGGCTTGGCTGCAAGCAGACAGCCACCACCGCAGCAGATGGGCGCCAGCCTCCCACCCCCACCTCCACCGCCCAGGACCCCGCTCTGTCCAGAGTTCCTGTCCCGGAGCTCTGCTTACCTGGCAGGAGCAAGGTCAGGGCACTGAGAAGGGCACGAGAGCTCCGGGTGGACAGCACACACCGGCACCCGGGGCAGTGGGCAGGAACTCAGCAGCCGGGGCTGGACAGCTCCCGAGCGCCTGGCTGCCCTGGGCCCGTACCAAAGGCGCTGCTGCCTGCGGGCTGGGATAGGAGGGAAACAGGTGGCCGGAATGGGAGGATGCAGAGAGGGGGGATGGAGAGGGGCAGAGACAGAGGAGAGAGATGGGGAGGAGACGCAGAGAAGCACCAGGGGTGGGGGGTGCTTCCAGAAGGGGGGAGAAGAGTGGAGAGCTGGGGAGCAGCAACATGTGGTGCTATCTCCGCTTCTTATGCTGGAGCACCCCGAGCCATCCCGTCAGCGCCCCTCCCCTCTGGTACAAACACACAGTGTCCACACACACACACACACACACACACACACTGTCTCTCGCACTCGCCCACACAGGGCACGGGCGCGCACAGGCTCTGCATGCAGATGTGCACACACACCCCTCTGGACAGCCAGGCTGCACCAGCCCTTACCTTGCCGTGGAAGCAACACGTGTCTGAATAAACACTCCCTTTATCCACGGGCCCCTTGGCCATCTCCCTGCACTGAGAGCTGCTGGAGGGGCGCCCAGGGCCAGGCTCCAGTGCCCAAGCCCAGTGCCCGCTGCCCTGGCAGCTGGCTTGACGGATGCCCACATTGCGATGGCTGTTTAGGTGGCCTGCAGGAAGCAGAGCCATTTGTTTTGTCAGAGCGTAACCATGACAATCACCCCATGCGCACAGCACACCGCTGGTGCTGCCCCCCCTCACCCTGCCCCTCCCCCTTCTCCAAGCACAGGAACAAGCAGGAGGCCACTTAGCAGCCACTGCTAATTCCTGCGGAGGCTGGTGGAAAAGGCCAGGCCAGTGGCAACAGCCCTCCCGGCAGCCCCCCTGGGGAATTCAGCTCCCAACAGGGCTGTCCTGGCCCTGGGGCCATGCCCCCACCCCCAGTCCATGTTCGAGCCAAGGTAGACAAGCCACTTTCCCCTGAGGTCACGATGGCTCTGGTCACCACGGTCACAGGCAGGCCCAGTCCGAGAGTCCAGCCACCACTTCCTGCCCCTGGTCGCGCAGAGCCACAAGGGAAACGTCTATGTTTTTAGGTGCACATCTCGGGGGCATCAGACCAGAGGCCTGGTCCCTGCAGTACAAGGCCGGACAGCCTAGACTGCACAGGTTTGTCGTGACCAAGGACAAGTAGACCTAGAAGCCGAGAGGCATGCCAGGTGCGACTGTGGGATCTGAATTTGGAGTCCAGAGGCCAGGGGTCTGAAGCTGGATGAGGGGCCCCTGAAGCACAGGGCAGAGCCACGGCCATGCACGTGGTCTCATTGACCCCTCGGAAGCCCCCCAGGAATGGGACTTATCCCGGTCTAGACACTGGCTCGGAGTGGTGCAGTGACTTGCCTGGGCTGCACAACACGGGGGTCACAGCAGCAACCCAAACTCGTGCCGGTCAGCTCGGACGCTGGGGAGTTTCTGTTACACCCGGGGCCCGGAGAGCTGCCCGCAGGCCTGGGGAGGTATGCGCTCACCTGCCCTGCACCAAGCCTGGGACACAGGTGCCACGCCCTTTGTGTCAAAATGAGCTCAGAGAGGTGACGCAGCTTGCTCAGGGCCACCCAGCAAGTGGAAGCGCCAGACGTGGAGCCCAGGCCTCTCCGGCACCCTCTCTCCAGGCCGCCTGTGTCTGCCCCTGGTGCTATATGGGGCGGGTGGCGTGGGGCAGTGGTGGGTACAGTGGGCTTAGAGGGGTGTGAAGGAAACATGATGTGGGGCGGGGGTGTCTGGGAGCTCCCTGCCAGTGTCCCGAGGACAGAGATCTTACAGAATTCTGCAAATCAACGATTCTACCATCACCGAGTCTCAGTGAGGGTTCCAAAGTTTTATTTGTTTATTTTAAGATTTATTTATTTATGCACAAAAGAGCTGGGGTACAGGCCAGAGGTGCGGAGGGTGAGAGGATTTTAGGGGAGCAGCGGGGAGGCAGGAGAGGTCTGCTGTGCCGTGTGGGTCCCCTCCCTGGCTGGGGATCGAACTTGCGCTGCAGTGGTTGCGGATGCTTCACAGTGGTGCTCAACCTGCTGAGCCACCAGGGAGGCCCCCAAAGAGTTTCAAATTCCCTGAGCTCTTCACTGACTATCTCCGCACAGGAAGAGGGCAGGGTTGGGATCGAGGCATGGACTGGAAGGGCACAAGGGACTGTGGTGACGGTGCATGGGTGAGTTGGAGGCGGAAACTCTGGGGACTACACCTGAGAAAAGAAAGCAAATATCCTAAGAAAAGAAATTAATTAAAAAATTCCTTGCAAGCCCAGGTCTTTCCCATCTTGGCAGGTGTGAGCTGAGAGAGAAGATACAGCCAGAGGATTTTGGAAAAATCTTGAGGGAGGGTTGTGGGGGGACTATTGGGCAGAGAGAGCGAGGGTGGACGGGGAGGGAGAGGCTGTGGGTGAAGTTCTCTGATGCGGTTGTTTGCCTGGGTTGTTCCTGGTCACCTACTGTCGTGCGGGATCTGCTAAGGTTGAGTAGAAATTGATGCTTAGGGGGAGTGAAATGCTGCATGATGATTAACCAAGGTTCAAGGCCAAGTTCAAGTACTTAGAGTTGCCCTCAACAGTCTTTGGGTGTGAGGTTTGCAGAAAATGATAAGCCAGACAGATTTCAGAAACTTGACCCAGCAGGGAGAGGCACCAGCATTCCCAACCAGCTTTGGGTCCACACGACGGTCCCCAAAGCTTCCCAGGTGAGTCTCACCGAAGCCCCAAGCTCGCCTGTGCAGCGGGCAGGTAGCCTTGCTCTGGAGAAGGTGGGAGAATGAGGCCGAGAGCCGGACTGATGGCACCTGGGCAGCTTTGAGCCACTTTTCAGCTCCAGATCCCAGTTCCCCAAGGACAAGGCCTGACCCAGGGGCGTGCCCACCGAGAGGCCCAAGCCTCCCAGGCTCCCAAGCCCAGTCTCGGCCTCATGAAGTTCAAGGTCTCTGCCGGTCCTGAGCCCCTTATTCAGGGTCTGTGGTCACTGCTCGCTGTTTCTACTCAGCACCCCAAGCCCAGAGTTTGCGTTTCAGGACAAAATTCTCCGGAAACTAAGGTCCTGGAGGAGACGTGAGTGGGGCAGGTGACTGGGTCTGAGATGTAACCTGTGTGGGAGGGAAGGTTCTGGAAAGCGGCCTTTCTCAAAGCTGCCTCTTCGTGAAGCTGTTAAGCGTCCCTTACCCACCGACTAGCGTCCCAGGGCTACGGTGACAGGCCACACGCTGGGTAGGTTTAGGGCAGACATTTATGACCTCAAAGTGCTGGAGGTCCAAAGCCGGGTGCTACCAGCTGGGTGCGCTGACGCCCCAGGGGGCACCTGGTCCTGGCCTTCCGGCTTCCAGCTGCTGCGGTTGCCCACCATCCTGGGCTTGCGGCTGCCTCACTGCGATCTCTGCCTCTGACCCTGCACGGATGTCTTCCCTGTGTCTGCATCTCGTCTCGGTGTGTCTGCCTCCAAGCCTCCCTCTCCTCCTCCTACCCAAAAACACTGACAGGGCCCTTTCTAATCCAGCCTGACCTCAGCTTAACCCAAACACCTGCAAAGACCCTATTTTAAAATTTTTTTTAAAGATTTATTTATTTACATAGATAAGGATTGGGGTACAGGCCAGAGGTGCGAAGGGTGAGAGGATTCACCAGAGTCAGAGTGGGGGCCAGAACAGGCAGATAGACTGAAATCCACTGCTGAGGGGAGCAGCGGGCGAGGCAGGAGAGGTCTGCTGCACCACGAGGGTCACTCTCCGGAAGAGGACCGAACTCGTGCTGCAGTGGCTGAGGATGCCTCATAGTGCGGTGCTCAACCCATTGCGCCACTGGGGAGGGCCCCAAAGACCCTATTTTCAAAGGTCACGTTCACGTACCAGGGGTGGGACTTTTTGGGGAGACACAATTCAACACCAAAACTTATCTAGAAGGACAGATCCGTGGACATGAGTCAATCCTTTGAACTTCTAGAAGTTTAGTGCGGAGAGGAAAGCCAGTGACAGCATATTACAGACTCCAGAGCTGGACTGCTTAGGTCCAAGTCCCAGCTCTGTCATTACCTGGCTATGCACCCTTGGGGAAATTACTTAGCTGCTCTGTGCTTCCGCTTCCCTGCTGTAAAGCGGGGGTGACTTGTCATGATAATTAAATGAGTCAGTGTTTGCACAGCGGTTGATAGAGCATGGCACATACTAAGCCTCATGACATTTGTTAAAATGAACATTAAATGTCCCCTAGACCCACACTGCTGCTCCACAGGTGTGAAAACTGACACCCAGAAGGGGGAGAGGACAGCCCACGGGTCCCGCGTGTGCAGCCAGGGTTGAGGCCCCGCCTTCCTCTGGGGCTACCCCAGTGGGGATTAGATCTCCTTCCCATTAACTCTCCAGGTGGAGGGATCAGGTAGAGGGTCTGGCAGGGGCAGCAAGGGAGGAGGTATTTGCAGAGGGGAAAAGGGGATCCCCACAGGATGGAAGCAGTGGATCCTCCTGCGCCCCTATTTCTTTTCCAACCCGCCCCTCAGTTTGTAGGACTGGAAGCTTTGTGCGATAGTTTCTGTCTACATGGAGGAAAAAACAAGTCTTCGAAGCGTGTAGTCAGCACAGCTGGAAGATGGGGGAGGATGGGGGTCCAGGCAGGGCCGGCAGAGAGGTCAGGGAAGGCCTGTGTGGTCACCGGGCTGGGTTGTTCTTTTCCCAGAACACCCTGAGCAAGATGACCAGACTGCTGATGTCACCTGAGGTCACTCCCGGCTCAGGCTTACTTTCTGAAGGGCCAGACCCAGGAGGACGGTGGCGGGGTGAAGCGGAACAGGCTCGAGCTTTGAAGGCAGCTGGGTTGACATGTGCCACGTCCGAGGCAAAAATACCTAATGCATCAACGCCCTGCGTCATTTTTACCTTCTCCCAGCCCTCACCTGGAGCAGGGATTTCATGAATGGCCCAGTCTCCCTTCTTCCCTGCATGCAAGCCTAGCCAGGTCACTTGGCCCAGCCCATGCTCAAAAAGGTGCATGAACTCTTGCCTCTTCGCCCTGGCCTCAGCCCCATGACCTAAGCCCTGTGGGGGCATGGCATGACTAAAGTCTGTTCAGTGCCTGCCTCGCTGAGCTCATTCTCCTCTGCCTCTGTCCTCACCGCTGGGAGAAGCATGATCCAGATTAGCCTGTTGCTGCCTGGAAGAAGATGACATACCAAGGTCATTCTGATGACCCAGGAACAGGACCAAACCGCCCAGCCCTGCTCCTCGGAGATAACCAGCTCTCAGCTGGCCCAGAGTAACGATTAAGCCACTGAGTTTGGAGAGGTTCAGTTTGTGGCCCTTTCCCACCATCGCTGCCTGACAAGCCGCCTCCTGTAGATCCCGCCTTCCTCATATCTTCTGGGCACACCCCTCCTGCCCACCCCACAGCCCCCGCCTCAGTTCCACCTCCGAATAGCTCCCAACCTGGGCTCCCATCTTGAGTCTCACCTGTTCCACCCCCTACACTGCAGGATAGTTGTCATCTGTCACCCCTTCCTCAGCCCAGCCTAAAACTGCTCAGTAAAAAATTCTTAGTTTAGTACTTAAGACCCTTTA
Organism: Galemys pyrenaicus; assembly: GCA_019455555.1. Lineage (NCBI taxonomy): Eukaryota > Metazoa > Chordata > Mammalia > Eulipotyphla > Talpidae > Galemys > Galemys pyrenaicus. Next base: position 2,415,309 of record JAGFMF010012145.1, on the reverse strand, counting down.
TGATCTGCCCCTGCCCTTCCTCTGGTCCCGCTCCTGCTCAGTTCCCCAGGAGACTCTGTGGTTCTCTAGGCTGACACCTTGGGGGTCACCTGTTGGTGCCTCTGCCAGCCTCCTCCACAAGTCCTGCAAAGGAGAGCTGACGTGTCATCACTTCAGGAGAGCCCAACGCCCCCAGCTAAAGAGCCTGGCTGGCTGGCCATTGCGCGGCACCGGGCTGGCATACAGTAGGCGCTCAACTAATACCACATTGGGTGAGCAAGTGACTCCCACACCTCTGGCCTGTACCCCAGCTCTTGCATGCATGCATAAATCTTTAAAAAAACAAAACAAAACATGGGTCAGAGGGATCCCAGGCCCACGAGGGCCCAAGGGACCCAGGGTCTCTGCAGAGTGCGGAGGGGAGCGAAGAGGGCGGAACCAGAGTCGCCACGGCCCCCCATCCTGAGTCCTGCAGGCTGAGGCACCGTGGGGGCGGGTGCCTTCATCCTGGGCGTGACGGGCGGTGCTGGCCGCGTGAGGGTGCCCAAGGCTGGCCGCGGCATCTTGCAAGTCCCGCTGTGGCAGCCACCGGGGGTGAGCCACAGGGCCCTGAGGGGGGCAGGGTGAGGAGGCTATTGTGGCCACACCGTGGGTGCCGGGAGCGCCTGGTAACCCGGCGGCCTCCGAGATGGAGAGGACGTCCAGCTGGCTGTTTGCACAGAGGCATGGACATGGGGTGAGCCAGCAACGGCCACCGCAGCTGAGGGGAGGCAATCAAGCTCCAGAAAGGAGGAGACCACACAACAGGCAGGGGGGTCAGGCCGCAGCCGGTCTCCCCACATGGAGACTGGGCCTCCAGGGTCGGCGTCCAGAGGGACGCCCGTGGCTGAGCAGACACAGGCCCCGAGACTGTGACCGGCTCTTTCCTGAGGCCGGCGCTGAAAGGTGACTCAGCAGGTCCTGGGTCCCAGCCCAAGCCCAGATGAAGACACGGATGGTCAGAGATGAGAGAACTTGCCCAGCTCTCCAGCTGAGAGCGGGCCCGGGGCCAGAGCAGCCCTAGTTCTGGTGCACTAGGGAGCTTGACCGCTACTTGCTGAGTTCATGTTGGACCTCCACCCCAGCGCTGACCCTGTGCCCCGCTGCCCCCAGGGCCGGGCTGCCTGGAGCCTGCAGATGGCTGCTGGCTCCAGGGTCAAGGCTGGCGGAGACAGCTGCTCTGCCGCCAGGTGCCTGCTTCTTCCTCATGATCCGTTACCATCCGTGGAGCTTTGGTATAAACAGCGACAGCTCCTGGCTTCAAAGCCTTCCCGGGGCAGGAACATAGCCGACCTGGCCGGTGGCCACCAGGCAGATGCAGGGCTTTAGAAACACGGGCTGTTCAGAGCAGTCGGAAGGAGACAGGCAGGTTCCTGGGGGGCAAAGCAGGCAGAAGCTCGGCAGTGCTCCATCCTGCACCCCCAACTCTTTAAAAAGAGACATCTGGCAAAGAACAGCGAGGCAGGAAGAAAACAAAGCAGAGCACGTAGCCTTCTAGGTGTGGTCGGGGTGCTTCTAGAGGTTTCTTGCCGTCTGGGCTGCACCATCTCTTCCCTAGAGAAGAGGGTGATGCGCTTCTAGCCCTGGGCTCTCTGGGCAGCCTGGGGCGCTGTGAGCGTGTTGGGGACCCCAAGGAAGGGCACTGTGCCAGGAGCTTTCACACGCACTGCTGCAAGCCACCCCATCACCGCCTGGGAAGCTTCTGCTGCTGTTTCGTTTCAACAAATACCTGAGAGTCTTTGCTGCCAGCCACACAGGTGGGCACCAACTCTCCCATCATGGCCCTGCATTCTTTACCCTCTGATCTGATCGGGAACTTGAGATCACACATGGGCTGGGCGGGAGGTGGTAGATGGGATGGAGAAGAGGGGAGGCTTCTCTGAGGAGGTGATATCTGATAGGGAACATGAAGGATGGGGGAGGATCCAGTTGTTCAAAGAATGGAGCAGGGGAGGAACATTCAGAAGCCAAGACGGCAGCAAAGTTTGGGGCCCAAGGAAGAGAGGGCAGCAGAGACTGGCTGAGTAGGGGGAGAGCACGGGCGGAGGGGAGGGGTGGCAGGGGCCATGGGAACAGTGTGGGTCACCGTGGAGACGGGCTTTTCCTCCGAGAGCGAGAGCGAAGGACAGTGTCTGAAAGGCTCTGTAAGCAAGGACGAACAAAGCTTTCGTTTACCTATTATGAGATCACCGAGCGGTGTGCGAATGGACCGGGGGAGAGGAAGCTGGGAGAAGCCATTGTGGGAGCAGACACGAGATGGCGGTGGTGGTGACGGTGTGATGCAGAGTGGATGGGCTGGAGGGGAAGGGAGGAGCCAGGGCAAGTGTAGGTGACGGGCCTGTGCAGTTAGTTACATGGGGGATGGTGCTATTCCCAGAGGCAGAAAGGCTGGGGGCTGGAGGATGGCATTGGGGGAATCTATAAATCTGGCTTTGGAATAATACGTTTATGGAAAATCATGTACCCAGGAAGGCTCAGTAGCTGAATATATGGAGTTCAGATGACTCTGAAGTGAAGATAACATTCATAACCATAAAGCCACCGATGTAGGTGATTAGCCGGAGCACCCTCTGGGAATCAAGAATCAGTGGAGAGCCGGTTATTCACTCCAGGAGAGCAGAGACCAAGTCTCTTGTTGCGTGATGCCCCCAGCACCTGTTCTAGCACACAGCGCAGAACTGTCGGATCCTGGCTGCAGGCTGAAGGGAGACCATGTACAGCGAATCAGAGTGACAGTCTCTTTAAGGAGCTGATGTTCCGTGAGGCTGCCTAGAGGTGATCAGTGTCAGAGGCGTGGAACAAAATGGCTGAACAACCAGTTTGGAATCTGGGGCCCTTCAGGTAAGTCAGGGCTGACTGTTTCCGAAGCCTCAGAGTCCTTGGTTGGTGGCCTACCCCGCGGTAAGGGGCTCCAGCCCTCCTTGCCTTCAGAGGCACCTGTGAGTGGTGCTTCTGCCGGGCACGTGGGGTGGGCTTGCACGCACGAGCTGGCCTTGCCCGTGTGGGGTTCCCTGTCCCCTTGTCCCTCCTCCCTTGTCCCCTTACACTGCAGCCTTTTACTTTGGGGGCGTCCTTATGATCCTTCCCTCAAACACCCACCCCCTCCATCCGCAAACCTGCCATCTTTGCGAGGTCAGGGGGCTTCGTCTGGTCTACCTTAACTCCGGAACCTGGCTGGGTGCTGGACGTGTGACAGATAATGGCCTCCGAGGCCCATAATAGGTCACAGAAGCTTGATGGCTTATTGAGGGAATTCTTAGCTATTTATCAAAATAAATTCTCTAGAGAGCTCTTGGGTAATGCTTCTCAGAGTTACCATATAGGGTCCAATAGCACTGAGGGATTTTGTTTTTTTTTGTTTTTTTAAAAGATTTTATTTATGCATACAAGCACTGGGGTACAGGCCAGAGATGTGGGGGGTGAGAGGATCTACCAGAGAAAGAGTGGGGGACAGAATAGGTAGATTAACTGAAACACACTGCTGAGGGGAGCAGCGGGCAAGACAGGAGAGGTCTGCCGTGCCCTGTGGGTCCACTCCCTGGCCAGCAGAAGGGATCGAACTCGTGCTGCAGTGGCTGCGGTTTGCTTCACAGTGTGTTGCTTAACCCACTGTGCCACCAGGGAGGCCCAAAATTGAGGGATTTTGAAGATGCACTGCATGGTCACTGCGTGAGCTGGTGTAAATTCATGCCCCCTGGGCCGCAGCTTCTCCTACGCAGTCTGGACACCGCCCCCAGAGCCGGGGCTTTTGCTGTGTGTGTTACGGACGAGCTGGTGCGTGTTCGTTTGGTGGCCTGGTGCTCCTGGCCGAGCTGAAGCCGATGGAGGCCACTGAGGTCGTGCAGTCTCTGCCCGAGGGAGAGCTGTGTTCAGAAAGCTTTGGGTGCAACACCTGGGCCAAGATGGAAAATTCTATAAAGCATCTGGTGGAGAAAGGCATGGAAACCAGGAGTAGGCGTTCCTTCTACATAAAAAATAACCGAGATGTCCCTGGCCAGTCCATCATCCAGCAGGTTAATTCTCTCTGTGATGTCTCTCAGCTCTGCTGCCTCTCCCCCTCCCCCCACCCAGCCACACCCTCCTGCGGGCTGTAGCAGCCTCTCCCCACTGCTCCCTCTGCTTCCCTTCTTGCTTCTCTCCACAGAATGACATTTTACAAACATAAATTAAATCACATCTCTGCCCTGATTAAAACACTTGGGGAATGACATCACACTCAAAATAAAATCCAAACTCCTCACCTTGATCTCGAATGACTCAGTCCAGCTCCTCTCTCCAGCTTCATCTCTCATCTCTCTCTGCAACTCATGACCAGCCCCTCACCCCTTCCTAGTCTTTCAAGCCGTTGCCCCCCACCGACCCCTCACTGTTCTCTTCCCCTGGAATTCTCTGTCGTTCACTTTTGGCAGGATGACACTTAGGTCTCTGCATAAACCTCACCACCTCCGGGAAGCCCTCCTTGACTGCCGTATGCTAAAGTACACTCTCCTTATTAGTTTGTGTAAATAAACATCTTCTCGTTCATTTCCTTAGCAGCTCTCTCATCACCTTAAATTTCTGTTCATGAGTTTATCATCTCTTCTGCCCACTAGACCACAGCTCCTCAAAGACCAAATATCAGATCCCACGTGTCCTCTAGAAAAGCCAAAATCCTGCCAAGCGCCTGTCACTCAGGAGATGCCCAGCGAACACAAACAGTTCTCCCCTCCTGCACGGACCCTGCAGGGCTCCAGCACAGCAAGTGAGGATGGCAGGGAGAAAACGGCTATTTGGGCATCTTGAGACTTCACCTTGGGGAGCACGAGACTACAGCGTCCCAGCCTGGGCAGTGGGTTGAACACCCACCAAAAGGCACCCAGCCCTCCACAGCCAGCCACGAGTCGCTGGCACAGGTTAGTAAGAATGCATAGGACAGCCCCTTCCCCAGACTTCCAGGAACAAAGGGACATGATGGGTTCTGGGGTTCTACCCAGTCTGGGGGGCCCCCACCTTGGCTTTTGTGGATGGATGCTAAGTGGGCTGATGTTTGCTCACCTTCATCAGGCCCTTTGCTCTCGGTGGAAAATCCAAAGTGGGTTTGGGTTTAGTAGGACCCTGAGTTCCTGCCAGACCCCACGAGGAGGCAGCCTCGGCAGCCCCTGGCAGCCCCCAGCAGCCCCCTGGTGCTGGCCGGAGGAGACAGAGGCCTTAGGACACCACAGGACTCAGCTCGGGAAGTGCATGAGCAGAGTCACCTCTCCCAGCCTGGCCTTGGCCGCTCCCTTTGCAGATATTACATGGAAGCGTAACGTGGGCAAAGCATAACCTTAAAGTGGCTTCGAGAAGGAAGTTTCTGGGCTGTGCTGAACCTTCTTTTCAAGGTGAAAAGAGGGGAGGGTGCTGAAGAGCCACGGGATACTTAACCCCTGATGCCTGGACATCCCCCAGATGGGCGCTCGTCTGCCCCGGTTTCTGCCAATAGATCACGGAGAGTCAGAGGCAGGCAGCCTCAGGCAGAGGCGCTGAGTCCAGCAAGGACCATGGCCGGGCAAATGTGGTCGGAGGCCGCCCTCACCAGGCCACTTCTGTCCTATGGGAACCGACGGGGAGGCGGGGCCCCAGGGCTGCAGGCTGGAGAAGACCCAGGTGGCACCTGCACGGGTTGGCAGCCGCTGCCCTTGGCGGGCCCAGCTCAGGCGATCTCCCCCGCCAGGCCAGGAGTCAGTTGGTGACTCTGCACGTGGAAAGCCCTTAAAGGTTGCTGTGAGGCGAGACAGGGTGGGTAGGCCAAGAGCTCGGCCAGGGCCCGGCAGGGATAGGTCACACCCCCAGGCTGCCCGCAGTGGGCCAGGGGCCTGTGAGGCGCATGCACGCTGCATCCAGCCTCGTTGAGAGTGACGCTGACGAGGTGTGCGTGCTCTGCACTCCTGGGAATTCACACCTGGAATAGCTGTAGTGCTCACGGCGGCCGTCCCGGGCAAGTCTCCACTGTGGCCCACTGAGGAGGACGCTGGGGCTCCGAGGGGCAGAGGGAGCGAAGGCAGAGCCCTATCTGAACCCGAGACCACCGATCTCAGCCCCGGCCGCCTCCACCCTGCAGATGCAGGACCTGTCCAAGACTTGCCTAACTGTGGCTGCCCCAGCAACACCAGCCTCTTCTCCTCCCCTTCTCCCACCCCCATGACAGTCTCTCAGGGGATGGACCCCAAGTCTGGCCCCCCAGAATGCAGAGACCTGGTTTGGCATCCCCAGGACCATTGGGCCTCCCAGGAGCTTGGCTGTTGCCATGGTTCCACCCGCGCTGCCGGGTCTCGGTCCAGCCTGCACAGCGGAGAAGCAGCAGCTCACGCCAGGCTGGGCAGCCTTGCCGGGGGATGCCAGCCCCCAGGATGCACCGGAGCTGCGGTGCCGCAGAGGGGACGGGAGCAGGCGGGGCCAGGGCTCTGGAGGACGTCTCCCCCACGGGGCTGCTCTTCCTTTCCATGTCTCCCGCTGTGCCTGCCGCTGGGTCCACGGAAATGGACACAGCAGCGGGGATTCGGGGAGCGTGAAGACACCTGCACGGGGCTTCTACTTTAGTGGAAGAGGCAGCCTCTGATGAGTGTGAAACCGCAACAAATGCTGCCAAGAGAACGACAGGGACTGACCGGACATGTGGGGGTCTCCTACTCAGGACGTCTACTGGAGCTGGGATCCAAAAGGCAGGAAGAGGCAGGGAGGGAAGAGCAGAGGCGGAGGGGACAGCCCGTGCAAAGGCCATGTCGTGGGGGGAGGGCGCACGGACCAGGATGCGGACCAGGCCCTGCGTGACCCCCAGACTGTGTTAAGGAGCCCGGCCTTGTACTTTCTGGGGCGCCAGAAAGCTGAAAAGCAGGGGCGGTGTGGGCAGATCTGTTCTCACAGGAGCACGTGGCTGTTGAGTGAGGATTTGGAGGGAGACGCCAGTGGCGATGGAGACGCCAGAGGTGGTACTGAGAGCGCTCAGTAATGCTTTAAAGCTGTTTTTCGGATCTGTCCTCCACCTCCTTCCTCACCCCGTCCTTTGGCTCAGACGCCTTCCTCTTTCACACAGGGCAGCCCCCCTGCTGGCGCGGTGGCCTCTGCTGGTCCCCATCTGGCATGCCCTGGCAGGGGCTGCAGGGTGTTTTTGAAATCTCCAAGTCCGGTCAGGTTCTCCCTGGACTCCAGGCCCTTGCTGGCTCTTCCTGTTTTCCTTCCTCTGACCTGACAGGCAGGACACTCACTTTGTTGCGTTCTTGCCCCTGCTCCCCTCCCCAGGCTCCCTCCGGGCTTTGGGCGCATGGGTGACTTTGATCCCCAGGGCCCTCTTCCTAAAATTCATCTCAGTTTCAGCAATGCAGTTTCATCTCTAAGAGCCAACCCAGGAGCGAGCTCTCTGAGCGCCCCCCAGCTCGTGCCCTGGACCCAGGCCTGGGCGTATGCCCGCACTTCTGCTCAGAGGGGATGTCTTTTGGAGCCTCTACCAGGCCCTTCTAAGTCCATATATTCAAGAATATTACTATTTACACTGTAGAGATGAGAAAAGGGAAGCTCTAGGAAAGAAAGAAGACATTCAAAGTGACGCAACAAAAGAGGCAGCGTTTTCCCCTGAAAAGAAGCCCCATTCTCAAGCCTTTGATCTGACTCAGGTTGCTGTGTGCAAAATGCTCTTTCTTACAGTGTGTGTCAAAAACAACCAGCAACTACCTCAAGGAGCTACAAAAAGAAGAACAGATGAAACTAAAAGCCAGTAGAAGGAAGGAAGTAAGAAGAATTAGAGAGGAAATAAATGAAATAGAATTTTAAAAGACAGTTCAAAAGATCAGTGAGGGCCTCCCTGGTGGCGCAGTGGGTTGAGCGCCGCACTGTGAAGCATCCGCGGCCCAGCAGCGCCAGTTCGATCCCTGCCGCCGGCCAGGGAGGGGACCCACATGGTGCAGCAGACCCCTCCTGCCTCGCCCGCTGCTCCCCTCAGCAGTGTGTTTCAGCAGATCTGCCTGTTCTGCTCCCTGCTCTGTCTCTGGTGACTCCTCTCGCCTCCCGCGACTCTGGCCTGTACCCCAGCTCTTGTGTGCATAAATAAATAAATATTTTTAAAAATTTTAAAAGAAAAAAAAATCAGTGAAACCAAAAGCTGGTCCTGTGGAAAATAAAGTAGACACAACTAGCAGGACTCACTAATCAAAAGGGGAGAAGGTGCTACTACCTAGAGTCCGGAGCGAAAGAGAAGCTACTACAGACACCTCGGAAAGGCAGAGGCTCATGAGGGCTTCTGTGATTGTCTTTATGCCAACAGAGTGGAAGATCTGGAGGAAATGGACAAATTCTTAGAATCATACAGCCTTCCAAGATTGAATAGAGAAGAAATAGGGAACCTGAACAGATGGATTACAAGCAAGGAGACTGAAATAGTAATCAAGTTTCCCAAAGGCAATAGCCCAGGGACAGATGATGTATTGGTGAGGTCTCTCAAGCTTTCAAAGAGGAACTAATACCTATCCTCAAACTTTTCTAAAAAGTTGAAGGAACAAGGAATACTTCCAATTTTTGAGGCTAACATTATTCTGATACCAAAAGCAGATGAGGGTATCACAAAAAAAAAGTACAGACCAGAGTTCTTTAGGAACATAGATGCAAAAATCCTCAAGAAAATCTTAGCAAACCAAATTCAACAACACATTGAAAGGATCACTTTTCTGTCGCCCTCCCTCCCTCCGTCCCTCCATCCCTCCCTCCCTCCGTCCCTCCCTCCCTCCCTCCTTCCCCCCTCCCTCCCTTCCTTCCATCCTCCTTCCCTCCCTCACTTTTTCTCCTCCCCACTTCCATCTAGCCAATAAACATTTACTAGTACCTACTATGTGCCAAGACCTACTATGTGCTAGATCTATACAGATGAAAAGGGCGTGACTTTCAAAGAACCCATAGGCCACTGCCTATGGGTTGATGGTGCCAATACAGAAACCCAACTTCCATCCAGTAACTCCCTGAAGATTGGCAGCCTGAAGGAATGCCCTCAAAGTTCTTATTTTTTCCACTTTCGGTAATGATTGGGACGATGCTTAAACTGATGAGAAGAAGAATTAACTCAGCTGTTGTTTATCCCTCACGAACATCGACAATTAGGAAACATCTTGCAGAGTCTGAGTGACGTTGCCATGATGGGTCCCCTGGCCCAGGCAGCTTCTGAGATCTTCTAGAGGCAGATGCCACAGCTCCCTGTCAGCCATCAACTCAGGAGGGCTCTCCCACCCTCTTCCCTTCCGACTGCCGCTTTGGCGTGCCCTGCTTTCCTGCAGAAGCAGCTGTAACCTCTGACTGACCCCATGCCTTCTGAGACCAGGCGATGTGACATCCCCACAGTGATCCTGGGACGCGGGGTCACCATGTCCATTTCACAGATGAAAACACTGAGCGTCCATGGTGGAAGCACCTCCCCAAGACCACCCCCCACAGTGGGGTCCCTCTGATGTGAGCTTGCACGCATGGACTGTCCATCCAGCAGTCCAGGGCCAGCCAGCCCTGCCCGCTAGTCCCTTTGCTTATGGGGATCAAAGAAGTCTGGGTACCTCTGTGAGGCACGGAGAGGGGGAAAGGGAGACGTTTAAACCAGCTCTCAGCTTCTATGAAAATACTGTCTAAAAGCTTGGAATCTAGAATCCTCTTGCCTAGATGAGACAGTGGTTCAGTTTCCAGACTGACCTGCAAATTCCCACTTGGCCCCTACATTCTTGCCCACTGTGTCTTTGACCCCTACCGCTGCAGAAATCCACTCTGAGGCTTCACCTGTGACACCAGCGATGCTTCTCTCCACTTGCGCCCCCGCCCCGTCACACCTCACAGCTCCTCCCAAAGGCAAGGCTGGAGGGGGAGCTCCTTCTCTGGGGGGAGACCCCGCTGGACACAGGGCCACCCCACGCTGTGACAGTGCCCCACGCACAGCAGACTTTCAGGAGATGTTGACAAAAACAGAAGAGAGAGGGTGTGGGCTGCAAGGGGCAGTGGAGAGCGGAGTCGGGAAGAGGGATGGACCCGACGAGAAGGCAAGAGCTCGGTCCTGGCTCGGGTGTGTGAGGCTCCGAGGCAGGGCCTGCATGTGAGCCAGGGCCTGTGCTGTACTTGGCGTCCACCTGCATCGTTTTGCTCCCGCCAGGCTGGCAAAGGCAAAGACAGCAGGCCGCTCCCCCCCAGCCCCGCCCACCGAGCCCACCAGCGGCAGCTCTGCGGGGCCCTGGCTGCCAACGCGGGACTGTGGGGACTGACGCATGTGCCTCGCCGGTGACGCCGTCCCTTCCTGGGTGTCCACTTGCCCTTTTCTGATGGGAGAGACTTTGTCTGGCAGACGGGCCTCGCTGGGTGTTGCCATGGCAACGGCTATGCTGTCACTTGGGAGTAAATCAAATCGCAAGTTTCACAGTTGAACAGCGTCACCCTGGGAGGCTGGTTGGGTGCGGAAGGAGTGCGCGGGCAGGAGAGTCCCAGAGGGAGCAGTCCTGGGTCATCTCCCACCCCCGCACTGGCTCTGCCACCTGCGATGAGGCTCTTTTGTTCACTCATTCCTGCCAATAATTTTCTTTTCTTTTTAAAAAATATTTATTTATGCATGCATACAAGAGCTGGGGTACAGCCGGAGGTGTGGGTGGTGAGAGGATCCACCAGAGACAGAGTGGGGCAGAACAGGCAGAGTGACTGAAACACACTGCTGAGGGGAGCTGCGGGCGAGGCAGGAGAGGTCTGCTGCGCCATGTGGGTCCCCTCCCTGGCTGGCGGCAGGGATCGAACTCGTGCTGCAGTGGCTGCGGTTTGCTTCATAGTGCGTTGCTTAACCCACTGCGCCACCAGGGAGGCCCTCCTGCCAATAACTTTCTGAGCACCTATGACGTGCCAAGCACCATGCGGGGCTGCGGATGGAGCGGTGACTAGGATGGCGCATCCCTGCAGCCTGCACAGCTTACAACCCAGTGACAGAGGCGGGCGCGACGGGCGGGATTCACCCAGGAACTGTCACACTGCAGGTCATGCCCTGGAGGAAGGACCCAGCACATGAGTCTGTTAGAGCTGCCGTAACCATGTACCATGGGCCAGGTGCCTTCAACAGCAGAAATGCATTTCCTCAAGATTCTGGGGGCCGGAAGTTCACGATCAGGGTGCCGGCGGTCGGTTCCTCCTGTGGCCTCGGATCGCAGATGGACACTTCTCCTGTGTCTTCACGCGGGCTTCTCTGTGTGTCTGCCGTGTGGGTGAGGCCCACGCTAAAGACCTCGTGTTAACTGAGTTACCTTTTTAAAGATCCTCCTCCACATACAGTCACATTGTGAGGTACCGGGGGTGAGGACTTCAACATAACAGCTTCCCACAGAGGAGTTAGAAGAGTGAAGAGGGGCTCTGAGGCAGCAGGTGGAAGTGGGACAATGAGGGCCTTCGTGAAGCAGTAACATTTCAGTGGGGGCTTGAGGACCAGAAAGAGCTTCCCGGGAAGTGCAAGAAGGAAGATGGAGATGAACTTACAGGCAGAGAAAACAGATGCCGAAAGGCCAAGGGCTGGGGAGTTTCCTGGTGAGTTCAAGGAGTCATAAGACCCACGTGGCTGGAGCAGAGGGAGCCGGGGCACGTGGTGTTAGAGGCACCCAGTGCCAGGTCCTCTGGGCCCTTGCAGGTGTGAACCCCACGAGCCAGAGAAGGCGCCCGTGGGCTTCAGGCAGAAGAGCAACCTGATCAGAATTTTCTTTGAAAAGACAATGTGCCCAGTGATTTTAAGAGGAAGGCCAGGATAGAGGCTCTCTTAGTATTCCGGGTGTGGTAGATCATATTCCTGGCCGTCAATGGTTCAATGGAAGGGCCTTCAGTTACCATCCATTCTTCGGACTTATGACTCGCTTCAACTAATGAACATCGGTGGATGTAACCTAAGAAAGGGCTTTAGATGTACTTTCAGGGGTTGGCTTTCACGCCCGTGCATCTGCCACCTGCCCCCAGACAGGCCCCTTCCACTGCTGATCTCTGGGGAATGAGGAGATCAACAGAGAAGCCTGAAGGAGAACTCTCTCCAAGAAAAAGGAATGTTTGCTGAGCCTTCTTATTTGTTACATGCCACAGTCAAGCACTTGCTGACTGATAACGCTAAGCAGGAGATGAGGTTTGCTTGATTTCAGGTGAGATCAGGGGCTGGAAAACATGTACAGATTCAAGACACATTTGTAGTTGTCAACATATAGGTGCCATTAAGTCCTAGAATGGATTGAGTGGGAATAGAGTGGAATGACGAGAGGTACCAGGATTAATCCTTGGGGAGTCCATTCCAACAGTTAGTCTGTTCGGGCTCCCATAAGAGCTTTCTCAAAAACTCGTCCTCTGTGCTCGTCCTTGCTCTGCTCGGAGTAAAACGAGGTAACAGGATGGGCTCACACTTCTCCCACTTCCCCTCCCCCCCACAGTCTTGGGGTAGTGAGCTTAGAGTCAGGGAGCCCGGCACTGGAATCCCAGCTCCATCACTAACCAGTCTGGTGACCTCGCATAAGTTCTTCATTCCTGGGCTCTCACTTTCCTCATGTCAACATGGGAGTAGGAGCAATGACCGCTCGTGGGTTACTGAGGAGAGCTGAGCGAGGATCCAAGATGGCGCCCAGCACAGGACTTGGGTCTCTTTTTCCAGAATTACAACTTTACTTCCCTCAATGACAGTTCCAGGCGCGCCCCNTCCCGGCGCCCCCCCCCCCCCCCCCGCCCTGAGCTGTGGTCCTGCAGGAGGGGAACGAAGACAGGAACATGCTGTGTGTGTGCCCAAGGCTCTTGGCTGGGAGCAGAATGGGGCAAGGGGCAGCTGGCTGAGTGGCAGCAGCCTGGGAGGGGGTCTTGGCATTGACATTTGCGATTAGTCCTGATGAGGCTCAGGGCTCCCTCTCCATATGGGCCTGTTAACTTGCATCGCCTCTCAATAAACACCCTGGGCGTGTTTGAGCAGGGCACTGCTCTGCTAGTTAAGAAAAGAAGGCTGGGCCACAGAGGCCGGGCAGCAGTGGGCAGCCCTTCCTGAGTGCCGCTGTGCTTCTCCAGCTTTGATGCATCGCTTTCATCTCTGTGCTTCCAGAGTTTATGTCAATATTAATTATGATCATACCTACCTTTATCTGTTGTAGTCGATCCTTGAATAACACAGGTTTCTACTGCTCGGGTCCACTTATGCTGGGATTTTTTTCTAGATGTGGGTTCTGCATTCACCTACTCAACCAACTGAGAATGTTGGCGAGTGAGTCTATAGAGGTGGAACTGGCTGGGACAGAGGACTAACCATCAGGGACTTGAGTATCCACAGATTTGGGTATCTGCATGGAGGAAAGGGGATCCTAAATTAATCCCCCATGGATACCCCAGAATGACTAAGTTTTAGGGGAGTCAAAAGTTATACCTGGATTTTCCACTACGCAGGCTGACACCCCTAACCTTGAGATGGTCCAGGCACACGCTTTTTTAATTATTTGTCCAACAGCCTTATGGGCAGGCGCTATTACTGTGCACATTTTACAGGTGAGGAAACTGAGGCCCAGTTCCTGGCACTAGATCGAGCATCACCTGCCTAGGGTCCATGTGGGCGGTGGGGGACTCGTTCAGTCCCAGATGATTCACATTCGGCAGATTAGCCAGGGACCTGAGAGTCTGCAGTTCCAACAGGCTCGCAGGTGATGTGGGTGCTGCCGGCAGGTGGACCACTGGAGTAGGGAAACCCTTGCTCACCCCGATAGAGAGAGGCTGATCTGGGAGCCGAGCACATATTGGCTGTCACACAGCTAAGTCAGGCGTGGTGGAAGTTTGCAAAGCACCATCATGAGAGGTGAAAGAGAATGTGTGAGGATGGAGGAAAGAGGGGCTGTTTCTGACCAGAGGGTTGAAGGAAGGCTGCCTGGAGGAGGTGGTTTGAGTAGGGTCTTAAAGCCTGGGTTGGATTTCTCGAGCGTGGCAGGGAAAGGGCCTCTCGTGAGAAAGAACAGGGAGAAATCAAAGACTGGGATGCCTTGGAGACACTATAGCTGAAACAAAGTTAACAATGGATTCTGATCCTTCCAAATTCACGTTGGAGTCCTAAGCCCAGCACCTCAGACTGTGATCTTGTTTGGAAATAGGGCTGTTCAGTAACTGGTTAAGACGAGTGCGCATTCGTCTGGGTTGCTCCTTCATACAATATGACCGTTGTGCTTGTAAGAAGGGGGAGATTTGAACACAGACACACGCAAGGGAGGACGCTGTGTGCAGCCAAGTTCGGGCTCCTTAGTCCAGATCTAAAGGCCTCCCTGGGACTTGCAGCGAGGGGCCCTGCTGGCCCCCAGTGCTGGACTCATGGTCTCCAGAGCAGAGCGACAACCCATCGCTGCTGCTCAAACCACTCAGTGTGTGGGGTTTAACGCAAACCGATGCAGGGTCTGCCATGCGTGTGTCGGCAGACGGGCCTTGAAGAAGAAAGAGGCTCTTGTGTGCCTAGAAAAACGCACTTTCGGCCCCAAGAAGCTCCTCCTCGTCACAAAGGGAAAGAGGCACGTGCGAGGAGGACAGCTTCCTGCTTTCAGGAGCCACGTGCACAACCCCAAGGCAACACTTAGGTGTCTCCGAGCCTGATTTAAGCGTTTCCAAGTGCTGGTTTCAGTTTCTCTTTGGCCTCGGAAGGGCCTGTTGTTGGGCTGGGGGCTGGGAGCTAGCGAGAACTAGCAGCTGGGTCCTGCTCTGTGCCAGAGGGCGCTTGGTCTCATTTCACCTCCGAGGGGCTCTTAGCAGGAAGAGATCCCCACCCGTGTCTCAGAGGACGAGACTGAGGGTCAGAGGGTTTAGGCTGCTGGCCCACAGACCCAAAGACAGGAAAGAGCGCGACAGAACCCGGATGCCAGTGGATTCCTCCTGGCCCTGCCTCCATCTCAGTGTGCCGTGATGGGAAAGGTGACCCATTTTGAGGAAGGGAATGAGTCCAAGATCAGAAGGTTGGCAAAGAAACCTGCCGACAGAACTCTTACCATCTGAGAGAACGGCCCCCTTATTGTTCAAGCTACTTTTAGCAAGACTGCATGTTGTTTGCAAACGCAAGCCACCGAACAGCATCAGCTGTCTCAAACGAGCTCGTTTTGGGTCTGAGATAGATCGTAAGTGTTGCATGTCCACAGGAGCTAATGAACAGTACCCTCGTTTCCCCACCCACGTGCGAACCAAGTGAGAAGTGAGATCAAGAGAAAGGCAGATGGCGCCCCCGAACCTCACCTCTCTCTCCTAAAGATAAAGCTGTGATTGGAGAATGTGGCTCTTCCTTCAGGGAAGTGGGCTGCCTTCTGCTGCACCCAGAATAGGCAGGCTCGCCCACCTGGTGTGAGCAGCTCTGGACCATGGCAGGGCCTGGAAGAACCAAGCAGAACCTGGCTCCCGTGGGCAGTTCTCTCCCGGGGGAGAAGGGAGGGAGGCTTCTCGCTCCTGTGCCAGGTTCCTCATCCCAGGCACCCCAAAGAGCTGGGTCACTCTCCTCGGGAAGGAAGTGTGAGGGGGTGGAGACTGGTCCTCAGTGCAGACAGCACAGCTTCCAAAGGACTCAGGGACATGGGGAAGGAGGAAATGTTCTTCCAGGAAGGTAAAGATTAAGGAAGGGAGGGAGCATGAACTCATTTTTTGTTTGAAAAATGGAAAAAAGCCCATGTGTGTAGATGTTTGTGCATGTATGGACAGGCAAGGGACAGCAGAGATCCAGGGTGCCCCAAGGGGTGAGATGGAGAAGGGAGGGAAGGTGAGTAAGGGCTGGCATTGAATGGGGGACAAGGGTCTCACCCACTGGGAGCTGCCATCCGGCCAGACCTTCTAGAATCACACCTGGAAAATGACTTAGGCTGTCGGTTCAGGTTGGAACTGGATGGTTCAGATGAAGGGAGAGTGAAGACATCAGGACCTCCGTGGTGGCCTAGAGGTTAAGTCTCAGCACTCTCACTAAGGTCTGAGTTCGGTCCCCGGCCAGGGAGCTAATCTGCATGGTGCAGCAGACCTCTCCTGTTTTACCTGCTGCTCCCCTCCGCAGTGTGTTTTAGTAAACCCACTTGCTCTGCTCCCCACTCTGCCTCTGGTGAATCCTCTCAGCCTTCCCTCCCCACACCCCAAACCTCTGGCCTATACCCCAGTTCTATGCAAAAATAAAAAATATATACATATATATAAAAGAAGACATCAGAGGAAGATCCCTAGTGGAGATGAACACTGTTTAGGAGGCTGAAATACCAGGTCCCTGGACTAGCACCATCCAAGCAGAATTCTTTGGCCCAGCCCAGATGTGCTCAAGCAGATTTCGGGGGACTTGTTAACTGGTCCTCCAGGTGACTGTGGTGCTTGATAAAGTTGAAGAACCAGTGATGTAGAAGATGCAACTTTGGAGTCAGATCCCCTGGGCTCAAATCCTCGCTCTCTTTCTTAATAACTCCGTGGTGGGCCTCCCTGGTGGCGCAGCGGGTTGAGTGCCACACTGTGAAGCATCCATGGCATAACAGCGTGAGTTCGATTCCCGGCCAGGGAGGGGACCCACATGGCGCAGCAGACCTCTCCTGCCTTGCCCTCTGCTCCTCAGCAGTGTATTTCAGTCAGTCTGCCTATTCTGCTCCCCGCTCTGTCTCTGGTGAATCCTCTCACCTCCCGTGACTCTGGCCTGTACCTCAGCTCTTGTATGCATAAATAAATAAAATCTTTAAAAAAAAAACACAGCATGGAGATCCCCCTTTCTAGAGAAGAGCAATCAGAGCTGTGAGAACCCCAGGTAAAGATGAGGAGAGTTTTATCAGAACCCCTCTTTTGCTGCTTAGGTGTGGGAGAAAATGTTTATACAGTTCCATACCTGTTTCCCACTTCAAAGGGTCCATGTTTTCAAAATGTTAAACTTTTGGCACAAGGTCATTGCAAGAGTCTTGAAACAAGAGTCTAGAACACCAAACAGTTTCTTGTTCTCCAGAAAAATCTAAACATTCAAAAAAGAGCTGATGGGTGGAGAATATCTGAGAATTATCGCTGCACCATTTCAAGGGCCATGAAAGGTTCTCCATCAAAGTACCGACGCCATATTGGATTACTGGTTGTGCTTAACTCTGCTGGTGCGCTTGTTTCGGCCCCACCTCTGCTGCCCCTTGCCAGACTCATGGCCTGCTAATGTCTGATCTGCTCTGTATCCCCACAGACCGCCTACTTTGCCCACCCCTTTGGGCAGAGGCCCTTGGCCTCTGGCTTCCAACTGGAGGTCCCAAGAAGAGATCGGAAGGCAGGAAGAAAAGGAAACTGTGGTCTCTGTGGTCCCCATGCCTGGCTCTAGTGGGCCTCAAGGTGGTTTCTTTCCTCTGCGGTTACAGCCCCATGGAGCACCCCCTTCCGTATCCCTCGCCAGCAGTTAGCCCCCTCCCCAGTCCCTCAAGGTCTGAAACAGTAGCCGCTCTCTGCTGTTTCTAGCCCTCTGGGAGCTTTCTTGTCCTTCCAAGCCTCCCTGTACCCTCCCACACTCACAAACAGCTTCTTATTACACTCTCCTCTTGGTACATCCCTTGCGATCTGTCTATTTGTAGGATGGGACCCTCGCTGAGGCAGACGCCCTCACGAACAACGGCCAGCATTTATGGGGGGCTTCCCATGGGACTGGCCTTGTTCTTCACATCCTTTAACTCACCCACCCCTTCCTGTGTGGTCGCATGTGCTGGTGACTTTGGCCAAAGAGCTTCAGGTGTGGTTCTGGAAGGAGAAACGGTGGTAAGTCAAATGGAAGTTCCAGTGATGGTGTCTGGGCATATTACCAGGCTGAGGAAGCTGATGGTGCAGGCCCTGGTGTCTCCTAGGGTGGGGGGTGGAGGTCACTTTGTTTCCCCAAGCTCTTGAACACTGGCCCCATTTTTATGCTGCTAGACCCCTCCAAGCACCAGCGCAGGCTGAGGGGCTGCGGGCAGATGTACCACAGGCTCCTGGGGACTGATTGATTGGCTGGTGCTGTGTAGCTGGATGAGTAGATGCTTCCAGAGCAGCTGCTGCCAGGGGAAAATTCCAAGTGCAAAATATTATTATTAATTATAACGATTGCTCTTTGGGCTGCAGGCACTGTGTCTGCTTAGAAGGGAGCGATAAGGCAGCCCTGCCAAAGTGAAAAGACTGATTAATGCTGATGGAGCCTGTCCTCTGAGAGGAAGCGGTGGTGTGTTATTATTTTCTTTTTAATGACTTCTAGACTGGAGTTTAAAAAAAACACCCTGGATTTGAGATCTGGCTTGGCCCGAAGTGTGCGACCTTGGGCGAATTTACTTAACCTCTGTGCCTCAGAGCTCGCACTGATTAAATGAGAAGTTAAGACTCGGTGATGTCTGAGATCCTTTCTGGCAGTCCTAGCATTGCTCAGAGATGCGGGGTGCTCGATCGGTTACCAGTAGCTGCCCATCCTTTCTCCCACACTGGGCACTCAAAGGCCATTCCCCTGCTCCTCAGTGCAGGGGGCATGAGAGTTTCATTTGCTCTCCTTGGGCATGGAGGGGAGCAGGGACAGAGGCAAGGGCCGACAGAGCCCCCTACTTGCTCCTCCCCTCTCGTTCTCTCCTTTCTCTTCCATGATCAGAAGAAAACCAAGACCAAGAGTGGCCACCGTGTCCCCAGTTCCCACTCTTGGAGCCTTTACACCCCCATCAATCAGCACTTTATAGAAACGAATCCCTTTAAGCTTCGTTACCCCTCGATGAAGGACACTCTGTTGTCGCCCTGCATTTACTGGTGCAGAAATGGAGGTACAGGGGTAAGTTACTGCCTGGGGTCACACAGGTAGGAAGTGGGGTCCGCCCTTACAGCTGGAGGGAGTATTAGAGCCTGTCTAGGCCCTGGGTTTCATTTTTAGCCCCAATGCAGACTAAAAATGCCGATGCCTGGTTAGTGGCAGGAAGGCGGCACAGGAGCAAGGTTCAGGATGGTTCTGGGCAGACGGGTCAAGGAAGGAGCATCTTGGAGCCCTCGGTGGCTTTTTGTGCTTTTATTAGAGGTGGCCAGGTATATGGCAGGCAGGGGTGCCGGGGTCCGGGAGGCTGGCAGGCCTCCCAGCCCCCAGCGCATCTCACCCTCTCGGCTGCTGCTTCTCTTGCTGGTACTGTCGGTCGATCCTCACAGTTCTGGCATCCTCATGACACCGCCCATTTAAGCCCGTGTCCAACTCAGGTGCGCCCACCTGCGCATGCGCACCCTGGAATGCTCACAGCACCGCAGGTGTCCGTCATCACAGTGGTGGGAGGGTGGAAAGACCCGATCAACCTTTACCCTACATCTGGGTTTCACCCAGAGGTTCTGATTGAGTTGGTTTGGGGTGCAGTTGGGTCTCAGGATTTTTAAATCTCCCTCAAATGATTCTAATGTGTAGCGGAGTTGGAGAATCACGGATTCCATCTAATTACCTATTTTACAGATGAGGGCAGTGGATTTGCCTGATGTCTTCTGTTGTGTGCTCTACCCCAGCCCTCCTGGCAGGAGAAACGGGAAGTGATAGCCAAGCTGGAGGGTCACCCTCCTCCCCACCCCCCAAAGCCCCAGGGCTTATAGCGCAGGACTCTGGCTTCCACGGCCTCAATTTTCTAGCCTGCCCCCAACTTGCTGCCCCGGCCAGGCTCAGGCGAACCTGCAGTAATTGGGGGGCCCCAACGAAGAGGCTGGGGCAGAGGAGATTGGCGAGGCAGACCTTGCGGGGTCAGCCCTGGGGACTTCATCATCCTCTGCCTCCTCCGCCAGAGCTTGTGTTCTCATCCTCCAGCACGTGATTTCCTGAGCTGAATCCTCACAGGCTTGAACCGGTGGAGAGACACAGCTGCTGACTCACCAGCTGGGGCCCTGCACACCCACCCAGGCAGGAGCAGCCCGACGGCTTGGTTTGAAACAAGTCAGAAGAGCAACTGCCTGAGAAGTGCTTCCTGTGGGCCAAGCACCACGAGTGATTTAAATCACACAAATATAAGCAGGAAATATTGGGTTGTCAGAAAAGTCATGATGTGTTTTTTTCTGTTTTTGACACAACATAATGAATCTTATTTTTCAGCTGTGTAAATGTAGGCCAAAGAGGTTAAGTGATTTATTTGCCCAGGATATGTCGATTAGCAAATAACAGAATAGACATTTGGTTCCAAGTCACCTACCAATGTTAGTTTAAGTGACACCCCCTCCAGGAAGCCTTCCACAGGAACACCAAAAAAGGCCAGAACAGATCTCTTTATTATGTTCTGGTATTCTCTCTGTGTAACTCATCTCTCTTCAGAATTAAGCAGTCGTCAGTACTATTATTCAATGAAACGCTCTCCCAGTAGACTGGAAGCTCCTCGAGAGCAGCTGTTCTCACTCAACCCCTTCCTCATCCCCGGTTTGCAGCCTAACATCCACCACATCAGACCAGCTGCTAAGTATATGTTGAAAGAAAAGATCGATGGTCCAGCTGATACCAATGTCAACCAAAGTCAACGCTTATACCCACGCTACAGTCTGACAGGCTTCCCCAAAAGTTACATCAACCGTTGGGTCATCCAAATTCACGAGGCATTGGTCACGGCCCAGGCTGTAGCATTTAAGGTTGCTTGCAGCTGCATGGAGCAGCAGCCAGTGCAGTAGGTTAACCAACTGAGATTTGGTTTTCATGTGTGTAAAACAGCCCAGGAGGCAGTCCCAGCTCAAGATCGTTCTTGAGGGCTCTCCATCCTCCGGGATGTCTGCTCTGCTACTCGGCTGTGACCTTTCACCCTCGTGGTCTCAGTATGGCCATACTACCTCGAGCTATGGGGCCCAAGGCGTGAAGATGGAGTGAGGGTGGGTGGGAGTGCGGGGCCAAAGTCAAAGAGCCAGCTGATTAGACCCTTATCAGAAAAACAATGGCTTTTCTAGAAGCCCACCCTATAGAATTCAACTTGCATCTCCTTGGTCCAGCCAGTGACATGGCACCTGAGCATTAAGGGAGCCTGTGAATAATTTTAATCCAGCATGCTGCCCAAATGGGATTCTAGTAGAAAGTCATATAGGAGGGCAGGCCACTGGCATTACCTGTTCAATAGGTTCGGTGCCAGGCACGCAGAATAGAAAGCTGCATAACATATGGCCCATTCACCATGGGGCACACTGCCTGGTAGAGGAGCCAGATGGGAAACCACCTCTCACAGCCCCACATATTGTTAGAAGAACAGTAGGTGTACTGAAGAGTAAGGAGGGAATAAGTAGATCACCTGGAGCACCTGGAGTAGGTGTCATAAGGAAGATGACATTTGGGATAAATGACAACGGGGTAACAGTTTGTCATAGCAACGGAGTGAATACCTGACTTCAAAAGACACCTGACACTTTTTATTAGCTCCAGATTTGGGGATCAGTCCATTCTGAATGCTTCAGAATCATATATAACTAGTTCTATTTTTCCTTCTTTGGGTTGGGTGTTGAAGGATGACTAGGAGTTCGGTAGAGAGCCTGACCTTCCAAAATCTGGTTGCCATCTATCTTTCTGCTTCAGCGGCCATGGGCAACTTGCCATTCCCTCATGCCCCATAGTCCCTTCTTTCTCTCTGCCCTTCCCCGGTTGTTTTTTCCTGCTTGGAAGCCCCTCCCCCTCCTCCCAGAGCTAAGCTCTCCTGTGGTGATGACTCACACTTGGCCAGCTGTTTAGAGGGCGAGAAAGGACTTCATCAGAGTGTGATGTACACAGGAAGATGGAGAGCACCCATCTGCAGAACTTGGCTTTGCTGATCTCAGAATAAGGAAAAAGAAGGAACTCACCTCAAATTACCCAGTTTGAGTGTGTTGCCTGTTTCCTGTTAACACCTTCACTGATAAAGAGGACCTTGTCATGGACACGCCATCACACGTTTTCTTGCAAAACTCTGCTGGTCTGGATACTGGTTTCCTCGGGCTGCGGTAACAAAGCACCCCCAGTGCAGCGGCTTAAACCACAACAATTTGCTTTCTCAGGGTCCCGGAGCCTGAATTCTCTAGAGCATTGTGTGGGTAGGGCCTTTCTGAGCACAGGAGGGAGGATCTGGCCCGGGGCTCCTTGGCTTGGAGAAGGCTGTCTTCCGTATGCGTAGCCTCTCCCCCTCGTGGATCCGTGTTCAAGCTTCCTCTCTTGTGAGGACGCCCATCATACTGCCACCTTAGAGACCTCATTAAATTTAATTACCTTTTTAACGCTCTGTCTCCATATATAGCCATATTCTGAAGTACTGGGGATTAGACCTTCAACACAGGAGATTCCGTTCTTTTTCTTTGAAGGGAGACACTGTTCCGTCATAACTTGGTGGCTGAGAAATGCAAATGTGATTTTGGGGTGGACACCACGGCCTTCGGGAGGGCCGGGGTCCCTGCTTTCATGGAGCTGACATTCCGAACAAGAGAGACAGACCCCCAAAAAGTCTATAAGCGGAAGTACTTCACCAGTAACCAATGCTGGCAAGACAAGACGGAGTGTGACAGAATGACTGGGCCACGTCCGACGGGTGGGGGTGGGGGGGCTCTCCCGGGAGATCTGAACCCTGAGACCAGACAGATCGGGACAGAGAAACCGCCACCGAAGTCCTCATTCAGGGTTGAGCTTGATGACTGTGGAAAGATGGGTCCATAACAAGCAATGAGGGGTTTTTTCCAAGGAGCTTTGCATTTTTACATTTGCAGAGAGAGAAGTTTTGGGGGGCATTCTTTTGTCTTGCAGAGAAAGCCAGATTAGACCAGGCTCTTTGGGGTCAACCAGAACGTGGGGTCTTTCCAGGACGTGACCCAGCAGCTCTCTGTACTTAGGCTATTCCTTCCTTCGCCAGCCTCCCGGGAATGACGTTTGGCCTGCCTTGGTCCTGTCTTAACCCAGCCAGGCAGGGAGGGCACCAAGGGCGAGCTGACCCTAGCAGAGATGCCTGCACAATCCTGGGAACCCAAACCATTTCCCTCGCAGTTCAGCAAGGCGGGGAGAGCAACTGTGGAGAGCTGGGCTCATATTAAAATCCTAATCTACATTTAAAATGTTTCCATTGTGTCTGTGGGGATCTCCATTCCATATGTTTGCCAGAGCTCTGGGGCCAGGAGTGTGTTTGATTTTGAGTGCTTTAAAATGAAAGCTAAAGGTGAGTTGAAATCAACTAGAGCAGTAGCCGCACAGTGGCGGGTGCCCCCCCACCCTTTTGCAAATAGTGCTCGCCAGAGGCTTCCTTCCCACCAAGAGCATCAGAGGCTGGTAGGTTGTAACGCTCCCGGGGGCCCTAGCCTCAGCTGGTCCAGCCTCTGCTCTTTTCAATTCTCCCCTTCTCTTTCTTCCAGAAAGATATTAAGATGCCACCTGTTTCCTAGGCTGCTATTCCAGTGATGACAAACTTGATGGTTTAAAACAAGACACATTATCGTCCAGTTCTGGACATCAGAAGTCCACATTGGTCATCCTGGGCTTCCACTGAAGTGTCCTCAGGCCCTTTCCTTGTGGAGCTTAAGACCACTGTCTGCCTTTTCCCGTTTCTGCAAGTGACCACGCTCCTTAATTCATGACCCCTCTTCCACCTTCAAAACTAGCAGTGCCTGCGTCCTGGGCACAGGTAGAGGGGTAGAACTTCACATATGTCCTGGAAGGAACCAGACTTTGAGGAAATTATCCCAGGGCCTCCAGATTTTCCAGAGGGCAAACTGAGTCCTGCCCTCTGGGAGCACTGAGAGAACTTACAAAGCTGACTTCTCTGAGCCTGGGCTCCTCATCTGCGAGATGGGAGGAACGGTTCCTGAGAGGCCTCCGCTGCTCAGTGAACATGATTATGCTTTTACTGTTCATTGTGCTAATGCTACTCCTTCACACGGTTATTGTGGGAAAATCGAAAGAGATGAGAAAAGTGAAAGCACTTGGCACGCTTTTAAGAGTGTTACAAATGTGAGCTATGTTACAGATGTGGTTGGTTAAGGAAGAGGTCAAGCTCTGCTATTTCCTGGCCTCAGGTCACCCCTCTCTCCCTGGCCAGGTTTCTTGCAAATGGGTCCAGTTTGTCACTGGAAGAATTGAGAACAGGGTTGGCTCACAAATAGGTGGCTGTGCTGTTGCCCTTGCTGTACAGCGTCTGTTTCCTACTTTTCAAAGGGATAAAAGTGAGTTGGTGATTTGTAACTTCTCTAAATACACTTCTCTGGCAGGTTAGGAATATACTTCAATCTCTTTATTAATTTGGGAGGTTGAATTGTTGATGTTGAAATGGAACATTTGGCTCGTCTTCCTTTCCTCTTTGGTAGATAAAAACCCACTAGGAAAAAAAATTCACATTCTGATTGCTTCTATTCATTCACAAGAATCTGTTTTATTTGTGGAATCAAGTATAATATTTGTTTTCTAGTAGATTAAAACATATTTTACATGAACGAACTTGGACTAGGCATTGTGCCAAGCCCTGAAGGCATGAGAACATAACGGATATGGTCCCTGTTCTCAAGAAGCTTACAGTATTGAGGGAAAAGAATGTAGAGGGATCTGATACAGCATTCATTAGGACTAAATGGGGATTTCATAGACGCCCTCCGTTTTATTACAGCCGTTGGTCATTTTATTTTCTTGTGATTGGCGTCAAGTCTTTCAGGGAAGGCTGTTTAGAGTCAAGGTTATTTGCCTTCCCAGGCCCTTAATTCTGGGAACATATTCTCAAAGGACCTGTGTGAGGCACATTAAAAGAATTTCAGGGCTCCCTGATGGCACAGCGGGTTGAGTGTTGCACTGTGAAGCATCCACAGCACAGTAGTGTGGGTTCGATCCCCGGCCAGGGAGGGGACCCACATGGCACAGCAGAACTCTCCTGTCCTGCCCGCTGCTCCCCTCAGCAGTGTATTTCAGTCGATCTGCCTGTTCTGCTCCCCACTCTGTCTCTGGTGAATCCTCTCACCCCCTGGGACTCTGGCCTGTACCCCAGCTCTTATATGCATAAATAAATAAATCTTTTTTAAAAAAGTGGGGGGGGATGTTAGTGTTGTGGCTTTGGGATTCGATACCTATCCCATAAAAGTGCATTCCTGACTCTTAAGCTCTGCTATTGTCTTTCAAGGTGTGGCTGTTCTGCCACACCTCCCCAGCCATCTATGTCAGCTTGATCTCCCCTTTCTTTAAACTGTGGCGTTCACAGCCTGCTGCTCTTGACATTTAATCATAGCCCGCTTTATGTTGTAGCTTAACTTTGATTAGAAATTGTGAGTTGCTGAACAGGGTTCAAAGTCAATGAGCGGTTCATAAAAAAGTACACATTTGGGAGAGAAACAAGTCTGAATTCTGGTCCTGCTTCTTGACTGGCTGTGTAAACAAAGCTTCGTGAACCTTCAGTTATATGTTATCACCTTGACTTGGGGGGGGGGGTGGGTACTACACAATTGTAGTTTTGTAGTACTGTTTGTATAAATATTTGGGTATAGGTTTTCTCATCAGCCTGCAAGTTCCTTGCAAGACTATAATCTCCTCCCTCAGCACCCCGCATGGTGCCTAGCCACAGGTCCCCACTCAATAAGGGCTTAAAGAAAGAAAGCAGTTAGGTAGCTGACAGTCAAACATCAAAGAAAAGCTCAAGGCCATGAGTATGATGAAGATTCAGAGAAAAGAGATGCCTGGGCCTGGGGGGAGGAGATGAGTTTCTTCTGAAAGAAAAACAATACTGTTCCCAAAGGTGGCTATGGGTGCTGAATATTCAGGAGGAAATGAGCACCAGTTTGACAGAAGAAGAGTTTCCTAGAAGGTAGCAGTTCGAAATGAAGGTGGGGAATACGTGGAGGCTGTCTTGTGGCTGGCCGTGGTGCCAGGCTAAGGGGTCTTAACTATAGACCATTGGAAGCCACTGACACCTTTTGGGCACTTGCCAGTCACTGGCTTGCAAAATATATTTTTGAGGACTCTCAGCTGCCAGCAAGATAAGCTCATTCCAAATAGTCTTAAACCAAAGTTTGTTTATTGACTTACACAACTGGGCAGTGTAAGAATAGGCCCAGCTTTAGACAACCTTGAACCACAGCTCAGGTGATGTAGCTGGTTGCTTCCTGAGTCTCTCTGCCCTGCCTCCTCTGTGCAGGCTCCTTCCTCTGCCAGACCGTCCGTCATGGCGATAGGATGGGAGCAGCAACTCCAGGGCCACGTCTTTTGAGGCCCAGGGGAAACAGGACCATCGGCTTTCCCATGACTCCAGAGCTGTCCTGCAGTGATGGTTCCAACTGCCCTGAAAACTGAGCTCTGAGAGGAAGGACGGACGTGGCTCATTGGTGGGCATGCCCGGCTCGAGTGGACGGGACGTGCAGACAGGTGTGAATGGCCGGGAGGGCTGGGGCAGCCAGCTAAGTGCCTCTGCTACCTGGCCGGGGAGGGCAGGAAGAGGCATCTCCCTGGGACAGGGGAGGAGAGGGAAGCAGATGCTTCCTCTAGGTGCCTGGAACAGCCTCATCACTGCACTGGGCAGGACCAGCTTTTGGTACCAGAGGAGTACAGGTGCCCCCTCCCCTGGCTCCTGGAGGGTCAGCCCCAGCCAGACCACATGAAGGAAAGCGGGGAGGGGCGGAGCTCCGAAAGGCAGAGTGATTGCTGGAAGCAGGATACTTGAACTAACAAATGTCCGTAGCAGGAAGGAGGGCGGCCTGGCGTGCAGAGAATAGATTGGAGCAGAGTCCACCGTTGAGGGTGTTCTCTCTTTCCTGCAGGGGCCTGAGAGCTCTGCCGCTCAGCTCTCTGCAACAATCAGTGCATCTCCTGGGAGGCTCTGCTTACCCACAGTGCCCATGGGTCTACTGAACTGTCCATGGAGAAAAACCAGAATGGGAAGAAAGGAATTATGACGGATGAAGGTATCTAGGGGGTCAAATCCCTATCTCATTTGCAGATAAGTCACCTTCAGTTCATTAGGAGGACACTTTTGTCTCATATTTTTTTCGTAGCTGCTATAGCATGTGTTGGGGGAGGGAAAACAGTAGCATTAGCCTGTCTTGGTTTACTGTAGTGATTTAATTCTGACATTTTTGTTATTAAAAATTTGATTTGAAAAGATCAGATTCTGTTTTGACTTTCTGTTGGTTCACAACAATAAAGGAAGGAAAAAACTATCCCCCCTACTATGGGGGGATAGTAGGCTACTGTAATTAAAGACTGTAAATGTCTTTAAAGAAGTGGAATGTCCTTAACTTCAGTTTATCTTATATCCTCTCAATATGGACTTGTCAAAAAAAAGAAGAAGAAGAAGAAGAAGTCCCATTTGGCACCAGGAGACACACTAATACGAAGCCCAGTGTAACTGTGTTGAATTTTTGAGTAATTTAAAAAAAAATTATTTTATTTTGCATAGAAGAACTGAGGTGCAGGGACCAGGGGTGAGAGGATTCACAGAGACAGAATGAGGAGCAGAACAGGCAGATGGGCTGAAACACACTGCTGAGGGGAGCAGCGGGCGAGGCAGGCGCGGTCTGCTGCGCCATGTGGGTCCCCTCCCTGGCTGGGCATCCAACTCTGGCTGTAGCAGTGATAGTGCTGAGACTTAGTCCCTAGGCTGCCAGGGAGGCTGTTTAGTAACTATTGGCTAGACGAGAAAAACATCAGCCCTTATTTCTGATCCAAGATGAAGGAGACAGAAGAATGAGCATGACATAGTCTCATACATGGGGGAAATGCAGCTTCTACGCCATTTTCTCTCCTCTAGTGTCCTCTGACAGCTGGTTGGGTCATCGAGCAATTTCTCAGATTTCTGAAAACCTCATAGATCCACAAAAGCACTAAAGATATTTGTGAACGAGGGTGAGGAATCAGTTTGTTGAGGCGCTGGCCGAGGGCAGCCTCATGGTGAAATTCTCATCTGATGCATTCACCTGCTTTGTGATATAGGTTTTCCTCCCTCCAGCACTTTTAAGTCTTTTTTAAATAATTCACAATCTGGGTATTGACTTAATGTGGTTGAGACCATTGAATGCTACCATTTAAGACCATAATCAAAAGAAAATAGCTTTTCCAAATGTGTGGGGAAGCTTCGTATTTGCCAAGCCTCTGGACATCAGTAACATCTGACAGATAGGTGGGTGGCAAATTGAATAAATAGGATCTATCATGTTCTGGAAAGTGGTTTCTGTAAATAGGAAATTAATGTTGCCCACAATGAGTCAGATCTGAGATAATGGTGTTCAAAACCATTGACTCCCACTCAGGTATTTTAAGGACTAAGTTGCCGCTCCTAACCCTTTTCAGAATGCAAGGGACTAGACAATGACAGGTGGTGACCCTGAAGCATTATTTGTCCCCTTTGGCTTCATTTGCATAATACACACACACACCAGTGCAATCGACATTTATCAGCTCATGCCCTTCACGATTAATGGAGCTGTTTCGCGAATCTTCTGGGAGTCCTCTTCCTCCTGTCTCTCCCCCGCGGCACCTGCAGCATCCGCTTCCCTCTCCTCTCCTGTCCCAGGGAGATGCCTCTTCCTGCCCTCCCCAGCCAGGTAGCAGAGGCACTTAGCTGGCTGCCCCAGCCCTCCCGGCTGTCCACACCTGTCTGCACGTCCCGTCCACTCGAGCCGGGCATGCCCGCCAATGAGCCACGTCCGTCCTTCCTTTCAGAGCTCAGTTTTCAGGGCATTTGAAAACCACCACCAGCATACGAAACTTCGAAGGCATTCTTTTTAATGATGAGTTTTAGAAAAGTAAAGGATTTCCCCCCAACGCCGATGTAACTGGCTAGACAGTGCCGGCCCTGACCTGCAGGCCAGCGCCGACTTCCCATTTCAAGCAGGACCGTTCTCCTTTGGGCGTGCTTTGGAAGGCATCCCCTGGGCACCTCGAATGGCACCCCTCCACACTCCCTTTTCATGGCTTGTGTTGCCCTTTTGGGGGTGTCAGTCTCACTGCAGCCTTCCGGCCTTGGCTGTGCCACCCGGCCTCGCCTCGCTCCCCGGCTCTCTGCAGCCTGTCCTTTGCAAGCCGGTCGCTGTTCTGGGTTGCATGTGAGTAATTCTTCCCCACGGTGTTCTTTTTGTCAGCTGTGAACATTTATAGTGAAAACGTGTTTGGCAGGAGCAGATGTGCGGCTGCACACCCACCCCTGTTCGTCGTCATTAGCTGTCTTTCTTCAGCAAAGCACCAGGGAGTGTGAGTCCCAGTCTTCTGGCAAATGCCGAGAGCCGGGTGCTCGCTGATTCAGCTCCCCGGCGCCCGCTGATTCCTTCTTCTGCCTCTGGTGCAGCTCACAAACCCAGTGCGATGAAATGAGGCTCCTCTGATGCATGTACGGAGGGACAGCTATTGATCAAATATCTACAGTGCCGAAGGCACGTGTTCCATATGCTGTTCTTTTAACCCTCATATCAGCCCTGGGCGGGTGGCGGAGGTGGGGGGTGATCTGGAGCCAGAAAGACCTGGGTTTAAAGGCTGGTGCAGCTGTTCACCCTCTGTGTAACCTGCGGGACCACCGGTAACCTCTCTGAGCTCTTTTCCCATCAGTGTGATGAAGACAACGACCACCCCTTCATCGCATTGTTGTGATATTTAAACAGGGTGGTTGACGTGAAGCCTCAACAGCATCTTGGTACGTGCAGCAAGTGCTTAAAAGGACAGCCTGGGGAGTTCGGGCTTGGCCAGTGCTTGACTTATCTCAGCCTCAGACCTGATGGATGATGGGACTGAGCTGCGAATTCAAATCTTCTTAATCTATTTCCTTTGCTTCCTCTTCTTCTCCTTCATTAGAAAGACTGCTATGTCCGTGCCAGAGCTCTGTGGAAAGGAAATTGGAGCTTCTGGGCACTTTGGCAGTGAGCCTGCAATTAAACTCTAAGGCTAACAATATTAAAATGATAACATGGTAGCTAATATCCACCATGAACCCCCTCTGGGGTGGGCGCGCTGGGTGGTTGGCACGCACTCTCCATCTCACTCATGTTCTTCAGAGTCCAGTCATGTGTGTTCTGTCGTCACAATTTTTACCATGTGTGTCTACCATCTATACCATTATTTTACTTCATCTTCTTTAAAATGAACTCACATTATTATTTAAATAAATGTACTTTAAAGGAAAAGCTGTTGTCAGTACTGGAAATAGAAAGCCAGTGTCATCTCCTGTAAATAGAAGATGGCCAGGCAGCCAGGTACAAGGAAAACAGGGATGTTTTCAAGTTCCAGCTACATGGTGTTCTACCCAGAGGCCGGTCTCTGTTGAAAAGGGAGATGAGTGAGTATTAGGCACTAAAGGACACGCTAGAACAAAATGCAGTTATTCTAGCCTCCCCTGGGGCAACAGACCGGGGATGGGAAAAGAGCACCCTTCTCGGTCTTGTTCTTTAATCCCCCACCTCCCTTGCCACGGCCCTGGGCAGGAAACGCTGCCTGCATGAGCTCGCGGCAGTTTTATAACTGGACGCTCTGTGAGGTCTTGCAACTTACCCACGGTCACACAGCTCATAAATAGGACAAGGGAAAACCACGGTCTTTCTCCTGATACAGAAACGGAGAAGATTGTGTCAAACTTAAGTAGGGGCCCATGAGGGAGAAACAGCGCTTGCTTACGTTTTCTCTTCTGTGTTCACGGCCATCCAGCATCTGGGGCTGCTGAGAGCCTCTGCCGCTGGAGAAGGCCTGATGTGATCAGGGGAGATGACCAGGAAGCCCGGAGTGGGGCGGGAGGAGAAGCTCGGGTGGATGTGCGTGCCATTGGGCTGATGCTGTGCAGGCAGCTGGGAGTGGCCCCAGCGTGGGGCGTGGTGTGGCAGGGAGAGGTCAGCCCCTGAGGCTGTCCTAGGAGGCCCAAGGTCATTGCCTGGAGCACCTGCAGGCCCCGAGTGGTAGAAAGAGGATATTCCTGGGTTCAAATCCCAATGATTCCATTACTTGGGACAGTACATCTGGGAGATTTGTCTTCTTGTGCCTCAGTTTTCTACTCTGAGAAACAAGGATGACGCCAGTATCCTCTCATTGGGTGGTTTCCAAGATAAAATGAGCTAAAACATACGTGCCCGGCAGCCGACTGCTGGTTAAGTGATGGCTTTCTCTTTCCTCCTCCTCCCCAACCAGGCACATGTTCGCCACCTCAGATCCTCCTTCATCTTCCAGCTCCTCCCTCCCCAAAACAAAATAGTCCTGAGGTCTTAGGTAGAGATCAGTTGGGACTAGAGCTAGGTGGGGAGAATAGGCTGCCTTTATACCAGGAATGCCTGGTCCGCTTGTCCTCGCTCATATTCTCCAGCAAATTGTGTTATAGACGAGGATGTTTTGGTTGTTTTTATTAAAGAAGACTTTGGGCTTCTTGCTTTTGGCCACGCCAACCAGAGACCATCATGGCATCTGCCATTGCTGCAGCCGCCATTTTGTCCTTTCTGACTGAGTTTGTCTGACCAGCTGTCCTGCGCTGGAATGTGGGTTACGTTGACTCTAAGAATTGCTGGGGTCACCCTCTCTTTTGTGTTCAGCCTGACCATGCAGGAGGTACCCAGACCAAGAGGAAGAAGCTGTTTTTCATGCCACGAACCCTAAGAGGATAAGATGGCGCAGCCCAAACCTGGTTCTTCTCCCCTGATTGCCTATTGTCAGTCTGTCCTCTGTGAATTTCCAGTGGCCCTTTTTTAGCTTCCCGTACTTGTTCCTTCTCTGTGGAGTATCACATTTCTGCCAAACCGGGGAGGAAACATTTATTTAGTAACATCGACTCAGACAGACCATCTTGCGCACATTTCAACAAGCCTGTGAACTAGGCGTTATCATCTTCAGTTTACGGATGGAGATACAGATGCAAGTTACAAGACCAGACACCCAGCAAGTGGCAAACCCGCACCTGACCAGGGCCCATCAAACATGGTGCCCAGAATCTAACCCGTCCCGTCCTGTTAGGTTCTGAGCCAAACTGCCCCCAACCCCTCAGAATGGAAGCATCCAGCCCTTCTCAGCTGGAGGTGTTGGTGACTGGCAGCTCTGAGCCGAAGCCCCTGCCCAGCACCTGACCACTGGCCTCAACGCTCACAAACCTGAAGGACCACTCGGGCCCCCAGCGGGACTGGTTGTAGCTTTGGCTTCAGCGGTCCCATCTCTCCTTCTGCCCAGTCCTGCGGTTCTCCCTCTCCGGCAGAGGCAGCACAATCTCCCACCAGCTCTCTTGTGCAGTTCTTCTGTCCTGGGATCTGCTTCTTGGAGAGTGTGAACTTCAAGGTAGAAGTATATTCAGCAGACAGCTCCATGCCCCAGCGTGCTGGCATCTGGTGCCTGCACCTGTCTCCTGCTAGCAGTGTTACAGGGCCACCCCAGAGGGCAATGGGATGCGCTGATGTGAGTCCTCACCTGTGCACATAAAGAAACCTCAGAACAAGATCCAAGGTTGGGCACACATAGAGAGGTTACTAAGAGGCTTATTTACAAGGGAAATGAAAAGGGGGGAGCACAGAGAGTGAGAGAGATTAACTGGTTACTATGTTCTGCCAGTGATGCTGGCCAAGCAGGGACCCTGGGCATGTGGCAGGAAAACCAAGACTCCTCCAGTCCACACGTCCTCCCTTTCTACCAAGCACAGCTGCTTACCTCTGTCCTTGGTTCCCAGCAATTTCCCTTTCAAGAAGTCAAGTGTTATGGCAGATCCATGGCATGATGGGAGTTGTAGTCCTAGGTGCCTGGGGCTGCTTTGGTAAGGAGGTGGGGGTGGAGTCCATAAAACATTAGTTGGGGAACATACTGTTCCCCCAACAGCAGGATAGGCAATACCTCTCAAGCAGTGTCGTTTTATTAGAATCTTGTGCTCCACCACTTACCACGCCATCTTGCAAATGGGTAACCCTGTACGTTACGTGACGCACTGTAGCTATGAGATCACCCAGGTCTTGTTCCCAGAAGTAATAGCGGCAGGTGTCAGGCCACAGCAATGGCAGAGGCTGCCAAGAACCTCATTTTGTTTTGTTTCTTTGAAACCAGACTCCTGTTCCACCTCCTTCTCAATGTTTTCTCTCTGCTTTGTTTTGCTGGCTTTTCCTTCTATCCTTAATTGTAGTTTTTGTGTTTGTTTGTGTTTTTTTTTCAGGTTCTGTCCTCCTGTTCCCTCTCCCTTTTTTTCTTGCCCCTTGTTCTTTGCAGTCTCTCCACTCGGCCCAGATGTGGTCTGCCAGCTCCCCAGGGCAGCAAAGAGTATTTTCCAAGTGGTACCATTTTTAAAAAAATATTTATTTTTATTTTATTTATGCATACAAGGGTTGGGGTCTAGGCCAGAGGTGTGGGGGAGAGAAGATTCACCAGAGACAGAGTGGGGAGCAGAATAGGTAGATCCACCAAAATCCACTGCTGAGGGGAGCAGTGGGTGAGACAGGAGAGGTCTGCTGCACGTTGTGGGTCACTTCCCTGGCTGGGGATTGAACTTGTGCTGCAGTGGCTGCTGGTAGCTTCATAGTGCCGAGACTTAACCCTGATTAAGTCTCCCTTGCTCCAGCAGGGAGGCCCAAGTGGTGCCATTTTTAAGGAAGATGGGAAGACCTGTCATTTGCATGAATAACCTAAGCAGTTTCCATTTTGGTCCCAAAAGCCAGTCTGTCAAAGCTTTCGAATTGTGTTAGTGATTTTGTTTGCAACTTATGCCCTTGAGTAAGGGCATCTGCCTGTCTTGAAATGGTGCTATTGTGAAGGGTGATAATGCAGAGAAGAAGTGAGGAGGCGGAGACAAAGGTAGCTGCCATTTGAAGCTCCATGAGAGGCAAGGTAAAGGGATTCTGTGCCTCCCTGGAACAAAGAGGACAATGAGCCATTATTCTCGGCCTTCATTTTTAGACTGTTTTGATAAGTATGTCAAAAACCTCAATTATTTACACATGAATCACACACTTCTAGGAAAACAGAAAACCCAAACAAATTATAGACAAGCAATTCTACTGATGGCCTGTGTTTTAGATGCGATTGACCTACAGCTAGATCAATGAAAACTGTTTACTGACTTGGAAGATTACAGTTCAAAAATGTGGTTCTAAGAGTAGAGGAAGCAAGACCTGGGGAAGAACAGATCCTGCAGAAAAAGGTGAGGTGAGAAGGACACCCATCTTTACAAGTCATTACCACTTGACAAATGTTTTCTCACAAAATCTCTATAGAGTTTGTTATACTCATTTTACAGATAAGACAACAGGGACTCACAGCAGATAGAAACTCTACCTAGACCACACTCAGATGGTCCGACCCAAGCCTGTGTCTGTACCCCCCACCCTTCTCGGGGGAGCTGACTGGTGTAGAACATGGTTCCCTGATGTCAACCTGGGAATGGTCTTCAGTCAATCTTAATTTCTGTCGTCACCTTTGTAACATATGGGACAGTGCTTCAAGGTCCTGATTACAGGTATTCTTAGTAGTGACCCTGATTTGTTCAAAACATAAATCAATGAGGGTTTTATGATGAAAGTTTTATCATGCCCCCGAGCCCCCCAATCCAACACTCCTCCCCCAACACACAGTCCACACACTCCCCTTAATTCAGAAAGCCTTTTGGAAAGCTTCAGTTCTGAACTGTCGAGGGTTCAATCCATGGTAGCCAAGTGGGTGGCACCTGCTTTCAATCTACATTCTGATCTTAGAACATTTCAGAGGCCAGTGGGGTTATAATATCAGGGTGCTAAAATAAGGCCTTGTCTTGGCCAGACAGTGAAATCCTTTCATCACACATTGTGGAAAATTCTGGCTGATAGGAGGAGTCGTACCAAAGGATGTCTTAATCATGTTGACCTTTTATGATTGCTGCAAAGGCAGGAAAAGGAGATATTATTTTGAAGAAGAGAGTTTAGGCAAGAAAGAAGGCTGTTTCTTTTCCTCTGTGCTTGATTTAAGAAAAAAATAATCATCTTAGCAGTTGAAACTTGGTACTTGGGGTTATTTAGAGGTACAAACCTTTAAATTGGATGCTCGTGGGTCTCTGACCTGGTAGCTGCCCCACGGGCTGTTCAGGTGGGCAAGGTCGGAACTCTTGGTACTGGCAGCTGAAATAGACAGGTAGCTGGTAAACCACAGCCACCGCCTCATGCCCATGTCTCAGGAGCCAAGTGCCTTTCAAGTGGAGAGTGGCTTCGCATCTGTGCTGCAAGGAATGAGGCTGGGTTTCCATGACCCTTAGGGTTGAGAGGTCTTTCCAAGCTTCTTCTTGGTTGCCTAGCATGGGGGTGGGGGGAGGTGCGGGGGTGTTTCCTAAGAGCAAAGAAAGTCTTTCTAGAGGACATACGAAGAGAGACAGTGAGCCTAAAGCATCCATTTCGCTTCCCTGTGACATATTTTCTAATGATTTTTCCATGCTGTTCTTAAGCCATCAGTTCTCTTGCGTTTTGTTGCCTGGACTTTCTAAGCAAGGATTGGACTGTTCTAGAATGCATCTTCACTGAAGGGGGAGGAGCAGTGCCCTGAGCTGGCACCATTCTCCCCGCCCGCCCCCACCTATATGCTGCCTTCGGCTGCAGGTCTCAACGTGCCAGGGACAGGACCCCTGAGTGAGGGAGGAAGGCCAGGGGTACCCAGAGACCTGGGGGCACTGGAAGGTGACACGTGGTGGAGAGACATGCAGACACACTTGGAAGAGACTTGCGGGATGTCTGCTCCCGGTCCTTGGCAGAAACAATGGCCGCTGTTGTATTGTTGCATTTTCTCTTCCTCTGCTGCAGCCTTACGCTCTTGTGAGTCCCCTCCAGAAGGTGGCTTAGTTCTGTGCCAAGCCCTCAGGTCTCAGCGGCCCCACTTCAGACTGGCTGAGTGTTTGCCCACAAGGTGATGGGTACTTTGGAGTATTTTAGTGGGAAAGTTTATCAGGAATATCCTTTCTTCTCCCTCTCTCTCTGCATATTAATTCTACTAAAATCTATCACATTCACAATCTGCTTCCTTTGTATTCGTGTGTACGTGGATGGCTGGGTCCCTTTAGAGAGTGCAACCCTTAATGGTTGGGGATTCCTGGGTGCCCCTGGGTCATGCACTAACAGAACCATTTGCTTCAGAAACAAAATATTCACAGGATTCCCGCCACCGGAAAACCACATGCAAGGACATAGCCTGTGCTGGCGCCTCAGGTTAAGAAACCCATTTCAATTTCTTACAAGAGGTCTTGTCCAGCTTGCCCTGCCTTCACTTCCCAGTTCACATACTCCTCCAGTTCTGATTTAAAAGCACTTAATTAGGGTGCTAATGAGAACCTAATCGGGTTGCTAATGAAATAGTTGACAGCCCAGATCAATTAAAAAAAGAAAGGAAAAAGCCTCCCTGGCCTTTTGTTTGCAGCGTCTTCATGAGATGACATTCTCTTTTTAATTGCTTTGAAACAGGCTTTGCTGAAGCAGTCAACCCCTGTCACTCCCGCCTTGCTCTGCCAGCAAGAGGGGCCCCTCCCCCAACCCCCTGCAGCCAGGAGGGAGGCCTCAGACTGGGAAAGCCCTCCTCCTCGTTTCTCAGTGCCTGATGCTTTCTAGACCCTTCCCTCTGCCTCCACCCCCACTCCTGACCACCCATGTCCCGAGATAATTCTGCTCAGTCATGTAACAGCACCTCCCTCATGGTACACAGATGTGTAGGCCTGAAAAGTTGCGGTGAGAGTTGACACCATAGTTTAAATAATATTTTTTCTTTTTGTATGTTATCTTGGGTGCTAGACTCCAGATAAGAACTCTAGAGTTTTGATGATTATTTTTTAATTATATATGCATATATATTTTTTACATTACTGTTCATTTTTGTACACTATATGCATGTCTGCTTTCTCCTTTCAGGTGTGGTCCCTGTAAAATCCCCGCCACTAATTCACCCATGAACCCTCACCATAGTCCCTTGTGCTCTAGAATTTTGATGATTATTTTTGTAGAAATCATACTAGTGAGTGACTATGATGTTCAGGGGAAAACAAGGTTGTTCTGGAAGTTGCATTCACCCCCTGCAGCCAGGGAGGGTTCCCGTGACAGCTGCAGACAGAGCAGAGGCCTGGTGACCAGAAGCAGAGAGGTAAGTGCAAGGAGATCCTGAGTGGGGGTGGGAGGTGGCACCCGGGCTGTGCTGTGCTCGTGCTTTCGTTCATGGCTTAACAAATTCATATCTTTCAATCAGCTGGAGCACCTGCTGTGGCCTGACCCACTGCTGAGCAGGGCCAGAGGGCAGCGAGCAGAACAGGGCTTTAGGAACGCAGACAGTAGGCCCAGGATTAAGAAGAGTCTGAAGAGTCAGCAGAGGAAAGGCCAGGGCGCGGTGACCTGAGGACAGTGAGGGCACAGCACATACCCCGAGGGCACTGCACACACCCCGAGGAAGGACAATGCGCTTAAGCTGAGAAGTGACCTTCAAGTAAGAGGTGACCGGAAGAGAGCCCCGTGGCAGGGCTAGCTCACCGGAAGGGGAGGGAGAGAGCCAGCGGGTTTCGTCCTAGGAGCTGGGAAAGCCCCACAAGCTGCAGGGAGAGAAGGGAAGTTGCTTCAGGAGTTGGAGCTGGAGAGGTGCCTATTCACAGAATGGCGCAGAGGGATTCTGAGTGTGCGGTGGCCCGGAAGGCGGCGGAAGGCGTGGACGGTTGTGAGCGGGGATTCTGCCCTCACACTGTTCTTGAAATACCCGGCAGCTGTGTGGACAGCTGAGCAGATGCGTCCAGACTGGAAGTGGGGGATCCTCCAGGAGGCTTCACAGCTGCCCGAGGGCAAGTCCATGGTGGCTGGAGCTGGGGAACAGTGGCGTGGGCCGAAGTGGGTGGATCTGAGA
This sequence comes from Galemys pyrenaicus, assembly GCA_019455555.1. Taxonomy (NCBI): domain Eukaryota; kingdom Metazoa; phylum Chordata; class Mammalia; order Eulipotyphla; family Talpidae; genus Galemys; species Galemys pyrenaicus. The sequence continues at coordinate 2,377,661 of JAGFMF010012145.1, read as the reverse complement.
GACAGGTAGAAGAGAGAATGAACAAGAATTGTGGTTGATCGGCTGTTGGGTGTGAGGAAGGAGTAGTGCAGATGATTCCGAATGATGTGGCTGAGTCGGAGGATTATGGGTCGTCACTTACGAGAGAAGGAGAGGTGGGGAGAGAGGGGTGGGGGTAGGATGGGGCAATTGGGATTCAAGTCTTGGCCATCTCGAGTTTGAGGTGTCAGGTAGAGTCCAGGCGGGCAGGAGGGTGAAGGGGGCTGGAGCCTGGACGAAGTGGGGGGTCCTGAGCAAACAGGTGGACTGAAGTCTCCAGAGCTCCATGAAATTCCCTCCTCCCAGAGGAAGCTCAGACCCAGAGCAAGGTTCTGAGTCAGGCGCGGAACTGACACGGTTGCGTCTCCATATAAGGGGGAAGCACGCTGCAGCGTAGAGCCGGGAACATGACGGGGGACTGGGAATCAGCCAAGGCAATTAAGAAGGAGCTGCCAGAGACGAGAGAAGAATCTTGGAGAGACCAGATTTGTGATGGTTTTTGTGTTCAAAGCTTCCGGCCAGGAGATCTCTATGAGCGGATAACAGCTTCCAGCCTGAGAACATGGTGAACACGGCTTCCAAAATGCTTAAGAAACAGACTCCCCCCTACTTTCACCCCAAAATAAAATCTTCCATAGATGAAACCTGCAAGATGGAGGCTGGGCCTGAGGATTCTTGTCTTGAGAAAGCTCTTATCACCCCAACCTCCCACCTTCACCCCAAGGTTCCCACTCTTGCCCTGGAAATACCCGCTAGGGATAATTTAAGGCCACTCCTAGGAGAATCACCTAGAATCATCTAGTAGTAGTGGATCACCAAGTAGAATCAACTTCTAAGGTATCCGACTTCTAAGTGCCACCCCACCCTGGAACCAACCGAAGTCTGCATTCCTTGGTAACTGGGAACCTCCAGAAATCTGACCTCTGCTTTGCTCCAAGTTACCAGAGTGTCAGGGACCCAGTTACCAGACATCTCCTCTTCTTCCTCCCCCCACCAGTGCCACCTGATCCCTGAAACCCAGCTCAAGCATCACTTTCTCCCTGCACTGTCCCAGGCCCCCACCTGAGAACAGACCCTGCCTCCCTCCCGCTGCTGCAGGTTTGGGGGGTTGGGAGGTCGATTTCATTCCACCCCCAGATCCCCTCCCAGGCCTGGCTTCTCCAAGGCAGACCCCCACCCCCCCACATACACCATCTTTCCACGCTGGGATGCCTGGCGCAGCGCAGATGTTCAGTAAATGCTTGCCTAGTTGATTAGACGTACATTACACTCAGTTCCTCAACTGGTAAGGGCCCTGGCTGGCCCTTCCTCCTTGTGGGTAAAGGGGAGATACATTCCAGCTCAGTACTGTCGGAACTGGTTCTGGAATCCACACTGCTGATTTCCACTCCAGCTTTCCCAAAAGAAGAATTCACAGCCCTGAATAAATATGTAAATGTTGGAGGGAAAATCTGTGCACGCCGGGGAGGCGCTCGCTGGTTTAAATGGTGCCATCACCGTGTCACCCACCAAGCCGCAGCATAAAGTGCCTCTCCAGGGAGTCACTTCTCTAAGTGCAAGTGTGACTGTCTCCTGCTTGTCTTCGCCGCCTGTCATGTTCTGGCATGAGAGTCCTTCCAGACTCCCTGTCACTTGTAATACTTACCTTCCAAAAAGGGCTTCTTCTCACATTTTCTGGTGGAAACACTTTGTTTTTAATCTCCTCTTACAGGATTTGGCCCAAGACGGGTTCCGATAGAAAGGCTCCAGGGCCTGGTCCTTTTTTTGAAAACTACAAGAAGGGGGGCGGGGTTCTGTAGCCCATCCTTGAGCAGAATAGCCACCGACACTTCTCCACAAGAGTGGGGTGCTCAATCTAGAAGGGGCGCTCAGAGGGTCTGAGGACCCCGGGGGTTCTCTTCTCACACCCCTTTCCCATTGCCAGGGCTGTGAAGTGTCTCGGCTCAGACAGCCCCTTCCACTCGTTCACCTCTCACTGTCAGCCCTCCAATTTGTTGAGAAGCGGAGAAGGCCGTGGGAGGAGCGAGGACTCAGCGCTTGATCTGACTTCCAACGTCAGCTGTGCCAAGGCGCCCTCTCTCCCAGCAGAAGGCTTGGCCTGTGGAGTTGGCTCATTAACATTAGTCGTTAATAAACCTAACCCGTTTTCAGGTGAAATCAGTTTTGCTTGTTTTTGTCCTGATCGCAGCTCCCAAACCATCTGGCTGGTCTGCTGTGCACTGAACCCATGCAGCGGCCAGTCCGTACTCGGCTGCCGGGGTGCTCCCTCTTGGCCTCACTCTCGTGCTGCCTGTTAATGGGACAGTCTCTTTTAAAAATAGATTCCTTCTCCCCAAAGAATGCAAAAAATTCCTTCCAAAGGATACCTGCACCCCTATATTTAGTGCAGCATTATTTACAATAGGTAAGATATGGAAATAGCCCAAATGCCTAAAAACAGATGACTGGATCAGGAAGATGTGGTATAGCTACACAATGGAATACTACTCAGCAGTCAAAAAGGTAAACACATGCCATTCGCACCAACATGAATGGAGCCGGAAGGGATTATATCAGTGAAATAAGGCAGAAGGAAAAAGAAAAATATCGGATGGTTTCACTGAAAGGAAGGAATTATAGGGGGACCAAATAAGAGATCAGGGGGAAAAATAACAATAGTAATAAATAAAATAGCAGGCAACTGTAAATCAGAGACATTCTGTGGGGAGAGAGAGGGATCAAAACAGGGAAGGGAAGAGCACAGGGGACTATGGTGATGGTTCACAGGTGAGTTGGTGGTAGGAGCTTTACAGGGACTACACCTGAGAGGAGAAAGCAAATATTGTACAAAAATCAACAATGATGTAAAATACATATATAGAGAGATATAAAAAAATTAAAATGAAAATAGATTCTCATATGCTAAGTAGGTCCTGGTGGCCTAACAGGGAATGAAACCCAGAGCATTTTGTGTATTTTGTCTGATTTGTGTTTGAAAAATACGAATGAATCTGTCCAAATAAGGTGAAAAAGCGTTTAACCAATGAGGGCACTTGGATTAATTGATTCTCCGTTGTTCTGTAGCTACTGGGGTCTCCTTGGCAACTGTTTAGGCTGAGGCTCCCTAGCTCGGCTTTCAGAGGGAGGACAGAGAGAGGTTATGCTTCCCAAGCCCTTTGTGTCTGCCGCTTCTACCCTTGGGCAACACACGCTCTTCAGCGGGCCTGTTGCCTTAGAGGGAAGATGTGGGTGGCCAGATGCTGTCCCTGAAATAGAACTGCTATACTTTGTAAACTGGTGTCTGATTTTGGTCTAATAGCACAGGAACACGAGGTGATATCTTGATCCCCCTTCAAGAGCGAGGTGGAGGGTGGTGTCTCCATCATTGTATCCCAAAGCCTCCACTTTGCTACTCAGAGTTCCTCCCTGAAGGTTCTGCCACTGAGCAGCCACTTATAAGCACAAATGCCATCCGCAGTCCTCTTTACTCTTTTGTGGTCTGCAGTATTTGCTGGAAGATGCCTTAGTACCAACCAGTTGCCCATGAGACTATCTGTGAAGGAAATAACTAGGACAGCAGGAAAGCTGAAGAAATTCATGTCAGCATTACACGTCACAGAAACCGTGGGAAATGCAGAGATGTCCAGGGCGAAGGCGTGGTGAAGCAGATCGGGACACACGGTGAGGTGGTGTTTATCTAGCCTTTAAAAGTTGCAGTGATGGGGGCCTCCCAGGTGGCGTAGTGGGTTAAGCAACACACTGTGAAGCAAACCGCAGCCACTGCAGCACGAGTTCGATCCCTGCTGCCGGCCAGGGTGGGGACCCACATGGCACGGCAGACCTCTCCTGCTGCCCGCTGCTGCCCTCAGCAGTGTACTTCCGTTGATCAGCCTGTTCTGCTCCCCGCTCTCTGCGGTGAATCCTTTCTCACCCCCCACACCTCTGGCCTGTACCCCAGTGCTTGTGTGCATAAATAAATAAATCTTTAAAAAAAAAAAAGTTGCAGTGATGAACAGTTTTTTATGGGAGACTCAGAGAGAAATGCTTCTGATATAAGGTTATAAAGTAGGACATTGTATGTGGAGCCTGATTTTGAATTAAATTTTAAAAAGATAGAGTGGCTGAAATAATGACCTTGATGGAACCAGCTTAAAGTTTAGTAAAAGAGAAATTTATCCTGATGGTATTTAGAGCCCAATGGAGCACTTGGACCCAGGAGACCAACATCCTCAAAGCTTGTGGCCTCCGTTTATACAGGTGAGTTATGGACACAGAATGAAGAGATATTTTTTCTGAGCAGAGGGAAGAAGACACCCAGCTAGTTTCTAACATTTTTTAGTTAAATAAAGGAGTTTCGTTTCTAACAAGCTCAGTTCATGGATAAAGGAGAAAACTGCTCATAACTTCAAAGCCATCTCTGGCCTCACAGAGCCAGCTCGGCCAGAGTCATCTGTGTTTGGAGGATGTAAGGACCATGGGTCACTGGCATTTCTCATCCTGTAGAAGCGGGGTATGTGAGGCTGTTATCTCAGGCTCTTTCCTGAAGCTCACAAACACGACAGGCGCTCAGTCTCCAGACACTGGATGTTCCTTTGTTTCTCGCCCAAGATGTCTTCGGTGTGGACAAGAATCACTGTCCAGCTGATGCTACCTCTTGAGGTGGTCCTGGCAGGACAGAGGTAGACATTTTCCAACAGAGCAAAATGTAGACGGTGCTTTTCTTGGTCCACAGACACACAGATGAAGACTGAAAGGCTGTGCACCGCCGTGAGAACTGCACCCAAGTTGTTACTAGGGAGTGGGACAGCAAATGATTTATATTTTACTCCTTGTAGTTCCCCATATTTTCTAATTGTTCACAGTATATACATGAAGGACTTCGAGTTAGATCAAAGTGTTGTTTAACAAAAGTAAAGACAAAATCTCATCGGTTCAGGGAGGTGGTGTGAGTGGCAGCTGTTGGGTGTTCACGCCTGGCACTTACATAACACGTCACAGGAGGCTTTGAAGGTGCTTTATGGTCCCTGAGCTCATCTCCGGACCGTCCCTGTGTGACAGCGGCAGGAGCTGCAGTGACAGAAGCGTCGCTGGTCAGATGAGCAGGGGCCTCGGCAGCCTCCACAGTGCAGTCTTCACCGACAGGACACTGAGGTGATTGATCCCCAGGCCTTGATGTTTAGTGTGGAGGATGTTCTAGAGGCATCTCATGCTTTCATGTGATTCTAGTCCTTTAAAAGAGAAAGGCAGGACACTGAATTAACACAGATTACTTTGGGATGGAAGAGGAAGAAAGGCAACGGGCAGCCAGGAAAGTGGCCCTGACCCCTGCCGGCTGGATTCCCTGTGGGGTCCTGCATCTGCTGCTCCCCTTGTCTCCTTGTCAAGGTCACACTCCCCAAGGGCCTCCTCTGTGACACTGTATCTCCTGGATTCCCAAGCCACTGGTGCCTCCAGACACCCGTCCTTCTGTGATAACTTTCAAATGTAGCATTCAGGATCTTCCCCTTGGAGTGTGATAAGACAATTCTACACTTCCCTCCCTCCCACTTTTCTGATGTAACTTTCAAAGGTGGCACAGTCCAGACTTGGCAGAGACAAATACACATATTCTCCGACAGTGTTCATCCCTGTCGTGATGATCGGTACTTAATCAGGGAGGGATTTTTCATAACACACCAGGGTTTGCAGGGATTTCCGAAAAGGCAAATGTTAATGTGAAGATATAGCTCCCTGAGTTTGAGTGGAGTTTCTCTCTTGGTGAACTGACCCTTAGTTTCTTCAAAGTGTAAAAACGAAGGTGCTAGGGATACCATGATAGTGGCTGTGTTAGTCAGGACAGGGCAGGGTATGCTGCACTAACAAATAAAGCCAGCGGCACCAGTGATTCTGCACAGCACAAATTGTTGTTTTGCTCATGCAAGATCCCCTACACCTTCTCCCAGCTGGTGACTCTGAGGCACAAGTCCCTTCCAGCTAGGAGTGCCATCATCTCAGCATGTGGCTTCTAGGGTCATGGAGCAAGAGATGAGAGAATTAAAAGCCTCCTGGATGAGTCTAGGAATGGCCCATCACTCCCACTCGTGTCCCCTCAACTCAACAAGTCACGTGACTTTGCCTAACAGCGAGGGGACCGGACATGAGGAGACACGAGTACTACTGGGGATCCTGAAGGGCTCTGACCCCTTGTCGACATGAGCTGAATCCTCCCTGTGGGCCAGGCATCTTATAGACCTTGTCATGCTGATGCTACTTACTCCTCAGCCTTATAAACTAGTTACTGGTAGCGCCGTGAACCAGACAGTCAACTGAGTCACAGCAAGATCTGGCAACTGGCCAAAGTCTCACAGCTAGTTAGTGATTTAACGCCAGAGAGCCTGGCTTCAGGGCCTGCGTTCTTAACCTCTGTGCCTCCTGGCTGTGCGATCTTCTCTCCTCAGGGATTTCTGTAAAATTATAGACGATGTAAGTACAACACCTAGCACGCAGTGTCTGACAGGTAATAGTTGCTCACAAATGGCAGCTATTTTTATTATTATTGTTGTTGGCTACCTCAAATCCTTTCTGAGTCAAAGCAGGGTATAAATAGATGAGTATGTGATAGAGCTTTATTAAAAGGTATCTCTTTTGTCCCGGCATCTGGGTTGCATGGAATGCTTTAATATAACCTTCCTGAGAAGTATCACCTAATTACCATGGTATGGAAGTATTTTAGCAAGTCGTGCCCATTCTTACCCTGTAATGACATGAAAGCCAAAATCTACATTTTAATTACTGGCCTGCCATGTCTCATTACTGGTATCTGCTAGACTGCTCGGAACAAAGTTTAAGGACACAACAGTGGTTTATTTTCTATTTGTTTTAATTAAACATTAGCACTCTCTTGACTTGTTCTGGAGATAGTTACAGCAAAAACACTGTGCCGGAAGGTGATCTCTGAGCCTCTTTGTGTCGCCAGAAGTGACCCCCCCACCCTTGCCTTTTTTCTGCCTTGACTTCATTGAGTGGCTGCTGCTCTTTCCGGGAAGGCTCAGCAGCTGGAGAGAGGCAGCCCTGCCCTGAGAAAAGCAACCACTCTGGATTCTGGAGATCAGACTAGAGCGGTGAAGGATATCAAGGAGTTTGTGGAAGGACCAGGAAATTAATGGCGCACATGCTCCTGTGGGACTTGGTGATGGTGTCCTTCCTCCTGCCAGGTGGGAGACTGGGAGCAGGATCTGGGAGTCCTTCCTCCCTAACGCTGGGTCATTGTTTCTGATGAGAGAAGATGCAGATCTGTCATGCATTCAGCTCTCCACTTGAAGCCTTGTGCTTAGCAGTGGGCCAGGAGAGAAAGACAGAGTCTGGGCTCTGGCTCCTCTACACACAGGTAAACAAGAAAGTAGAACTTCAGAAGTACCAAACAGAGACGCCCACAGGCATGCAGAGGAAGAAGGATGAGCGCTGAGGATAGGGCTAAAGACCCGGACCCACTTTTGTGGGTGTCTTCCAGCCCTTTCTCTCCGGTCAGAACCCACAGGCCTGACCACTTCTAGTACTAAACCAGTCTTGTTAGGCCAGGCCATTCCCCAGTATCATTTGAGTTCCCACTGACTATCATTCTGAAGCATCTTTGGATTAGGTTTCGACACTTTTGTCACTGGAAACTCTGGCAGACAGACAGTGGATACATTTTGACAGGTCTTTAAAAAGAAGCATTCTGCAGAATAGCATGGTTTCTGATTCCAACTTTACAGAAATACCTATGCATATGGCCAGCAAGCAGAGGGGACTATGCATGGCGACAATAGTTCTCTTAAAGAGATGATGAATTCATTTTTATGAAATGGTTTTTTCTCAACATTGCATTGCCTTCAATAGAAAGAGAGAAGGAAAAACTAGTTTTTGTTATATCTCAAACATTACATTAAAAAATCAATTGGAAAAGCATCAGTGGTGAGGTTCAGAGGAGAATCTTTAAAAATAACTCAAGCACGTTACACTTGATGGAAATTCTGACCTTTGGGCAGAGGACTTGAAAGGGGTTTTAAAACAGAAACACATTTTTAGGGAAATACAGGAAGTGCTTGAGAAGTCAGTAGATCACAGTCATTAGGAATTTGCAATTGACATTTCTCAAACATCAGAGCACAATTAAGAAAACTCAAAATTTAAGAAAGCAAAATGCCCCCACAGTCACACTAATGCCACAAACCAAACGACTCTTTCTTTTTGTTCCTTATTCTGCCATATTTGCCTACACACACACACACACACACACACACACACACACCCCGCTTTAGATACATTTTACAGTTCCCTACCCCCTGGCAAGAGACTAGATTGCATTTTTCCCCAATAATCTATTGTTCCAACTTTTCAAAAAAAAAAAGGGGGTTTTCAGACATGGTTATTCTGGAACATTTGTTGACTTCAGCTATTTGACTTTTCCTTTAAAAATATACATCAAGATTATAGCTAAAAGGAAAGAGATGTCAGCCCTGTCATCTTGGTCTTGAGCAGACACGGGGAAGGGTGCAGATCCCACAGGAAGTGGATTTTCACAGATTCTGCAGCAGATGAAGCTTCTCTCCAAAGCTCCAGAGCCTTTGATGGGTGAGGCTGATACTCTAGAAGCACAGCTGCCATGGAAGTCCGGCACAGCACCCACATCAGTCCTCTGGTGTCGCGTCCTGCTAAAAATAGGGTGCAGGTGCTAGCAGCCCAGGCTGCTGTGAGGTTCAGAATTCAGGAGACTCTCAGGCCTGTCCGACCTCAACCCCCAGCTTTACCCTTTTCAAACCCAAGTGTAAGCTCAGGGCCATTTCCTGCTCTGCCCTGATTCAACCTGCAGAATCTGGTTGCACCAGCTCAGCCTGGTCCTGGAAGAGCCCCAGCCGCCTTGGCTGTGCCAGGCCAGGTGGAACGGCTGGAGGGAAACGGCGGGCGGGCGCCAGCCCAGGCCGGCTGCAGTCGGAGGCACAGTGCCATCTAGTGGAAGAAAGAAAAAAAGCCCCCTTTGGGTTTCTCCGCTGGCCAGCCCTTGAAGCAGACCAAAGAATCATCAGTTGTCATTTGCTATCAAGGGATCTTGAGAGCCGGAGAAGGAAGCGTCACGCAGCCGGCAAGTGGCAGCACTGACACTGGAACCATGTCACCCAGCTTTAGTTGAGCATGTTTTGCACTGCACTGCAGTGAACAAAGCAGAAGTTAAAAGAGCTTGTCATGTCAGTTGAGAGGCGCTCCGGTGTCTGCCGAGGTGAAGTGAGCACAGGCCGGTGGTGAGTGAGGATGGGCCATCAGTTACTACCTCCAGGCTTTCAGGGGGTGGGGGCCCGGCCGCAGCGATTCCGTGTCCACCTGCCTCCCCTCCCCCCATCCAATCGGCTATGAAACTCAGCACGAGACCATTCCTGCACCAGATCAGGGAAGCCCACCGCTCCCTGGGTCCCAGGGTCAGAGAAGAGAATAGCTTGGGGGCGCCAGCCCAGCCCCCATCCCACTGCTGCCCGCTTGTTTTAGAATTAAGGAACGTTTGCATCTGTGATCTCAGTCCTCCTCCACTCTCTGCAATTTGAAGTTGCTGCTCCCCAGGGCCAGTCCCCAGAGCCCAGAAGAGGGCTGGGGTGCACCCGCACCCCGGTGTCCGGCCTCTAGAGACCACCTCAGCCTCGTGAAGGCGCCCGCAGACAGACCTGCACACTGGCAGGTTCTCCCTGGGTCTGCCGCTGCGGGGCGCAGGGAAATCCGCTGCACTGTTCGGAAAGGGAGGAGCGGGAGGGGAACCCAGAGCTGACTTCTGGCCTCCGCTGGAGATCTGAGCTGGTGGCCTGAACAAAGGCTGTGCTGGGGCGAGTCCCAGCCGCCGCCTCCCCTCGTAGCTGCTCTCTCCCGTGAGCCCCGTCTCCACGACTCTGGGACGTCACTCCAGCCGAAAGACTCGCCCTGCCTTCCACCGAGGCTGCGGGAGACCCGAGCTGCACCCGAGTGTGCGCCACCGTGCGCCCCTCGCCGCTCCGCGGCGCCTTCCATTTCCTTTCTTTAACGCTGATCGGAGCGAGGGGAATTTTATTTTTTAAGATTTATTTATTTATGCACACAAGTACCGGGGTACAGGCCAGAGGTGCGGGGAGGTGAGAGGATCCACCAGACAGTGCGGTGGGCAGAACAGGCAGATGGACCGAAACACACTGCTGAGGGGAGCAGGGGGCGAGGCAGGAGAGGTCTGCTGCGCCATGTGGGGCCCCTCTCTGGCCGGCAGCAGGGATCGAACTCGTGCTGCAGTGGCTGCGGTTTGCTTCATAGTGCGTTGCTTAACCCACTGCGCCACCAGGGAGGGCCCCCGAGGGGCATTTTTAGTGCTGCTTGTTTCTTAACTCAGAGAATCTGACTCGGGGACTGTTGGACACTGGGATGCCCTGATTTGGCCCAGGGGTGACAAAACCTGAGTCACACACATCCCAGGACTGAGCCTGCGGGGAACAGGACAGCCCACTGGGCTGGACCTCAAAGGCCTGGCACAGCCCCCCACAGCTGCCCACCTCGGAAACTCCCAGGGGGCCTCTGCCTCCACCTGCTCTGCGCCCAGCACAGCCCTAGTCCCGCTTCCCCAGAGGCCGTCTCCAAAGCCTGGGTGGCTGCTGGGCTTTGCTGAGGCGTCCAGGAGTCCGCGGCGGCCCAGCAGACAGGCCTGCTGCAGCCGACACAGCCCAAGAAGGGCCGAGGGAGCGTCTTCAGGGTGCAGATCAGAGAGGCCCCGGGGACGGCTATAATTGGCCCTTTCGCCACCAGGGGCCTGTGGCAGGAGGCAGCGTGTGCAGAGCCAGCCGGCCCCAAGCCTGTCATCATCTGTCGGAGGCCGTCTCTGAAGGGCCTTTTCCCCTTGATTTGGCAGGGCCCGAGCTCATTACTCCCCGCTCCTGAACAGGGCCGCCCTCCCCAGCCGCACGCCCTGGAGCTCCTTTCTTTCCTCTCCTGGCCTTGATCTTGAGGCGCCACACCGGCTGCCCCCTCTCCTCTCCTCTCTGAATTCCCTTAACGAAAGGACCTTGGGATGGTTCACGGTGTCACGTGCCCTCTCCCCTCCAGCCCCACGTGGACGCCACCCACGGACCTCCCTCTCACATCCCGGGCCTGCGTGGTCATCGGCGTGCAAAGGAAACCCCTCTATAACGCGCTTACAGGCCAGAACCCCAAAACAACCTGGATAGACCCCAAATCCACTGGGCCTTCAGTGAGCAGTTAGCCCAAACAGGGCTTTGTTTATTGCAAAGATTCTGAGTGATTGATTACTTGTGCCCGGCACCTTCGAAAGTGCTCAGGATACGGTGGTGAATAAAGCAGATCCCTTCCCACCCCAGCCCCACATGCTCACGCACACACCACTCGGCCCTAGAGGGGAAGGCACAGGGACATTTGTCTAACGAGGAGGAAGACCACTGGCCTGGGAGCCAGTCTAGATGCTTCCACCACCCAGCTAAGTCACTGATCAGAAGACAAGAGTGGCCTGGGCCCTGGAGGGACAGACGCTCCTCTGCAGGCACCCACCTCTGATCCTCCTTGGGCCATAGAATCTTCGGCTTTTTGGCCAGGAGCGTGGAAGCCACCTGCCCCTCCTTGAGTGGACATCCCGCTGCCGCTCCGCTCTGCCTGACAGTTCTTCCCCCTTTTGATTATTCTTTGGTTTTAAGAAGAAAAACAAAGACGTGCTTCTCTGTGTGGTCACTTGCCTGCCCCCCAACCCTCCGCCCCTCCCTGTGGCATATCCGTATAGCCACAAACACCTTCCAAGAGCAGTCATTGTCCCTTCTTCCAGGAAGGTTCTGGTGGGTGGGCCGCCCCTTTGAGGGTCCCTACAATGCCTTGGGGGGGCCATCTGTTCCCCTGAGTTTTCTCAAGGAAGTGGGGCTGGATCACAGGGAGGGGTGTTGTTCAGCAGGTGCAACAGAACCACTGAAAAGCAATGAAGAGCCTTCCCAAATGATTACCCCATGGGCAGGGAGGGATGTAGGCCAGCTCTCAGCCAGGAAATGGCTTCACAAGTGCGAAAGGCGAGCCCCTTCTGGAAGCAGTATCTAGGTGATTGTTTTCTTTCTACATTTGGGCAGATGACCACCTGGTTACCCTGCAACTCCCCTTGGTTTCTGAGACAGCTGGCCTGCTGTCCACTTCCCCTCCAAAAGAAAGTGGCTTGTAACCTTGGCCTTCTGGTGAGAGAGAGAGCGAGAGCGAGAGCAGTAGCCCCAGAGCCTGCCTGGAGAGGGGCCGCGCTCGTCCCATTCCGAGGAGATGGGCCACTGTCCCACTCAGGAGACACTTTTCAGTACCTCTGGTGCTTGTCAAGATTTAGACGGGGGACCCTGACATTAAGGCCAGTTACCCCTGCCTGGGGACCTGCCGGCAGGGATTTGATCAAGCAGAAACAGGAAACTTTGGGGTTCACATCCAGTTGATAACAAAAGGAGTCCCCTGGCCCTCTGGCGACCTTGTCTAGGGGCTCAGCTGGTGAGACCCATGTGACCTTTAACCTCCTGAGGTGGCTCAGGCACGGGCTTCCACACCTGGTCTCTTCCGCTGGTTCCTTAAGACAGTTGTGGAAAGTGGGTGGCTGGGCAGGTGTTAATGTCTTGCTTTGTGGGGAAGGGGGTGGAGCTGAGCTCGGAGGGGACAAGACCGTCGGGGTTCTTGTGAGGGTCAGGGGGGCAGTTGTCCTGGGAGCTCTTCTGGTGTCTCTGGTTAACCTAATTCTAGAGGATGCTTGTGGTTTGCCGGTGACCTGGGGAGGCTTCTGCAGACACTGTGTGGCTGTGACCGCGACACCACTTTCCCTCAGGCCACAGACCCCTGAAGGGCATTTTGCGAGATGCTTCCTGACTCTGCTTCACAAGACCGGAGAGGAAAGCACGTCTCCTGGCCGTCCGTGGCTTCCCAGAAAGCTGTGCTCGCCAGGACTCCAGGGCCCCCCCTGTCTGAGCCCCACACTGGGGTAGCTCTGGGGTTTCCTCGCTGACACTCCTTGACCTCTGCTGCCTGTGGGAGTCGACCCCTCCCACCCAGCAGCCTCTCCTCGGCTGAGAGGGGCAGCTCTGGGACAGGAGCCCCCAGCCACGGTGGGACCATCTGCTGGCCTGGTCACAGCAGAACAGAGAACTGTCGTCCTCAACTTAGCAGCATAAACCACCCACGAACATAGCTGTGTGGCTTCTTAACGTGGGTCCAGGAGAAAGTTTGCTAATGCGATTATTTAACATCCTTTTGGTCTTTGTTAACTTTGCCAGCAGAGTCGTCTTCCGAAATGAACAACAGTAGGATTTGGTTTTGACTCCTCTCCAACGCCTTGATCCAGCTGTAGCTCATACCCCGTAGCTCACACCCACACCCCGATATTGCCCCAGGCAGTATGTGCTTGAGTGAAGCCCTTGACTTCCAAGGCCATCCTGAGGGCTGTCATCGGGGTATGTTTGGGGGTGAAGGGAGGCACTGTGCACTGGTAGGTGTTCAATGCCTTTTTTTAAACCAAGAATTGAGAAGTGTAACTCAGAACACGCTGTAAAAGTCACAGTCCACCTCATTAAATCATAAAGGAGGACTCGAACGAAAGGCCACCCGTCCATTAGTGAAGAACTTGTTTTTATGTGTGATATGATTTCAGCAGACATTCTGATAAACAGAGAACTTTCACAGAGACCTTTGAAAAAACCCTGACTCATGTGGGGTGTGGAGGGGCGAGCGAAGTGGGGTCGGGGGAGAGGTTCCCTCTGTGGTGTCAAGGAGTGTGGGATTTCAGGGTGCAGGTGATTCTGAACTGCTTTTCCCTTCTCTGGAAGGCGCCTTCTGTCATTATGGCCATCGCTTTCTCTGGCGCCACCCCCCCAGGCTTGCTGCGGGGTGAAAAGTGGATCCACGGGAAGCCTGAGTCTCAGGGCCTGGTGCCTGCGATGCTGAGGGTGCCTGCCGCTGTGCTATTCGGAGGTACCGGGGAGGAGACATGTCTCTGTTTGCGAAAGGAGAAAGAGAGCAGAGGACTGTCCTGCTGCAGGGACCGAGCTGGAGAAAGCCCGGACGTCCGGATGCCCAGTCAGGATCTCCTCACCCTCTCACCCCCTCCCCCTGCCGGGCGGGCTGACAACCTGGCTTGTGCCAACACAGTCACGCAGGCCCACTGGCATGGTCGTAGATACAAAAGTCCCAGGCGGTCCTTTATAAAGAACCTTATTAATGACCCTGTGGCTTGCAAGGAGGCCATCTTTCATGCTGCATGAGCCTTAACTATGGCCTCCAGAAAAATCTCCCTGCCTCCAATCTGGTCCTCCTTCATCCAGTCCCTCAGAGGTCTTTCTGGAACCAGCTTCTGATCTGGGTCATGGTACTCCCTGTTTTAAAATCTCTGCAGGGCCCCTTTGCCTGCAGGGTGGAGTGTGCACTCAGCTCGGCTTGTGGGGCTGCTTATAATCACTCGCGGGAAGGCCCCACTGGCCATTCCGCGCATGCGTGAGGAGGGAGCTCTCAGGTCCTCGTTCATCTTGACGCTGAACTTCTGCACATGCTCTTCCCAGCCCTGGAAGGCTGTTCCCTCCGGCCCTGTCTCCTGTGCCAGCTCAAGACAGCCATGAGGCAGCTCCTGCGGGCCTCGGCTGACTTCATCCGAAGGGGCTCGCACACCCCTCTGCAAGCCGGGACCCCCTGGCTGGCGACGGTCAATGTCTCCTTTGCCCCAGGCCACCAGGTCTGTGGGGACTCGGTGTCCCTGAACCATGTGCCTGGCCTTGCAAAACATTCCTCCAGATGAATCTCATGCTCCCTCTTTCTGCGTCCTTGGGGGTCAGAGTGTGAACCTTCTCACCAGAAATTGCCCTAGGCGTGGAAATGTGTCAAGGATGAGGAGGAGATAAATGCCGTCAAAGCGTCTAACAAAACAGGGAAGCTTCGGGACTTAAACCGAGATGTTCTCTCAGCTTTAGCAGGGCTCTTAATGGGGTGTGGGTGGAGAGGAGGGATTTGAGGGTCACCCTGAGGGGTTTTCTTACTCAGGCTGGACACTGATGTTCTTCTGCACCTGGCACCCCTTCCACACACCCCCGACCTCCTAATTTACTCACTGGCCTGTGTGTCCCTCACCAGGGGGCGCTGTGGAGTGACCAAAGGTCTTGGGGAGTGGGGGAACCCACAGCTGAGGTCCTGGGAGAGGAGAAACAGCGTACCCATGCTGAGCTTGCAGGCTGGCAGGGGACAGAGGGCCCCCGGCCCTCAGGTGCCGGTGCCAGGCTCAGGGCCCCCTCCGATGCCACTATCACACTTACATGCATGCGAGAACACCCCCGTCCGTCTTCCTTGCAAAGCTGCTGACAAGCGTGGAAACTACGTGCCGCGTTCAGCTCTAAGTGTGTCACAGCGAGCAGGCTGTTCCCCTTCACAGCCCTGGGAGCTAAATACACCAGCCACCAGCCGCAGCCTGGGAATCAAGGCACGGAACCTGGCCTGATGGGAGCTGGCTGGTGGAGGGGGGCGGGCAGGACACAGTCAGTGGCCTGGTGGGGTCTGCCCCCCGACACCCACTGCCCCCAGAAGAGCCCCCACCCTGGCAGCTTCGGCAGCTTCACGTGGCTCCGGTTTTCCTCTAGTCATTCGAGAAGTGGCCACAGCACCCGCTCAGAGAAGCACGTTCCAGGAAGCCGCGGTTCCACTTCCTCTTAGCTAATGGACCTGGAGGTGGCCATTTTCAGGAGGCCAACACCAGGGTGCAGGGGCATGCTTTGGGGAGTGATCCTGTATCCATTTACTCCACACACAGTCAGCACCCAGGCAGAGGGTGCCTGGGTGCACCCAGGAAGGCTCCAGCTCTGTGGACCTGAGACTGGGGTTGGGAGATGTCTGGGAGACCTATAAATGAGATAATTCTAGGTTACAATACAAAATGGAGGCAGTAAAGGAAAGTGGATGAGCTAGAGACCGAAGGGTGGCTGGAGGAGGGGAGGAAGGCAGGTGAGCTGGTGCAGCGGGCAGATCATTCTGGATGAATTCTGGACTCAACTTTTCCTGATGTTGTCATCTGACCCACATCACGTCTTCCCTCAGGCCCCTCGCACAGTCCTCTGCTGTCACCGCATCTGTTCAGAGACAACGCATCACACATGCGTTCTCCTGTGCGGGTGTTCTGCAAAGGTGCCCACTCACCAGCACAGGGCAGCTGGGGTGGGCCGGGTCCCACCCAGGCGGGGCAGGGGAGCTGGAGGGCTCATCCACACCTGCGGTACTGGAACCCCAGGTCAGACAGGCTCACAGGGGGAGCCTACTCCTGCTCACAGCGTGGCGGTGGTGCTCGCGTCTTCTCTCTGCAGTAAGACTCAGGAAAGCCTGGCCCCTGGTGGGCTCACGGAGTGGGGCCCCCAGCTGCGCCTTCGGAGGGGAGTAGGTGAACCACCTGGCCAGGCTCCATTTGCCTTGGACCCAAGGGCGGAGGTGATAGAGGGCCCCCTAAAATGTGTTCACCCAATGTCCTGGCGTTCAAGCCTGCCACAGGTCAGTTCCAAGCGTGGCCCCTGCCAAGGACCGGAGTCGAGGCCACTGGGAACTGACTGGACTGTGCCCCGTGAAATGGGAGACTGAGAGAACAGGGACCTGCCTGCCTCACACTCCGCACAGCCGGGACCACGTTACCTGGTCAGAGGGGACCGGCTCTGAAATGGGCGGAAGGCCGGGAACAGACTCGCTGATGTGGGTTGGGCACGTCCAGGGGCCAGGGCAGCTCGCCGGGAGCCAGCCGTGGGAGGCCTCCGTGAGCGGTTGGAGGGCTTGTCGACCCCTGCTCGTTTTGTACCTTTGGTGCTGTGGAGCTGCTTTGTTTTGAAAGCAGCATCTTTAGCAGCTTCATTTGGGGGAGGTCGTCATCTCCCAGACGCAGGGCCTGTTGCTAGGCGCCCAAGGTGCGTGAGGCCCGCCATGTCTCCCCTCGGAGCGGTAAAGGAGGACAGCCGAGCGCTGGTTCAGGGACACGGCTCCGCCCTCGGCTGCGTGTCGCCCTCCTCCCTCTCCCACGCAGGCTCCTGCGCTTCCAGAAGCTCCCCCCTTCTCCATCTGTGACTCCATAATACCTTTTAATGCATGCATTCATTCCACAAACACTTTTGAGCACCTACTACGTGCAAACACTGAACAGTGAGGCTAATCCCATCTTGGAGTTTTCTGAATACCGATCCCCAGGGGCTGGTGCAAAGCGGGTGCTCCAGAAAAGCGTGGAACGAATGAAGAGAGAAATGACAACAATACAAGATGGGAAATTCCTAAAATAAAAAGGAGCATTTTTACAGATTTTTACAGGTGTCAAAACATTCTCAATAAGTAACGCTTCATCTTGATTCTTCACAATGGCTTCTGGTGGAGCAGTCGTTTCCGTTTGCAGGGGGGCTAGAAGGGGCCCTGATTCCGGACCCCGGGCTCCGGGCTCCTCGGACCACGAGTGTTTCTTCTGTGGCAACTTGGGGCACCGGGAAGAGGGAGGGAGAGGCAGCTTCCGGCAGAGGGCGCTAGAGGGGTCGGGGGCACCATTGGGAGTGAGGCAGCTCCTGCCGTCCAAGAGACCCCCGCAGGCCGTGAGAGGGTCACAGAATAGGTTGGTCTGTTGAGACTCAGAACACAGGTGTTGGGTGGGCTGTGCGCGGCTGCCGATGAGCTCAGCGGTCTCTGGCTCCCGCGGGCACTGCCGGGAGGACCGGACGGAGGAAACAGGCAGGTTCGTGCAGGTGCGTTGGCCGCCCGGCCTGGGGGCGGGTGCTGAGAGCAGTGATCTCGGGTCAGGAGCATTTTCAGTAAGTCCCAGGAGAGTTTCCTCAATGGCCTTTTATGAAAAGGGAGGACAGTGGGGGCAGAGGCCCCAGCAGAGGACAGTTTCCTGCGCTCCCCCGTTTTTTAAAACCGAACTTAAAAGGCAATAGGAGACAGTGGCTTGGTGGCCCAGACCCCCCCGCGGACCACCCACGGCTTTGACCAGTGCAGTGGAATTGAGCGTTCAGATAAACTTTGTATAGTATTTGCCATAGATGGATGGAAATGGCGTCAGGATAGCTTCTGACACTTGGGTGGAGTTGGTTGGCTTCAGGCTATTGTCAAAGGAGATTAAAGACTAAAATAATTCTTTCCACACGTGATATGTTTTCCTTTACGTGTCTCTTCCCACTGCACTGCGAACCTCTTGAGAGCAAAGACTTGCCTGGTTGCTCTTAATGCCCAGGTCTGGGGCACACACTGGTTCAGATTGTTGCTTCAGTAAAATGGTAAGTGTTTAAATAAGATTTGATTCATACAAATCTAATATGCATATGAGTCAGTTCAACCCTAAATATTTTAAAAAGTGTACTGCTTATATTAGGCACAACTCATAGATCAACAGCTGTGACTATTAAGAACAAAGAAATGGTCCCTCACCCCCCCCAACAGCCTTTTAGTTCCTTGACTTAAATGAGTCCCCGATTATGACAAATTCACTGAATCTTGAGATTTTAATATTAGATGTATTTTGAAAGTCATGGAAACTACTTAATATTTAATAGCAGCCAGATATGCAAAAATTTTTTAAAATTAACTTCAATTTCCAACCCACGAAAGAGAAATGATAAAACTGGTAACCTCAAAGCTGCAGATATGACAGTGAAACTGGGGGTGACTTGCTGTCTAACTCTTTGAAAAGCAAAGCAAAAATCCATAAAATTTTTAATATAATTTGACCTACCTAGACTATTCCTGGAAACTTGGCCGAAGAAATAATTCAAAGGATGTAAAGAACTACATAATCGAGATTTCAGCATTGATTTCTATAGCAAAAAGCTGGAAATGTGTAAATGTTCCATAAAAGGGAAATAGTTTAATAAGTTCCAGTATATCAACATATTGAAATATGACTCAATCCTAAAATAATTATGAAGACTGTAGAAATTTGGAAAAAGAATATAAAACTGTTTTTGCTAGGATTATAAATGTTAAAAATATGCATGTGTGCCTATTGGCAAGAAAGTAATGTACAAAATAAATTTAATCTTTAAGAATAAAATAACATATGCCAACATATTAACAACGGTTATTGCCGACTGAAAGAAAGTGCTATGGGTGATTTTTATTTTCCTCTTCAATATTCTCTAAATTTTCCAAGTTTCCATTTTTTTCCACATGTGTTTTGTTTCGAGGGCGGAGAGGAATGGATTCTGCCCGGAAAAGTGATTTATGATGATGATGCATATTATGGGGTAGCATTTACTTTGACACGATTTTTACAATAAAAGTGAAGTGCCTGTTTTATAAAAAAGCCAGTGGCTTAAGCACTTGGCAGGGGGTCTTCGCGGCAGCTGCGGCCACTGCATTCATCCTCACTGCTCACTTGTGTTATAGAAGCAGAAGCTTCTGCCAGGGCTGGTTTGAACACATCTGTCCTCCACTCACCCCTGTAGCAGCCCCCCCACCTTTATCCAGTGCTACAGAAGGCAAAAGGCACCCCCACCCCCAACCTGGCCCCCCCAAGCCCGTCTCTGACATCCATGCCTCCTTTCTTGCTTCCGTCACCCTGGCCACTGGCCTCTCCTCTAATGGCCTAAATGTGCTTTCCTTATCATACCCCCGCCGCCTGCCAGGACCTGTCCCCACCGCACACCCACACAGCTCACTCGCTCCTCTCTGCTCCGTGTCACTTAATCAACGGGGCCTGTAAAACCTCATCCTCTACCGCCCCACCCCCCATGCTGTCCAGGCCCTGCCATGCCCCGCCATGCTCTTCTGCATCTCTCATTCTGTACCATACTATCACCTCGATTGCATCTTTTCTGTCTGCCAGAATTAGCATGGACCCTCCCTAAGGGCCGGACTTGGGGTCTGCTCAGTTCGCTGATAGGCCAATTCTGTGCTGGCCTGTGGATGCTTAATACACAGAAGACTTGCATAAGATGAGGGCTGGCAAAGAACCCTATTCAAAAAGAAAAGGGAGCGCTGGAGCCCAGGCCTGGATGGGGAAACTCTCCAGCCCTCTACAGAGTGTGGATCCAAAGCTTTGGGACTTGGTACATTGACATCTGGGCTGGGCCGACCACAGCGGGCCTGGGCATGCGGGTGGAGTGGAAGCAGCGGGGGTCTCCGTCATCTTCTCGGGGTCTGTCCGCAGGTGGCTGGTCATTCCTGCGCAGACCCAGGCTGTCCGTGGGTGGCCCTGGCTGACCTGCCTGGACCAGTGATCTTGTCACTCCCCTGCCGGGGCAGATGTCAGCAGGGTGCATAGCTCAGCGGATCACCCAAGGGCCCCAGTCCCTGCAGCGCTTCTCCCTGGAAAGAGCCTGCGAGCGCGAGAGTCACGAGGAGCTTGGCCAGTCGGGTCCCAGGACGGCGTTTCGTTTGGCCTCTCAAGAAGCACCTAATGACTCTGCTGCTGGGTCTGAGTGGCTGGAAGGAAGGGAGGCCAGGGAGGGAGGGCGGAGGAGAACAGTAGATAAACAGCGTGTTCTTTCACCGGGACAAGGATTTCCTATCTGGTCAATAGTCAGCCCCGAGAGCTGCTGACGGCTGATTCAGCGTAACCAGACCTCCAGCGCAGCGGAAGCCTCTGTAGCTGTAGCTCCCCATGATGGCAGCGAAGAGCTGGCTGCCGGCCTGCGCCTTTCCTGCCTCTGCACATGGCCGCTGGCCAGCGAGTGCTCGTCTTTTTATTTTTAATTTTTATTTTTTAGTAGATGAACAGGGGTACAGGCCAGAGATGCAAGGGGTGAAGGGAGTCACCAGAGACAGAGTGGGGAGCAGAATCGGCAGATGTGCTGAAATACACTGCTGAGGGGAGCAGCGGGGGAGACAGGAGAGATCTGATGCGCCATGTGGGTCAGCTCCCTGGCCGGGGATTGAACTCAGGCTGCAGCGGTGATAACACTGAGACTTCAGCCCAGGCCCCCAGGGGTGTCCCATGTCATTTGTCATGTGGCATTTGTCTCCTGTGGATTTAGGCTTCCTTGCCTGATGCTTAAGCTCAGGCCACTTGGGGAAATCCCAGCTTGTTGGTCTGGCCCCAGTGTCCTTTATTCATAAGAAGTTGGATTATATGTCCAGCCTGACCCCCTCTTATCACATCAGGGGCCACCACCCTGGATCAAGCCAGCCACTCCCCACAGTTACTGTTGCCCTCCAGTGGCTGCTCCCTGTGTCCCCCCCACCCTGGCACAGGACAGCCCAGTGGGACCCGCTCGATGGCAGCTGCCACACCAGTGTCCCGGCTCTTGGCTTCGGGGCTGAAATGGCTCTAGAAATACCCCCAGTGATTTGCTCTTCCACGTAGCTGTGCAGGGGGCTGCCACCTCCTCTCCTGGTGAGGGCCAAGGGGCGCAGAGGGTCGGCAGGAAGGGGTGCTGCAAACACCTCTCAGCGGAAGAGGAACACGTCACGTCCCCCGTGTAGACAAAGAGAAGCAAGACAGCCCGTTTTATTTTTATAATGTGAGTTACTAGCTCGTGTGTGGCTGAGTCACCTCAAGTGGGCTCCACTCGGGGTGACTTCTTCTAAGCAGCCTCTGATCTTGTCTCACGGGGGGAGGAGGGTTGGTTGGTTCTGCTTTGGGGGTGAGGGGGAACAGGTGCGAGAATGCTTAGCTTTATTGTGGAGTGTTGCACTAGGAAGGGAGGGGGAAGGTTCCTTGCATTTGCACAGGTGGGGAGGAGACCCCGCCCCGGGACCTAGCCGACCCCACCCTCCGGCCCCTCTCAGCCACCAGCCTCAGTCTGGTTTCGAGGCATCGAGGACCCCCCAAATGTTATCGCCAATTTCTCTGATGGCACTGGGTAGGCCCTTGTTGGTTCGATGGAACTGAGGTTGGTGACCACAAAGGGCCCCCAGGAGTAGTGGCCCCAGGTCAGGATGCCGCGGGCCGTGCCACCCAGGACGGACACGCTGAGACAGTCTGTTCTTGCCGACCTCAGCAGAGCGTGCGGCAAGTCTCAGGAGCGAGTCAGACACAAGCTGTGCACGAGCGGAGGGTGTGATACACCTGCTGGGAAGGGCAGGCAGGTGCAGACCGGAGATCAGGACCCCTCTTAACGGACCCCTCTGTCTGTGAGAGCGTGGCCACCCGCGTCTCGAGCTAGGATACAAGATGCAATTCTCTACCGACTCAGTTTCACACAAATCGGTTTTTATTGTATCATCATTTGTCCAAAAAACGTCTATTTAAGATGGTTCCAAGCTAGCTTTATTCACGTATCCTAAAATATGTCTATGCTTCATGTCTTCCATCTTCCCCACCCCCAAATTCTAAGCTAAAAAGCAGCAGCGAAGCCCTAAGTGCAGAAGGTACAGCTCCTTCAAGCAAGCTCCACTTCACTGGTGGATTCTGCAGGTGGGCGGGACTTTATTCTTACCACAGAGTAGGTGTGCTTTTGTGGGAGGCTCTTTCCCCAGCCCCCCAGGTCGGGGCAGAGTTCTGTGCTGAGTCTGGGTGGGCAGCGGCGCTCCTGTGCACGAGCCGCGGGCTGGTCCCTCTGTCGGTAACCGGGCAAGGTGCCAGCTGAGCGGGCCCCGGGCATGCCAAGCCCCAGCTGCCCGTTGCAGTCAGGGTGGTGCTATGACATTTTGGAAAGGGCTGGGAAACAGCCCATCCTGGAGTGATCTTGGGGGGTCGGGAGGTGGGTGCACAAGACAAAGTGCTGCTTCTTAGGTGGAACCCACGATGGCTCTGGTGTCCTAGGCTGAGTATCGATTTGCTGGAAGTAATCTTGCCAACCACATTCTTTGCCTGCCCGAGATGCACTTGTTGCTGAGACAGCAGCACTGACACTCAAGTCTTGAACTCTGCACCCCAATGCTCAGCTGCATCAGGGCTGAGCTGCGGAGCACAAGTGTTCTGTTCTTTGAATGGTGCTTTGGCCTCGCACGGGCTCCAGATGAGACGTGGGCATTTTGCTGAGCTTGCAGTACACGAGAACTTTGGCAAATTGTCCACGTCACCACGTCAGAGCTGCAAAAAGACCACCGTGGTCTTCAGCACAGCAATGGGCTGAGGGAGCCAGAGGCACCAGATGCCAACCAGCCACTTGGCCCTGTGGCACCTCGGCAGAGGCACAGTGGAGTGACGCCACCTTCGGAGGTTCCAAAGCAGGGGGCCGGGGTGCGGGCTTGAAGTAGGCGAGATCCTGAAACCGAGAGCTAAGGTGGGGCTTTGGACAGGGTCCTGTAGGGAGGGGGCTCGTACCAGTTTCTAGCAAAGGCAATCGGAAGACATTGGCTCTTCTCATAGAAAGCAGCTCCCCAAAGTTGGAACTGTGCTCAGTCTCTATTTAAAAGTAGCTACGGGCTAATCTGTGCAGTGGAAGAGATTTGCTTTCCAGCTCTCAGACTGTTCTAGAAATGCTGATGTGTCGGGGGATTTGTTTTAGCAAAGCCCTGTGCTTTCCTCCAAAGCCACCTTGTATAAACAGTAAGCCTCAAGAAACTAGCCCCCAAGCCCAGCACAGGGCTGCTTCCAAGCCAGGGCAACGCCTGTCTCTAAAGATGCTTGCAAGAAATGCAAATGCCAGCTTGACATTTCCTGAACCCTGGTTATTTACTAGAACCGGCTCTGGGAAGTGTCAAATCCCGGATCGAATGCAAAAAGGCAAGCGGCTGGCTTCCGGCGCGAGTCCATTGTGAAGACGAGCTGCACCTCCAGAAGGACCCAGCTCTGCGGGGCGCTCCGGTCACAGCTGTTTCAGGGACAGCCTTGGTAATGTGCCAGTCCACTCCAGAGGTGGAGAGAACTGAACAGCTGGAAGAGAATCTTTGGCGCACGCTCGGAGCATGTGCAAATGTCATTGCTTCGGAGGAGAGGCTGTGAAGAGAGTCTGGGAACGCTGTGGCACCACGTTCACATGGCACATGGAGATGAGCTGCCTGGGAGGACATGGTGACCGGCAGGCTCCTAGCGCTGAGACCGGGGACCTCAGAGAGTGGCTGCAGACTCAGAGCTGGCCCTCCCCCTCTTGCTGCGAGATGCCCAGCACGGACTTGTGGGGGATTCTGCACTCCTGCAGGGACTTGGTGAGGTCAGAGAAGCATCTCCTGGGCACCTCCATGGTTTCGATGCTGCAGTGCTGGTAGGTGGTCTTGTTCTTGTGCTCGGCCACGGCGACCACAGTCTGCAGGTTGTCAGTTGGCCGGAAGTGGCGGACAAACCTGCGGCCTGACGGGGACCGGACGGCAAGCAGCAGCCTGGGCTCTCGGTCGGACGGTTCTTCCAGGTCTGCCGGCCTGGACAAGCTCTGTCTCTTGGCTCGGACGCTGGGTTTCCTCTCCAGGGAACAGGCTTGAGGCCTGGAATCTTCTTCACTGGTCTTCACGGTGCAGGCATCCTCTTGGTAAAGTGCCTGGACTCTGCTCAGCTGCAGGGAGCCGGCTTTTTTAGCAACTGTCTCCACAGCCCCCTCCTCCGGGGTCTTTCTGTTGATGGATGGCAGGACAGGGTAGCGATTGAGGGACGAGGAGGCCCCCAGCGGCGCCAGCTGCAGCAGCTCAGGGATCTCATCGGAAGCACCCAGATGTGGAGATCTGGGGGCACAGGCTCCAGATTTCTGGCTGCCTGACAACTCGCAGGGCACGGCTGAGGGTGGAGAGGAAGGTGCGCGCTGGGAACCCTGCGGCTGGTGCAGGCTCGGCCGGGTTCGTCCCTTGGCGGACTTGGGCCTCATGACGTGCATGTTGAGTGAGTCTGGCTGCCAGATGAAGCTGTTTACCGAGCTGCTGCCCGCAGGGCTGTGCTTAGAGGGGGCTACGTTCACCGGGGCTTCTGTGGCCATCGCTTCTCAGCGCCACTAAGGGGGCAGGAGAAAATAGGAGGCTGTGGTCAGCTTCCTCCCAGGCTTCTGG
Organism: Galemys pyrenaicus; assembly: GCA_019455555.1. Lineage (NCBI taxonomy): Eukaryota > Metazoa > Chordata > Mammalia > Eulipotyphla > Talpidae > Galemys > Galemys pyrenaicus. The sequence continues at coordinate 2,352,839 of JAGFMF010012145.1, read as the reverse complement.
GTCCAAGTCATTCCCTCCCCAGGAGCCAGAACGAGCACAACCAACCATAGTGGGGAGGGGGCAATTTTTTATGGATTTCTGCTTCTGGAGAGGGGCACCAGCTGCAATGCATGCTTTCATTCATTCACTCACTCATTCACTCATTCCAGGCACTTGGAATGCATCAGTGAACTGAAGTTCTTGCAATTTAATATAGTAGGGAAAGACAGGCATTCAACCTACAAGTAGCATTTTTATAAAGCAGATAACTACTATGGGTAAAATAAAGTATTGTGCCAGAGAGTGACCAGGGTGGTGAGTGAGTTGTTAATTCTTATTGGGGTGGAGACCAGAATGAGGAGAAGGAATAAGCCCTGTGACACTCCAGAGTGCGGACACTTTTGCTGTAGACACTTTCCAGCTTTCCGCGCCATGGGGTCTGTGTTCCACCTGCCTACCCCACCCTGGCTGCACAACAGCCATGGACACCGCTCAATCCAATGTCTGCAGCTGTGTTCTGATAAAGTTTTATTGACAAAGAAGCAGTGCACCGGGTTTGGGGTGCCCACACTTAGTTTGCAGATGAGGGAAGGACCAGGGAAAGTGCAGGTGCAGGGCAGAGCTTGGCACGCTGCAGGGCCAGGCCGACTCTGGGCGGGGCCCTCGCTGGGGCATGGCCGGCACTATCTCTGTGGAGGCAGAGAAGGGAGACTTGCCAATAGTGAGATGCCTTTACTTAGAAGGCAACAGTGCCTTGTGATGCCACCAAGCTAGGGCATCTGGGAGCAGCTTCGCTCGGAGCTGAGTGGGATAGACGCACAGCCTCGCCCTGAGCTGCAGAGGTGGTCTCTGGTTCAAGATCGGGGCTCAACCAACCTCTTCCATAAAGGGCCAGACACTAAAATATTTTCGGCTTGGCAGGCCCGACAGCCTGTCACAACTCAGCGCTGCCCTTGGGGTTCAAAAGCCGCCAGAGACAGAATGTAAACAACAGGTGTGGCTGTGTCTCAATAAGCCTTCATCTACGGGCACCAGAATTTTAATCTCCTATAATTTCCACACAGTACAAAATATTATTCCTCTTTTGATTTTCTTCAACCTTAAAAACATAAAAACTATTCTTAGCTCACAAGTCACATCAAAATGGGTGGGGGGCAGGATTTGGCTGGTGGGCTCTTACTTATGGAACCCAGTCCTAGACCAACTCCAAAGGGGGGGGCCTCTGGGCATATGTTGGGGGGGCTGGGCACATGCTGGGGGGACTCTGGGCACATGCTCACTTTACAGATATACTGGTCCTGCCACAAGGACGGGTGGGCGTCTCCCCTGCACGGAACACATCCTGTCTCTGTTAGCCTTTATGTTTCTGTCTTCCCAGCACCCTTGCAAATGCTTTGAGAGGTTCTCTATTTGGCTCTCCCGGGGGATCTCATGAAATCACACGGAAGCAATATTCTAAAGCCCGGCGGGAGGCCTTGGCATTTCTGGGCGGGCTCAGAACTGCCAGGTCAGGTCTCCTCATTCGCTGCCCTCCTCGTGGCCCCTTTTCATTGAACTGGTGACATCACCTCCTCCCATCCATGGATACATCATTCCCAGGAGCGACTCCTTCCCAGGCACCCTGCCTCCATCTGAAGCCGACCACCAAGGGGCTGCTACTTTCCACCCGTGGGCTGACCAGGTCTCGCCCAGCCCTCTGGCACTTCTGCAGGGCCTCACGGTGCCCAGCAGCAGCATGCTGGGCGCAAAGGATGGAGGACAGAGGACCCGCTATCCTAGACCTGGCTTCTACTTCAGGCCTCTGGCCTAGGACAATCATCTGCACACTCACCCGCCTCTAGCCTTAGCTATGTGACCCTGAAGACACTGCTCACACGCCTCTCGACATCACGCTCTTGATCACAATGGGTGGCCGGTGGCACAGAGTGACTTAGGGGAGGCCAGAAGCACCAGGCGCAGCGCACTGTAAACACGCACTTGGTGGCAAGGTGTTTTAAGTTTCAGTTTTAGGTTTTCAGCTTGTTTGATGCGTTCTATTATTTCACATCTGAAAGCTTTAGCTGGTGCTTAGAGCTTCTCCCCAGGGTATCCTCGGTGGTGCACACCCAAGATGCCCAACCAGGCAAATCCGGAGACGAGGCCTGCCTTGCCCACTGCACAGGCGTGCACAGGCTGACCTGAGCTACTGCTGCCTGGGGAATCACCTCAACCAGCTGAAGTAAAGCATCCTAATGAACCCCTTCAAACTCTACACTTTGGTCTCATATGCACCTCAAATCCATAGTCCAAGCCACCTTCCTTGCATACCCGGGGTGATGCATGCAAGCTGCTTAGCCACCACGCCCATCCGTGCGGATTCCTGCCGTTACCCGCTTCTAAGGCAGTACCTGCCCCCTCCCACTAAAACCACTGCCCACCCAGCGCAACTTCCTCTGTGATCTGAGGTCACTCAACGCAGCCTCTAACCAAGTCCCCCTCTTGTTCCTAGCTCAGAGGCCTCCGCTGTGGCTCCGAGTACTCACAGACGGAGTCTCTACACGCTGTCTCCACTTCTCACTACTCTTTCACACCCAATCTGGCTGCTGGGAGCGCAGGAGCCTTCTCCTGGCATCCCTCACCCCGCCCATCGCCTTGTTAATTTCATCTTTCCCCAGTGCACTGTGAACCGTGTGTTTTCTCTCCCCTCTTTTATTTTCGTTGAGTTCTAAGTCCTGCCCTGGCAGTTAGGCAGCTCTGCACCTTATCACAGGATGGTGTGAGGTCACAATAGCCCCACTGTCCTGCCCCAAACAGGCTGGCCCGGCACTGCCCTCTAGGCCACCTCCCCTCCGGTGGAGTGGCTATTAACTTGCCACAGCTTCTACAGAATTTATCACAGACTTGGCTTTCCACTCCCACACATGCCTCAGGAAGGTTTAACTGTCAGTAAGTTTGGTAACTTAGAAACCTCTTCCTGAACAGTTTTGATGAGGAGAGTCATGTGTTCTCCCAGGCTCTCTGCTGGATTATTTTTAACAGACTTGGGTCTGTGCACGCTCTTTCTATACCTTTCGGTGCTATATAATTACCCATGTTCAGGGGGGTACCCTGTTCAAGACACCCTGGTCATAAGATAACATGACTTCGAGCTATCACGGAGAAAACCTCCATTATGACTAATGCTGGAAGCCCACTCACGGTTATTTAGAGACTAACACCTCCTTCAGGTGAAGCCGTTCCACCCAACCTGCTTTCATAACCCACTGCTTCCCCCTGCGTGGCGGGACCATCTGTCGCAGGGGCCAGCACCAACTCTCCCAGCGGGACTGCGTGCGGTGGCGCCGGTGGTGGGGAACAGGTGTTTAGAGACCGGGGCCAACCGTGCGTTTCTGTTCACACCTTGGGTCTTGGACTCTGCCTGCCTCCTCCCACCGCCGCCCCTGAGCCCAGCACAGGAAGGCCCCTGCAGATATCGCTGCCCCTGCTCAACTGAGCGCACCACGTCTGGGCCTGCCAGGCGCCAACCCCGAAGTGACTACACCAGGTCTGGGTGGAGGATGCCAGCTGAGTAGGCAAGTGGCCTGTTGACTTAAACATATGAGCTGCACGCCGAGGCCTGCTAGGAGGCAGGAAACAAACACTGAGGTCTGTCTCCAGGAAGTTGCCAGGAGGGCAGGGGGCCATTCCTTAAGATTAATTGCCAAATCAGTCGGCAAAAGGAAAGTCCGATAGGCACCGGAGCCATATTTCTGCACCCCCACCCCGGGGGGAGCCCACCACGGGGTCAGACCTCCCTATTTCACTCATATCCCAAATTGAAACTTACTGCAAATGCGGTAAAATATAACCACCTACGTGCCATCTGCTGTATTTACCAACGATACATAGGCTTGAATTGGTCTTTTAAAAATGTTTATCGATTAGTGCCATCCCCTGCCAACCCCAACGCCGCCTCCTGAAACTTTCGCGATGAAAACCCTCAGAAGAAGCAACAGGAGATGGCAGTTGGCCTGGAAGTGAGAAAACCTGGGGAAATGAGAAGACTCTGGTCCTATTCCCAGTCCCCCCTGGGTCAGCGTGCTCTGAGCCGGCGCAGGTGCGTGGAGAAGCCGGACCTCAGGCCCCTGGGACAACCAAAGGTTTGGAAGAAGAATTGACACTGACTCAACAGCAGGGGGCGCAGTGAGGCGGGGGTCGAGGGAGGCGACCCCTCAAACATTCCCCAGTACCGGGGGCTCTAGAAGGCAAAGAGCCTAAGCAGCAGAGGGAGGCCTTTGGGGGAGAGGCGAGAGAGTGAGTTGACCTGGATGAGGGAGCACAGGCCTGGGACGCCCAGCCTGCCAGGTCTCTGTGATGGGGCGTCCTTTTGCCCCTCTGGGTCTGTGCCCCGCTTGAAAGGCCAGGCAGGAGGGCAGGGCCCAGCGGCTTCCTAGCCTCTTGCCTTGCGCAGAGGTCATGAGTGACCCCCTCCCCCCAATCGGAAGCTGAGACCAGGGGCCTTTGCCCCTGGGGAGTAGCCACGCCTCTCAGGAGTCGCTGTCCCATCTCCCTGGCTTCTCCCCTGGGACGGGTCTAGGGAGCCCCGCCCTGGCGCCTTGCGGGGGGCCGGGGTCTGGCCTCTCCAAGCCCTTCCACTCCGCGGGGGCTGGTGGCGGCTCACCATGCTCACCTTGCCGCTGGCTCCATTCGCTGCCCTCTGCCGGCTCTTTTCTGCTGGTAAACAGCCTGGTCTCCGGGGCAACCGCGCGGGTGGGGGGCCACGTGCTTCCTGTTTGACGGAACCGCCCAGAGGAGGGGGGGCTTGGAGGAGTCTCCAGGGAGGGCACCCAGAAACCCTATTCTGGCCTCGCCTGCTTCTGCTCCTCTTCCTCACCTCACCTGCCTCCTTGCTCACCTCCTGGAGAAGGCAGCTCCCAGGGGACGGACCACCTGGCCGGGGCTGCGGTGGGGAGCAATCCCGCCTGCTGCACGCCGTGTTCCGTGTTCAGACGAAGCTGCTGAACTGTCGCCCGTGCACCCTGGAATCTGAGTGGCTGCTTTGAGGGCACCCCTCGGAGCTTGGGACCACATCACCATTTCCTTCCCCAGCTTCACATCACTTCCGTGTCATTTCCCATCAGCCTCTTCTGCCCCGCCACACCTGCAGCCTTGGTATCAACTTCATTGCACCTGCTGCCCCTCCCAACCAACCTCTTACTTCCAGCAGCTCCAGTCGCTTTGGCCACATTTTTTCCCTGCATCTTTCAAACAGCCAGTCCATTGGCCTCTGCTTTCTCCCTGCCCATCAAACTGCTTCTCCCCTTTCCTGTCCAGCCATGACCTCAGCCGTTCACTTGCAAGAATGCTCCCTGCCCCGAGCTGCTGTCTCTGTGTCCCTTCCGCACAGTGATGGAACCAGCCTCTCACACCAGGTACTCTTGAGCATCCATAGATGCTGACGTGGCGAAGCTCGTGGTCTCTAGCTTCAGTGGGACCCTCCCCCTCTCCCCACCTCAACAGCCACTTTCCTCAGCTGTTTCTCCTTTCTCCTCCGCAGCTGTTTCAAGTCTTGCCCTCTCTCCCTCCTCCTCCCACTCAGAAGATAACCTTACTTCAAGCTCCAGAGGAAGACTGGAAGCCATCAGATGGAAACGCTCAGCTCTCTGCCTGCAGACCTGCAAACTCGGCTACTTTGTCTCTTTCTTTTCTTCCCCTGATTCTGTCCAAGAAGCTCCTCCATCACCTACTGCCACAGAGCCAGGCATGTGCACACACACCCTTGCGACCCCACTGGCCTTTGTTCCTCTATCCCCCACTCCAAGGTCCCACCACACCCTTCTAGCCCTCCTCCCCTTCCTTCACCTGATGCCCACCTCCTGTTCATACCCCAACTTAAGGATGAAGCTTTCTCCCCCAATGGAATGAGAAGAGCTCCGAAAGAAGCCTGCTAGGCACTGTACTAGACTCTTGGAATATGCAGATCAGTAATGTTAGTAGACATTCAAGAGCTATATCATCAGAGGGAAGACTCAGGATTTGATCAGGATATCTTGCATTGTTGCAAAATATTTGCTATCTTGTCTACCCAGGACAGACGGACCCAGATTACAACAGGAGCATAACTCAGACCCCCACCCCCCGCCTTCAAGACGAGTACAATTTAAGACAACCGTCACGCACCCACAAAGTTATAAATCAGATTATCTTCAATACAGTTTGAGCCAACGGTGGAAGAGCAGGCCCAGGCTGCATGTGCTTATGTGCAAAATGATTGGCACTGATGGGAAGTTCTTTTGGAGCTGGGAAGGAGGGGTATTTCAGCACTGTTTTTCTGCCCAGCTCAAAAAGGAAGCTCCTGACCTGTGGAAGCTGCTGGCCAGGGTCTGGTGGGCAGGCCTCCCGCTAGGATGCCCCCCTCCTCCTCCCTGGACATGCAAGGCGACATCTGAGGCCCAGGAGGGGGCAGGAGGTGGTGGATTTTGGAGCTGATGGTTTTGCAGCTCCGTGCTGGCGGCCTATTTCTTGTAACCGATTTGTCAGAAATATCTAAGCAATGCTCTTCAGTCCTTCAACGCCCACCCAAAAGAGATTAAAGTGGATTCTTCATCAGCTATTTTCATATCACGTAAGAATTATGCAATCTTTTGGAAAATCAAATCGGCTTCTCACCCCCTGTGCGTGTGCGTGTGCGTGTGTGTGTGTGTGTGTGTGTGATGCCATGTGGGCACACAGCGAAATGGTGGCTGTTTCATCGTCAGCAGTATGGGCCTTTGGCTCCCCATGTGTGTGACACACAGGCCAGGGCAGGAAGGGAGGCAGCCGCCAGTCAGTTGCCCACCTGCTCTTTAAAGAGAACGCTGACGTTGCTGCCTTTGGCCCCCCTTCTTTAAAGAGGGGTCTTAGCCGACAGAGCCCATCACCGTGGTCTCGCCACACACACTGGGGCTTCTCAGCAAATGGCCAGAGGTCGTGGCCCTGCCGGTGGAACTGGGGACTCACCCACCTTTCCAGCCACACTGTTCTTCTCCCCAGCGCTCTCCTGGCCTCCAGCCAGCCTGTTCCCCAAATGCACCCCCAGGACTTCGCTCGTACCTGCCCCAGCATGCTCCCTTCCTTGAGGTCGATCCAAACTTACTGATCCTTCAAGGCCATCTTCAGAGTTACCCCTCTCCTCAGGCTTCTCTGGACATCTCTCCCCCCAGCCTCCCGAGCCACCAGTGCACTTGGAGAAGCATGGGGGGCACCTGACCCACCAGGCTGGCCCTCTGACCGGCACAGCTGTCTCTGTAGCAGTGGCTCTGGCAGCCCCTCGGGGCTCCTTAGTGCAGGGCAGTTTTAGGTCCCCAGGCCGCCGGTCCCACAGTCGCCCCTCCCAAGCTCCCCACCCCGCCTGGCCTTCCTGCAGCTCTCTTGGTCAGCACGGGCTCGCCGGCGGGGCGTGACCGCTGAGTGCAGGGCCTCACCTGCCAGTGAGGTAACTGACAGCTCGTCTGGAGCTCAGTGAATGTGGGACGTCTCCGGCGTTGTGCGCGAGGAGAGGGCTGCTGAGAGGGTGCAGTGGATGAGGGTGCAGGGTCTCTGGCAGCAAAGCATGCTTTGGGGTGTTACGAGCACCTGGAGGGCAGAGCCGGCTGCTGTCAGGCCCCCCTTGCTCACACGGTGCCTGCTTCGTGGTAGGTGCTCAGCACATGAGAATGGAATGAAGGGTGGTGGTGACGCCGATGCTGCAGCTGCCTTTTCTGCCGAGACACCCAGCAAGTGGCCACCTGGTGTCCCGCCCCGCCCCACCCCGGGCATCTGGCTGGAAGCCTCAGTGACCCGTCCCTCCCTCCTCAAGGACCAGGGATGAGGACCGGCGAAGGCGGCAGCCGCTGTTCCTTAGCAACTTGTCCCCAGGGAGTGTCTGGCCTCTTTCTGAGCTAGAGACTCTGGTTTGGAGATGGTTCCACTGTCCGGCTCTGTGTCCGCAGCGCCACTGGACGTGAGGGTTGAGATCACGGCTGAACTTGAGCGAGCTGCCCTGGGAGGGCAAGAGGCAGGCCCCGCCCCTCCTGCCTCCCGAGGACTCAGCCGCCCGGAGACCTGCAGGAAGCAAGTGTCCAGATAATGAAACTCACCCTTTGGAACACCGCAGTTTTTAAATCACAAAACTTAAATTTCTCCCGTGTCATTGGAAAACCTCCCAAAAGCTGTTGCCTGTTTCCCTGTTCTCGCCAGAGGACACACCAACCGCAGGGCTCCCCTTGGCTGCTGTGGACCAAGCGCTTCTGCCTTCAGTTGGCTGAATCTTGCTGGCCCTCCATGGGGGGCGGGGTAGGTGGGGGGACAGGGCCATTGCTTCCCTGTGACTCAGGAGGAGGCAAAGGCCAAAGGCTCAGGGAGCTTCCAGAGCTCTGTATGGAAGTGGTGACCCGCCCCAGCCACCTTCCCAGCTTAGACACCTGAGTTCCTTGCACCCACCCTGAAGGCTCTTGCACACTCAGAGACTCGAGTCCGTGGCTGTGCCGCCTCGGTGGCTCTGGTCCTCTGCACCGAAATCCATGGCCCAAGTTCAACAACTCGGCTGTTGTTTTCATCGGTCCTCCCTCCACTAAGTTAGTCCTCTGGCTTCATCGCTGGGCAGGAGAAGGAGAAAAGAGGCTGGTCCCTTGCTAGAATTGTGTCTAAAATAAGAGGACGTGGCGTCTGTGGGCCATTTGGGTTTTATTTTCTCAACTGTGTTTGGATAGGTGCAGCCCTCGGCCTTGACAGCCCACAAGTCACTACTGAGCAGAGAACTACTAAGGGGGTGTGGGAGGAGGCTTCGGGGTCAGATATGCCTGGGTTAAGTCCTGACCACTAACTAGCGGTCCAAGGGCCTGACCCCTGCCGGTGTCCATCCCTCGTCCACACTGGGGTTGGCCGTCTCTGCCTGCAAGACTGATGTGTTCAGAAGCAGAACAGCCACTGGATCGTTCAAAGAGGGTTCAAGGAGAGAACCACACACTCTGCCCCTCGGGAGCTTGTAGCTCTGTTTTTATTTCTCAAGCTTGAAGCATGGTAGGACCCTGACCATTCATTCATTCATTCATTCATTCCTCTCACCCTTGCTTACTGCCCGTCTCTCCATGCTGTTCCCTTCCCTGCACGGCGAGGATAAGGTCAGCACCGGTCTAGCCGGGGGCTGTGAGGGCTTCATCAGTGAGTATCTGTGAGTCTGGGACACTGAGGCTGCAGAGTAAGCGGGGTATGGGCCCGTCACCACCATGACACCAGTGCCAGACCCTGTGCGGTTAGGAGAAAAGAGCCAGCCCATGACTCATCTCTCCGTGGAGGTAGGTGGGTCCACGGGTCTGACAAGTGAGCCAGAGGGGAGCTGGGGCCTGCCAGCTTGCTGGTAGCTGTCCTAGAGGTGGCACAGGCATCCAGGCCTCGCTTCCTGCCACCTTCTCGGCCGTCATCAAGCCTGTCTCTGGCCCTGTGTGCTTGGCTCTGTTTCAACACATTCCAACCGTACCCATGACGGTTAGTTAAATAGGGAGGTCGTGGTCATCGCCGACCTAGAATGGAAAGTCGGTGTTGGTGAAAATACCCTGGAACCTTCGAAATGCCACATGCACACGAGGGCCAGGCAGGGAGTCTGGGCAGGTACAGGAGCTTTATATTTGAAGTTGGAGAGAGCAGAGTTCAAGTCCTGGCCTGGCCCTTTGGTCACTGTGTAGATCTTCTTGAGGTCACTTTTCCTCTCAGCTTTGGTTTCCCCAACTGTGAAATGGCGAACTGGTGATCCCTGCCAGCAGGGCCGTGGTGAGGACAGAGGAGGTGCAATTTAAGGTCATTCAGGGCCTCAAGTGCCACACCCTTTGGAAGGTGAATTCGCTGCTCCTTTCTCTGAGTACAAAGACATTTATTTGGGCCTCCCTGGTGGCGCAGTGGGTTAAGCAACGCACTATGAAGCAAATCGCAGCCACTGCAGCACAAGTTCGATCCCTGCCGCCGGCCAGGGAGGGGCCCCACATGGTACAGCAGACCTCCCCTGCCTCACCCGCTGCTCCCCTCAGCAGTGTGTTTCAGTCAGTCTGCCTGTTCTGCTCCCGGCTCTGTCTCTGGTGAATCATCTCACCTCCCGTGACTCTGGCCTGTACCTCAGCTCTTGTATGCATAAATAAATAAATCTTAAAAAAAATTTATTTCTACAATCACTAGAGCAGTGCACTGTACAGGTTTAAATTGGCCTCCCTGGACAGGGAATCCGGATAGAGAAGTGCTTTGCTGGGAGTGTCCCAAGAGAGCAAGGCAGGATTGGGGAGAAGAAGCTGACCCAGAGAAAGAAGCTGACATATATAGAGAGAGGCTGACACACAGAAGAAGCAGCAGTGGCAGAGGGAGAAGCTGACACAGAGAGGGAGAAGCTGGCCCACAGAGGGAGAAGCTGACACCAAAGGAGACGCTGACTCACAGAGGCAGTCTTGGCTAGTCCTCCAGGGAGCTCTGGGGCTGGGATGGCCTTTTACACTATAAAGTGATGCTCCTTTAAAGCGTCTCTTCAGCCAAGCATTGTCTGGCTAGAGGCTACTCTTCCCCTCCTCACCAAGAGGGTCATAACCTTTGACCAGACGTAACCTTTGACCTCTACCTGTGGCAGAGATAGGTCCCAGTGGTTGTGTGTCCGGAGTGGCTGACACCCCATCCTTGCAAGAGGACCTTCCAGAGATTGCTAAGCACCCACGAAACCCTGGAGAACCAAACATAGACTCTGCCTGCATGGTATTTGGGGTCCATATACGGTCTGGGCCCAATTGGTCTCCCCGCTGGCTCAGAAGCCCTCCTGGGCCAGAACCGTGCCTCATTAGATGAGCACAGAGTTGGTGCTCAATAGGTGTCGGTGCCATTTCACTTCCGGGGAGCACCCGGTCGGTGTCTTCCTCCCAAGTGTCATCAGCTGCTCTCTGAAAGACGTGTGTCCCTGCCTGAGCTAAACCATCACACCATTATTTTCTCAGATTCAAAAGACACAAAGGAAGCCAGCCTGGGAGACGGGGCCTAATGTAGGAACATCCCGCCGGGCATTGGGAGGAAGGCCGGCTGGGACCAGGCTCGCAGCAGCCAGGATCTGGCCAAAGAGGGCAAAACAGCACGGGCGCCCCACAGCACCCCCGGGCCTGGGGGAGGACGCTCCTGCAGAAGTTTTCCTGGGAAACTTCACCACAAGATGTGACTGTAGCCGAGGCCCTGCCCCCGCCAAGGCCTCTCTCTACAGAGCATTGTCCACACGCCGCGTCCTGAATTGTGACGTGCGAGGAAAGACCACTGGTCTTCAGAGAGACCCGAGGACCAACAGGGCCACCACAGGACGTGGCCGCGGGGCGCAAGCTCCTCCGTTGTCGCGATGGAACGAGTCAAATATGGTCACCTCAGCTGTTCGACGGTGACGAGAAGGGTGTGCTGGCCCTACTTCACGGCAAAAAGTGGCTGATGTGCCTTGTTTTGATGGGGCCCCACAAGACGGTGAAGCTTGGCTTGTAGGGGCCTGAGGGAGTTGTTCGGCCTCTTGGGCCTCTTTCCCGGTTCCGTTACAGTGACTCCTCTGGAGCTGGGGAGGTTAAATAACAGCTGTCCGGGAAGGTCTTAAAAGACCGTCCCTTGAGCAGTCACGTCTTTATAAGTATTTGAAGTTACTGACAGGCGGTCTCATTTATAGGCCAGAAAGCCCCGATTCCAAGCCAGATTCACAAGTGAGAAGCTGGGTGTGGAGGAGGGAGAATACTGGGCGAGGCTGCCCCAAGCTGGGTCTCCGTCACCAGCCCTGGAGAGGACCAAGAAACACTGTCTCCTCCAAAGGAAGAGAAGAAAAGGTGAGAGAGTGTTTCCGGGAAAGAAAATTGAAAAAACAAAATCGCTTGAGCCATTTCTTAACACAAGTCTAAGTACCAGAAAGGGTGTCGCCTTCGGAGCCAACTAGGGTAGAGAAAGTTCTCTGCCCCGAGCCCTTCACCGAGGGCTCCCCAAGGCCTGCTCATTGTGGGGGTTTCCCACCCGCAAGGCATCACCTCATTTTGTCATTTCTTCCCCAAGCAGGAGTCCAACTGGCTAACCCCTCACAAGCAGAGGAAGGAGAGATAGTGGCCCTCAGGCCCCTCTCTGGTCTTCTTGGGAATGAAGGTCCTCGGGGTTCCAGCTGCCTCGACCCCCTGTCGTCAGTGGTTGAGAGTCCTGGAAGTGCCATCTTGTCTGTGTGTCCCTGAGTCTGTGTGTCATGGGGGGTGGCCCCCCTGAGGTGGCATCAGGTGAGGAAAAGCCACAAGTCAGTGATGAGAGCGCATCGGGAGCAGACGACTCCCTTCGGGGAGAATCATCCTGCTTCTGAGGAATGGGCTGCACCCCTGTTGGGTCTTGGGGTGCACCAGGAGGGCTGAAGACTTGCTAGCCCTTTGAAAGGATGCTTGGTGACTGTTTTGCCACACGCCCCTTGCAGCTACCGTTCTTGCCGTGAGCTGCTTAGAGCCTTTCTTTAAAGCCACGTGGATCCCAGAGCAAACCCCAGACACTCTATCCAGCTATCAGAGAGGCCGCCTTCTGGGGACCCAGGAGTGAAGGCGGCTGCTGGCCGGACCATGACGGGGAGCAGCTTCGGGCCTGCAGAGTGGCCAGGGCCCACGAGCAGACAGGGCTGGGTGCTGGAAACTCACAGACTCTGACTCATGGAGCAGAACTTAGTCCGAATCCACTTTTCTGCTTCAGAGTCACATGGCACTGCCTTTTGTGTCTCTTGGTCAGATGTAAAAACATTCCCTGTTTCCCCTAGTCAGTGGTGGGGTCACGATCGCGTGTGTACGTGTGTGTGTGTGTCATACGCAGGAAGGACCGCTTCTGCAGCCCCCAACAGTGTGCCTGGAAGACTAGTCCCTGAACCAGGGGTCCCTTTAGGGACCCCCAGACCACAGTGGCCATTTGGGGCTGTAGCCCCTCTGTGGTCCTGGAAGTCTCCTGGAGAAACTTCCCCAAATCCCTGTCTGTTTTTCTTCTTCGATGCCATGGTTTTATTTTCTTTTTATTGCAAAGATAAAATGTTTGTAACCAAAAAATAAAAATAGCGAGTATAACACGATAAAGCCCCTTCTCCTCCTTCTCAAACCCCAACCCTTTTCCCACACCCAGATGCACCCACTCTTCACAGCTGGGTACACACCCTTTACACACACACACTGAAAACATGTGAATGAAAATACAGGCGCCCTGTAAAAATAATCGGAAAACATCAAATATATGAAATAAATGTTGCCTGTTTCTTCCCCACCTACTTCCTCCATCCGTTGCCTGCAGATACTGCTATTAAAGGTGGTGTGTTTTCAAGAAATCATTCAGTGATTACCCCTTGTCAGCGGATGTGTGGGTAGTCTCCAATCTTTTGATATCACAAATAACGTGGCAGCAAACATCCCCGCCCAGCATCTCCCCCTCCTTTATAAGCATTTTGTAAAAGTAAAAACTGCCAAATCCCCACGTGTTTGCCATTAAAAAAAAAGTGGAGCAAGGCCCGCTCTCTGCTCTGGGGTGTGAGAATCCAAATGTCCGACACTGTTGCGGTGACCAGCACTTCTGGCTTTGAACTCCTACCGCTCCTGGCACGTCAGCCCCGAGGTGCTTCTGCCCAGGCTGGTGGTTTTCTGCTCTGGGGGGAGGTGGGGCCGAACAGTATTGTTCAGAAGGTCATGGCAACTGGGTTGTCACCTGGCACTAGCAGGCGGAGGCAGAGTCAGCCTGTCCCTCCACTACCTGGGCAGATGACCTAGCAGCTGGCCGGTGCTCAGGGAGGCACCCCAGTACAAAGGTGAGGGGACCCCAGGCACTGGGGTGGCATCTCCTGTCCTCACTATGTTTTTTCTTCTTCCTTTTTTTCTCACTGGCAGTGCTGGCTCCCACCAGGGAAGCTTCTGGCAGTTTCAAAGGATGGTCAGGCATCCTTTGGGCTTAAGGCTAAGTCTGCTATGGCAAAGGGACCGCTGTGGGCGACACTGACAGATGACCATGACAGATGACATGACAGATAACAGATGACAGATGACAGAGCTCCCTGTTCGCCTTGACATCCATGCTTAGAGCTACAGAACTATGAAGACTCTTGCACTGCAAGTAACAGAAACCCTTGCAGGTGAGTGCAAGGAAAAAGGTGGATAGGTATCAGAGGGTTAGGTCTTGAGGAACCCAGGACCCGGTGGGGCCAAAACCAGGCCTGGCATCCTCGGGGCCCACCCACAGGTGGTTAACAGTTCTGCTGCCACTGGCTTGAAATTGTTAATAATGTTTGAACCAGCAGCCCTGCACTTTTTAAAACAATTATGTAATAATTCTTATTTAAATTTTTTGGACAGTTGCAGTTTATAGATACTTTTTATTATCTCGTTTCTTTTTTCTCTTTCCTTTTCTTTTTTTAAATTGAAGTGGCATTGCATTATAACATTATATAAGTTTCAGGTGTGCGTCAGGGAGAACTGACACCTGTATGTACTGCATTAAGTTCACCGCTGAAAGTCCAATTCTACCTCTCACCGTGTAACTGTCTTCTTGCCAGAAGGCCCGTCCCCCTTCCTCCTTCCCATCTGGGAGCCACCAATGGGTCTTTTTGTACCAGGCTAGACTTTCAGCAACCAGGACACCTTTATGATTCTCATTCTTCATGGCAAATGTAGTCTTCGCTCAGCACCCCAGATTTTAGGACTGTGGGCACAGCAAGACTGACTCTGTCTCATGGTCCTAGGTCCATTTCCTGGAGTGAGAACCCAAGCAGCCTCCTTTGGAAAAATGGCCTGTCTGGGTGAGGTTGTACAGCACAGCCTGACTGCCAGGCCCACCCCCAGGATGGGGCTGGGGTGCAGGGAGGTAGGAGAGTTTGAAGAGGAAAGCATAACGTTCTGCCTACACTCACCCTCTTGGGGTCAGTCAGTCCCCAGGCAGGGCCAGGATGCCCTTCCTGGAGCTGGATTCCTGGGTTGGCTCATGAGACAATGGAATATTCCAGTTCCTTGAGGGGAATCTCGTTTCCTCCCCTCTAAATATGGGTAAGTGTCGGGTTTTAAGTGAGGACTAAGAAGGTAGGTGGGGCTCACCAGACGCCAGTGGTTATCTTTATTGTTTTAGATATTACCTGAAATTTACCTGTCTACCTTCAACTGCCTCCCTTCCACTCACCTCCCAGGGGAGGAGACACTGTTCCCCCTTTCTAAGTGCTCAGATCTCCCAGCACCCCCATCCAGGGCTCCGGGCACCAAGAAGGACCAAGAGTTGGGACCATGTGGCCTCCAACACCCTCCCCCCCGGGGGGGCCCTAAAACATGGTGGGTTGGGGACTTAAGCCCTGCAATGGGGGCGGGGGCAGCATCAGCTCCATCTGCTTCTCTGTCCCCACCGTCCACTGCCCTGGGCTTAGACCCTGGGGAGAACCCCTTTCTGTCTGTGCCAGCGCAGGAGACTTCCTGTGCTGGGCTGTCCAGCTCTCCGTGCTCAGGCCTGAAACAGTCTGTCCTCGAGGCCCAGGGCCATGTCCAGGAGACAGGTAGTGGTCAGGGCCGGGGAGAGGCCAGGGGAGGGGTGCCTGGGGAGGCTGCCCCAAGGATTGTTTGCTCTGGTGGACCAATCTGGGGGCCGGGGACTGAGCTCTGACCACGCCTCCCGCCCGGGGGCCCAAGCTGGGTGAAGGCAGCGAGGGCCAGCGCACTGATGCCCTGACTGGCTTCCCAGCCTGGCTCCTGGCTCATGTGGCTTCTCATCTCTTTTTGTCTTGATCTTGACATCCATGATGGCAAATGTTACCAGGAAATCATGGAAAAGACGTCACTTTTAGAGAAAGTGCACCTCCAGCGTTCTCTCCGCTGATGAAGAAGCAGTTACAGGCTGGGTCCACACCTCTGCCCCATGCCCTCGCACTGGCTGCGTGCTTTGGAGGCCGGCCTGGGCCCTGGCCCCGGAGCAGCCCCTCTGCTGGCCTGCAGTAGGTGCTCAGTTAACACCCTTCCCTTTAGAAGTGGAGATTTCTCTTCCCATTTAAGTTCCCCTGTCCTCTTTACTTGCTGGAACAGCACTGAGATGTTCTTTCTTATGGTTGATGATTTCTTTGAAGGACCTCCTGGGCGCTTGTGTTCCCCTTGAGCTCTGTCATTAATCCCTTCTAGAATCCAAGCTTCTCCCCGACCCCTTCTCCATTATACCAGAGTTCAAAGAGCGGCCCTGCAAGGGTTAACCACCTCCCCAGCCTCAGTGTTCTGAAATCTTGCACCCAAGCCTGGTCCCAGGTTGCCTAGCAACCAGTGGCTGCTGGGGATGGGGATGCCTTTGGTGAGCAGGGGAAGGAAAGGAGAAAAACAACCTGGTCTGCCCATCTCTCTAAATGTCACTGGGTGATCAGCGCAGAACCCAAGCCCTGAGGCTAATTTGCCCGGTGGTGGGGGCTGCCCTCAGGCAATCAGACAGGTTGTTATCGCTCAGTTGAGTGGGCTTACATAAGAACTTGGCATTTGCAAGGGACTTTAAGATCAGCCAGCAGTGACACCCCACTCCACCCACACGCGCATGCCTGTGCGGTGCAGGGAGGGGCCGGCCGTGGGAGGCCGAGCCCTGTTCCCACCACCGCCAGCAGTGCCACGGCTCCGGTTCACCTCCGTCTCGGAGCCCCCGGTCTCTCCCTCTGCCGAAAGGGAAGGTGAAATGGGAACGGCTGGGATGTGTAGTTTGCAAAGGTCTTTCTCCTTTACCCCTACGCTTATTCATCACAGCTCTCTTCTTGCGACACATCACCCTTCTCCCGCCTCACCTCCACCTGCAATTATCCGCTGACATGTTTGTTTCTGCCTCCTGCGCTCTCTCCCCAAACAGGCTGTGTGTTCGGAGGGAGCAGGGAGTGAGCCTGTGTGGTTGGGGGGCATCCACCCGTGTTGAGCCTACAGAGAATGCTGCCCCGGGAGCAACATGGGGTGCACTTGCTCAGACATGGACTCCTAGCTCCTACCCAAAGGCCAGGCACATGTCAGAAAGTCAATACCCACTTGTTTGATGAGTGAATAAATGGAAACCTGCACGCAACAGTGTTGAGAGTCTCTGAAAGCAGAGGGTGCGGGCTTAGGAAGGAGCAGCAACTTGCCTGAGAGGCTAGAGCTCCTCAGTGAGAAGCTGGCACCCCATTTCCTGGGGTGGGGCTCCTGTCACTGTCCCACAGGCCCTGTCCGCCCAGCTAGAGGAGGCAGCAAATAGCAATAGGGCCATTTACACGTCGGGGCTGGAGATCAGCCATGGAAGGACAAGCTCCCTGCCCTGAGGAGCATGTATCCAGGGAGGGCAACAGGCCCTGATCTTCATAGAGAAGGGCACGCAGTAACAGGTGCTCTGAAGCATCTAAAACAGGCCACAAGCCAGAGACAGGTAAGGGCAGGGGGGAGGAGGATGGCTGCTTCCGGGGGCCAAATTTGGGCCTGGAGCCAGGGTAGAAGCAGAGGAGTGGGAAGGAGGAGATGACAGCTGCAGGGAGCCTCAGGCCATAGGCCCAGGTGGGTGGGGGTCTCTCCCCCCCCACCCCCACTTCGGTTGCAGGGACAGCACAGGACACTCTAAGCAGGGAGTGGCATGCCCTGATTTTGCTAGAACACTCTGGCCATTGTACAGAATAGGTGGGGAGCAAGGCAGGAAAGAGGGGAACCATTAGTAGCACTGGGGGGGGACTCACCACCCCAGGTGAAGGAGCAGATGGAGAGCACAGGAGGTGGTAGATGCACTTGGGAGGTGAGTTGACAGGACCTGCTGGCAGAGCAGACATGGCCGCGAAGAGGAGCCTGAATCCGTGCTTCTGGCTGAGAGCCCTAGAGAGGAGTGTCGTCTGAGCTTGTGAGGGTGGGGAGAGCAGACCAAAGACGCAGCAAGAGCCTGCCCTAGCTCCGCTGAGGTTGAGGTTGAGCTGCCTATCGGCCCACAGTGGGGAGGCCAGGCAGACGTGTGCACGGCGGGGTGTAGTGCACGGTGGGGTGTAGTGCACGGTGGGGTGTAGCGCTCAAGGGAGAGGTGAGCCCTGGAGATTCACCAATGCTCAGAGGGGACCTAAGTCCTGAGACTGGACGAGAGCACCCAAGGGGAGAGTTAGCGACCAGGAGCGGGGCTGTGGTACACACAGGCAGAGGCCCAGCAAGTGGTCTGGGTTGGCCTATGTTAGCCTGGGTTGGCCTGGGTTGGCCTAGGCAGGCAGGAAAGTAGACCTTACTTCACCTCCTTTGTAGAAGAGCATTTAATGGAATAAGAAGGAATGCCCTAAGCTGTCCGCTCCTTTCCCTGTATGCCTCAGTTTCTCCATTGAGAGCTGGGAGATACAGAATCTGGACTTAGGATTGTTTTTAAGGCTGGCGCTTCGAGGCCTCTGGCTACCTCTTCTACTGCCTTGGCAGTACTCCTTTCACAGCTGTGGAGTGATAGTCTCCCCTCGAGGTTAGCTCCAGAGAGCTGGAGACTGGGCCAGCCTCTGAGAGGGGAGAATGTCAGGGGAGAAGTCTACTACGTGCTTGCGAAAGATGGGAAGACAAAGCAAGAGAGTGAGAGGGAGTTTAGAGAAAGGACAAAAGGAGAAAGGAAGTAGAATGGAGTTGGGGGGAAAGAGAGGAACAGGAGACTAAGAGCTGAACAGAGAGAGACGCACGAGGAAGAGAAGGGTAGAGATGGTCCAGGCAAGAAGGGTCTTCTTCAGACTTCCAGAGATGCAGCCCATGGGTCATAGCTTATGCGCACCAGATCCTGTGGGAGGAAGGTAAAGTTGGATGGGCCTCAGCCTGGTCCCTTGAGAGGACCAGGGGATCACCCAGTGGGTCCCTGCCTACCTCGACAACTGCCTGGGGAGGGAGACAGGGGTGGTCTGGGTACTTCAGAAGCCAGAGACCTGATGGGGTCCAGAGACTCCCTGGCAGAGCTGGGGCTTGATGGATTTCGAAGGATGTTCATAGATGGAGCAGGTAGCGGGATGGCAAAGGTGGTCCAGGCACCGGGGACCAGGGCAGTGGCAGGAGCTGAGAACCAGTGGCATAAGCACCCTGCGCATTTCACGAGGGCGAGCAGAGAGTGCAGCTGATGCGTGGGGGCGCATGTCAACGTGTCTTGAGAAATCAAATCTCCAGGGAGATGTGGGAGGACAGCTTCCTGCAGGAGTCGCGGACTTTGGAGAGGGAGAGAGGCAAACAAACAGATTATCCCCAGCTCTAGGCCATCTCAGGGGGGCTCTTCTTTGTCCAGTCTGTGTGGCCAAGGGGGCAGCATTGCCGGAACAACATAGAACATTCCTTGTGCCCCAGCACCCCCAGACCTCCCATCTGTAAACCACAACAAAGTCCTCACAACGGCCCTGTGAAGTAGCCACATTGCGTATTTTAAAGTTGTATTTATATCACCATTTTATAAATGAGGATACTGAAGTCAACTTGCTCCATGTACCAGGTCAATGTACCATGGAACCTTTTTACTCACCCCCAAAGGAGAATGGAACTGGGGTGGCGTTATCTAGAAGGAAGAAGCTCTGACATGCACACGCACATGCGCGTCCCTCTGACTACTAAAGAAAATATCCCCATCTAGTGGTGACTCAGCAGAAGGGCAGATACTGGGTCCCAAAGGCCGCAGAGGCTTCATTCATTCATTCAAGAACTATTTGTTGAACACCTACTATGTGCCAGCATCTGTTCTGGAAGCATGGGATACCTTGATGGATGAGACAGACAAGGTCCATACTCACACAGCTTACAGTCCAGTGAGGAGAAACAATACAGTGAATGAAATAAACCAGATATGAGAGTGGCTGGAGAGAACTTCACACTAGGCAGTCAGGGACACCCTCTCTGTGGAGTGAATTTGATCAAGACCCTAGAGTGAGATACATCCAAGTCACTGGAACTATAAATGTACTAGACAACAAGAATAGCATGTGCAAAGGCCCTGGGACAGATCAAAGCAAGGCACGAGACCAAAAGAGGCCAGCGCTCCTGGAGCAGAGTGCAGGCAGGAGAGTGAGAGCAACAAGGATGGAAAGCTTGGCAAGCGTCCATCATGGCAAACCTGCCTTGTGGCCCATGGCAAGGATCTAGAATGCCATCCCCAAATAGAAAACCCAGCGGGGTATGACAAGGAGAATAGAACTCATTTTTAGAAAGCCCCTGCTTATTTCTTTCCATTAAGGAAGAACTGATGACAGGGCTGGGGTAGAGGCCAAGAAGGTGCAGAGAAGAGGGCAGAGATGAATTATTATCAAGAAATCAATAGAACATGCTGATGAGGTGAGGGGGGAGGAATCAACGTTGGCTAGTCTGGCTCCAGCGGGGGGGTGTGGGTCTGAGCCAGGGGTGTGGGTGGAAGGTGGGTGGCTGGAGCACTTACATCAGGAGTCCCCTTGGAATGTCATGTCCGAGACGCCTGGGGCATGAGATGTCAAGCAAGCAGCTGGAGATAGGAGTTCTGGGGAAATGGGCCCCACACTGCTGACCTGTGTGCTGCCTGGATGCACTAATTTAGGGCTCCCCTCAGTGCAGCCTGCACCCCCTCTCCTCTTGTTTCAGTACTTGTGGCATGTCTGGGTGTGATCAGAGAAGGAATTGAGGGTGAAGGAAAAATACTCCCAGTTGCTTCCCTTTCCATTGTCCCTTGTACTGAGCTTCCTGCTCTCCCGACCTTAGAATCATCGGAGAGCTGGAGATGAGCCTGGAAGAGACAAAATCTTATCTTGTCTTGAAGGGAGACAGACCATAAATATAAGCATCGACAAATGACGTGGAGTAGCAAGTGCTGGGGGGGGCAGTAAAACAAGGTGACAGGGTAGAGATGTGTCTGCAAGCCCCATCCCTGGAGTGTTCACCGGAGTCTCTCCACCCGTACCCCAAAATTAGGATGCAGCGTGGACCTGGGAAGCAGGCACCGTGGACATGGCTGTCGCCCCTGCCCTTGTCATTTTGGCTGGGAAAAGGCCACACTCAGGAAATGATGGAGAACACAGTCATCCTACGAACATTCTCCTTGCTGGGCCTCAGTGACTGTCGCCACAGTCCTGAGCTGGCCTGAGGGATTCGAGGTTTAAAGGAAAAAATCAAATCTAAATATTCCAGATCGGTATAGAAAATGTTGAGAGTCATTTCAGGGCCCTGGACTCTGCCTGGCTTGGCTGGCACAGCCAGTGGTGAGTGGCCTCCTTCCTCCATGTCCTGACCACACCGCCGGGGTGACTGCCATGCAGGGGGGGAGTCTGAGGTTGATGGGCGTCAGGAGGGTCTTTAAGGTCTTGTCGCGGACAAGTCTGGGCCTGATCCTGGGAGCACTTTCCCTCCTCCTACCCTGCGCTTGGGCGGTCACCCTCCCTAGCGAGTGGCCCCAGTGTCCCCTGGGCACAGTGGCCCTGGAGGCCCGTGAGCAGCCGGGGCAGGGACTGGGCAGCGTTGTCTCTGGGGCCACTCGGCTCTGGTGTTGGGCCGACCCCGCCTCCAAGGACAGACCTCAAAGACAGGGCTTTGCACATGGCCCCAGGTCGCCGCACCAGCCAGGTGTCTGGTGGGAGCTGTGGGACCCTCCCCAGGGCGGGCTTGGGCTCAGCGCCCTGGACGGTCTGGCCCGCTTGGGGCCCAGGCGGCTCGTGAAGCAGGGCAGGCAGGCTCCTGGCCCCCATTCTCACTCCCGGGTGTCTAAGAAGCTGTGAAAGGCACCAGGATGAACAGATGTGGGGAGTGTGGCAGCCGACAGTGGGGGTGTGACTGTGAGCTCGGGGGTGGGGGCAAGGCCAGCCTGTTGGGGTGCCGTGGGAATGAGGTGACTGGGTTTCTGGGTCGGTGAGTGCACAGTGCCCCGGTGGCTCCTGGGATGGGCAGGCATTGCTGAGTTCATGGGACCCCAGCTGTGTCCAGATGGGAGGACAGAGAGCTGGGGTGGCGTCACGCAGGCCCAAGGTCTGAGTGGGAGGACGGGGAGCTCAGCTGTGCCCGCCAAGCCTGGGTGCTGGAATGGACAGCCTCCAGGTGCTGCACGCTCGCCTTGTCCAGGCGCAGGGCCACTTCGTCCATAGGACACCTGCGCCATGTTCAGGCCGGTGCCGCAGTCCACACAGCTGGAAGGCGGCAGACAGGGGCTTGGGGCCTTTCCTGACTCTCTCCCACCCTAAGTTTGCCCTTGCCTTGCCCTCAGGAGGAGCCCAGTCCTGGGGCGCCCTGGGGAGACAGTCTCCAGCGGCCTGGAGGAGGCTGCCTCGAGGGTTTAAATACCCACTCTGGAAGGAGGCCCAGGTTCCACCTGGCCAAACCTCCACAGCGTTAGATGGGTCCACTCATTCTCCGGCCACGCAAATGTCTAGCTATTATGTGTGGGGACTGAGGAGCTCCGGGGGTGGGGCTAGGAAAGGGCCCCTCCCCCCACTCACACCTGATGCTCACAGCAGAGGTGGGGACAGAGGCTGAAGGTGGAAAGATGGGGCAACAGGAAACGAGGATCAGGGAGCCTAGGAGAGGCTTCTGCACTTGAAGGCCAAGTGGAGCCAGCCAGGTGGGAAAGCGGTCCAGCCGTGACCTGAGCAAAGGACGGGGCGGGGGAGGCTGAGCGGTGCAGGGGTACAGGGATGACCTGATAGGAAGTGGGGGTGGGCTGGGGGCCGCAGGAGAGGAGGCCTGGGTCTCCACGGAGGACCCCGGGGGAGGGAGACACTTCGCACACACAGCCCAGGCCCTGTTTCCTCGTGAGCCCGTGTGGGTGCCCCTCCACCCTTCCGGGGTGCTCCCTCCTCTGTTGCCCATCACAGGGATGCCAGGAGTTATTCTCCCGTTTTCACAGAGGAAAATGGAAGTCTGGGGAAGCAGGAGCTGCTGGAATGGGAAGCGTGGATTTTGATTCTAAGCCTCTTGCTCCCACCCCGGACTGGATGCTTGCTGAGGCCAAGGCTCTGGAGTTGGGGTTCAAACGCAGCGTCTGTGGCAGGCCCTCCTTTAGTAAACAGAGCTGTTCTCGGCCCTGCTCCTCCCAAGAGCTCCGTGAAAGCTTGTGCACTGTGACAGTGCATACAGTAGGCACTCAGAGAGTTCCGCTGTTCTCATTGGTCAAGCCGGGGCGTTGGCTCCAGGCTGGCTGAGACTAGGGCTGGGTGGGCCCCGTGCCTGGCTGTGGCTTTGGGGCACCCACAGACCCTTCCTCTTCCCCCTTCCTCCTTCTGCCCCCTCCCTCTCCCCTCACACTGAGGTGCAGGGAGCCAGATGTTCTTGCCAAACCACAGCTTCACTTCTGCCAGCTTTCAGATCTGGGGAGGACGTCCCCCAAATATCCCGACAGCTCCCCCTTCCTTCCATCTCCCGCTGTTCCGGTCCTGAGCACCTTTGGCACCTTTGGCCACCCACTTGCACGCCAAGTCCTGGGCCGGGGCACCCTCACCTGTAGCCTCACTATTTACCACCCCACAGCGCTCTTCACCCCACATCACAGGAGGATGGAGCCACACGCCCGAGGCCTCCAGCAGTCCGGGAGCAGCACAGCCAGGGCCGCACCTGGTCTGTTTCTGGAGAGAGGGAGCCTTGGCAGCCAAAAGGAGGTGGAGCTGGCGCGCTCCTCTCCTCGGCTCTCCTGAGCATTGCCATCCGGGCAGGGTTTCTCATTGAGGGTTCAGAACACAGATGTTACACGTGTGCAACACAGCATCGGTGGTGACCTATGACGAACACTAGGTGTCGCCCAAGTTCCAGAGAGGAGCTGGCAACCCGCCTCCCTGTTGTTGAGGAACTGGGGGGTGGGGGGCGGGCAGGGAGCATAATGCAGAAAATCAGGGCTGGGAGAGGTTAAAGTGGTAAAAACAGATCGTGTTCAAGAACTATGCAAGGGGGAAGACACCTCAGTATAGAGCTAAAGAAAAGGGGGCATTGACAGCTAGGGAACATGGGGTGGGGGTCGGCGGATGCAAAATTACTAAGGGGTGGGAGAATTCCTGCTGACCAACTTGAGAGGACTCGGGTGGGGGATGAGGAGGGGGATGGGGGTGGGGGTTTGGGGGGTGGAGGAGGGAGGAATCTCACCAGCCATTGGGAGTGAGTGGGGATGCTCATGAAACGGACACAGTAAGATTCTTGCAAAAACTGGGCCGTACAAAGAGGGGTGCAGGAGCCCCAGGCCTCAGAGGAGGCTGCTAGAGTTCGGCTCTGGAGTCTTGCCTGCCCCTCCTCTCGCCCTCTCCTCTGAAGGCCGAGCCCATTTCTCATTCTGCACCTCCTGCCCACCCTCTGCTGACTTGGGAGCAGGGGATCGGCTGGGCAGTGCGCAGTGTGGGGCGTTCACGAGGGAGACTTGTGTGGAAAAAAAGCAAAGCAAAGCTTAGTGGTTGGAGAAGACAAAACCCAGTTTCTGAGTCCGGAAGTCCAACAATTGAGGTTTCTACTGATGGATGTTCAGCCGGAAGCACCTTCCGAGGACGGGATCAGCATCAAGTCACGTCTGTTTCTCAGAGAGCGTGGACTGTTAGCTTCAGCCAACAGGGCTTCTTTCCTTTTTTCTTTTTAATTGCTTTATCTCTTGCTGAGGTGACGTTTTACAGCAGCATGTAGCAGATTTTGGGGTGTAAGTTCACACCTCCACAAATGTGCGGTTACCACAGGGCGCCCACCTCCAAAGCTCCCATGATCCTCCTCCATGGTCCTCAGAGCTCCCTCCCCGGCTACTCCCGAGGGCAGCCTCAGTTCTGCAGTCAGACTTACAGGACTAGTTTTGGTTGAGTTTCGTTTGTTCCTTTGTTTCTTTATATTCCACATGAGTGAAATTGGACATCTGGTATTTCTTTGCCTCTCTGACTTATTTTGCTTAGCATCATCCCCTCCAGTTCCATGTTGTCACAATGGCAAGATTTCATTGCTTTATAACTGGGTAGTATTCCCGTGTGTGTGTGTGTGTGTGTGTACTGCATTTTTCTGATCCACGCTTCTGTCTTTGAACACTTTGGCTGTTTCCATAACTAGCTGTTGCAAATGCAGCTACAGTGAACATAGCGGTGCAGATGCCTTCAAATTGGTGTTTTATATTTTTAGGAGTGGTGGGTCTCTTTCACATTTTGAGAACCCCCATACCGTTTTCCACAGGGGCTGGACCAGTCTACCTGCCCACCAGCAGTGTATGAGGGCTCCTTTTCCTCCCACACCTGCTCACAACTTCCACACAAGTCAAAATGTCCAACAAGCACAATTATTCTCAACATCATTTTACTACATGAAATAACGACTCCTTTGAGATTTTCCAGGGGGTCAGTTTGAGATCTGTTCAAGATCAAGATTTCATTTAGGATTTGACTTGTTTTAAAATGGAACATTAAAACAAAGCCAAAAATATTAGCTCTTTTAAAAGTGAACATTCTCGGTTCTGGCAAACAATCGATGACATGATACAGATAACATAAGACAGGAAAGTTTTCCAATAAAACACAAAACTTTTATTTCCTAGACAGGTTTACCTAAAAGGTAAAGGAATATCTTTTATAATCTGTTCTTAAAAGGAGACCAATGATCCAAGAAAATGTGTGATTGTTAACAGAGAAAACCAAATTTTAGTTTTGTCTTAGTGTATAATTGGTTTGTTGGTTTGTTTTTTTTAACCTTACAAGTCAACCCAACTTTTGACTGCATATAAAATTCCTTGCTACTAACCGTGTACAACTTTCTATAGCCATTCAAAATATTTTCTGGCCTATAACTTATTCTTTTATTCTGATTTCATTCAGGATTTGACTTTGGGAAAGCAAGCTTTAAACCAACCTCTAAAATACTTTAGACAAAGAACTTCTTTTTCCTTAACAGAAAATATCCTACCTTGTTGCATATCAGAAATGATTTAGATATGTAATGACTAGCTACTACTTCATTAAATTGAGCATAATTCTTAGATGATAAGTTAATAAAAAGATTTCAGAAACTATTTTAGGTAGACCTATTATAACATGAAACCAAGCTAGCTATCATCTCAAATTATTTCCCTGTTAATTCTTTTTAGGGTCCATGCATGTTAGGCAAGCAACATAAAAGCAAAAACCTAAAAATGTTAAATACATTTTCTGTTTTATTGCTGTGTACAAGAGGGAACGAGTTTAAAGCAAGCCATCTTACTGCATCTTGTCCATTTGTTCTTAGATTGAGTTTGTAATTTTATCATCTTAAACATCTAGTAAATAGGACATTACCTAATTTAGCTAGTAAATCCAAGCAGAATGAAAGTCTTATTATACTTCAGTGCTGACAATTCAGAAGACATAGCTGTTTTTATTAAGCCAAGGATATTACATTAGTCTTACCTATCAAAGATCTACTCAAATCACAAGGCCCCTGAGTCATCCCACGGGGCAGCCGAGGGGCTCCCAGAGCCCAGCCGAGTGACCAGTACTCTGTCTTCTGGAGCCTTGGGCCTAGGACACACCAACCTCCTGGGCCTATGTTGACCCCTCAGGGCCTGGTCTCTAGGACCCCAGGGCCAGTCCAGAGGAGGTCAAGCCAGGGCAGTAGCAGAGCACCCCTCCTGCCCTGTCAGAGGCGTTCCCACCCCTTCAGGCTTCACCTCTCACACTCTGGAGAGACCCCAACAAACCGAGGACCAGGGGAAGCACCCAGCCACATCCAGCGCTGGACTGGAGGACCCAGGAGGACAGCCAAGGCCCAGGCCTTCCTGTGTTCCCTGGGCCAGTCTCACTAGAAGATTCCAGAAAGGGGCAGCAGGGCAGCCAGGGCACGCTATCTACCCCCACCTCCACCTGCTGTGACCGTCTGGTCCCCAGAACTGGAAGCTCCACCCCTCTTCTCTGCCAGGCCCCTTGGGGCACTAAGGGGGTGCGGGAGGCGCTGGAGACATGGGTGGGCAGGCCACCTCCTCGGGAAGTGGCTCGTAGATGCTGCAGTTGGGCGTGGGGCCCCGGCAGTAGATGTTGAGGTAGTTGCGGTGCTCTTCATTGTACGTCTGCATCTGGAGGCACAGGACCAGGCTCTTGTCACACTCACAGGTCTGCTGGTCGCACTCCGTCGCGTTGAGCTTACCTGTGGGGAGGGAGTACCCCAGCTCTGAGGGCCTGGTGGCTCTTAGAGTGGGAGTGGGGGCAGCAGCACCCTCAGGCCCACCCCCAGGCCCAGGCCGGCAGGCTCAGAAGCTCTGGGCCCCCAGCTGCTCTGGTGCATGTTAACAGTGGAGAGCCACAGAGGCCCATCCTGTTATTGAGTAGTTGGGGAAACTGAGGCGCAGGAAGGGGACACAGGTTTACCTAAGTCATCCAAGAGCCAAAGTCAGAACTGGGGCAGTGATCTTTGATCACCAGGGCACCCACCCAGAGGGGGCGTGTGGTCAGGACCCAGTGTAAAGGACCACCGCACAGAGGCACGCTTAGTGCCCGCTGCGTGGGGACGCGTAACGCCTGGTAACCGCTGTCACGCTGTTCTATTTATCTGTTGGTATTTTCCCCAGAGAGTTCTCAGTCGTAGGTGTGCGATGGAATCAGGTGGAGAAGCCGGCCAAGCTCTTCCCCAGGGCCTCAGACTCAGGCGGCCGGGGCGGGGCCTGAGAATTTGCATTCCTAACAAGTCCACGGGCATGCTGAGGCTGCAGTTCAGGCAGCTCCCGGGAAAACCAGCCACCCACTTGCCCAATTCTTTCCAAACTTCTCGAACTTTCTGGGAGCACAACCTTTTAAGAGAAACTCTGCAGAAGGTCAAGAGATCAAAAGCTGGAAGAAAAGCCACTTAAGGCTAAGAGGGCCTGCTGGAGCACTCAGCGCCACCCCCGCCCCCATCCCTTCTCAGGACTGACATGATGTCCCAGAAGTCCCTAGGACCCAGGGTGCAAACCGCTGCTTGGACTAGCCGGAGATCCCGCCTCTCGAGCCCCACACCCCAGGCTTGAAGAGCAGAATGCGGGGACAACAGGGCCTTAGATCCCAGGGACTCTAGACAGCCTAGTTCCCCACCAGGCTTCTTTCCAGAGGACACACATGAGCTCCTTGCCAGGCCAGGGCTGCTCATGAGCTGTTCGCAAGGAAAGCCTGGGTAAGAGGAGATGCACCCCGCAGCTCCCGTGGCTGGATGTGGGTATCTGCTGCCCTGGGGTGGGGTCCTAAAGAAGCAGGACAGGGACACTGGGGCTGTCAGCTTGGAAGCTGCACCCCACCACTGGGGAAAGACCTCCATGAAGGGCCCATGGTAACCCCACCAGGTCTGGCTCGTTTAGCTTGAATTCCTGGAACACTGGGGTCCTGGTAAAGCTGCCTTCTGGTGGGGTCCCCATGACAGAACTGGAAGGGAACTGTGATCCGCACCCCTCAGGGGGAGAAGGACCCTCCCAGGGGGGAGATGTGGCAGCCCCTGGAGGCCACAATCTCGGGGCTGGCTAAATCCTGGGCGCACCTGCACCCACCGACTCAGCATCACTCCCTAAGCTCGCCAAAGCTTAGGGCCTCAGGGCC
Source organism: Galemys pyrenaicus (assembly GCA_019455555.1). NCBI lineage: Eukaryota > Metazoa > Chordata > Mammalia > Eulipotyphla > Talpidae > Galemys > Galemys pyrenaicus. The sequence continues at coordinate 2,324,476 of JAGFMF010012145.1, read as the reverse complement.
TCGAGCACAGGAGCCCATCAGGCTTGGGAGACTGGAGCAGATCAGGGAGATGAGGGCAGAGCCACAGCCAGGGCTGGTCGACTGAACCAATAAACAAAAACAAGAGATCTGGATAATCTGAATTTCAGACAAACAACAAATGTTGTAGTATCTGCCATGTATCACATGGGTTCTCCTTCTGCTGATCTTTAATTTTATGCAAATACTAATTAATTTCATACTGTTGGGGGGGGGAAGGTCCTCCTGAATGGATTACACAAAGAGGTTATAGACTTCGACCCCCACTTCAGACCTACAATACCTAAGAAGTACAAATCCCGTGAGGTCATTATGGAAGAGCGGATCACTGGGACCTGAGGGTGTCTCTCTTTTCCTTGAAGCCAGCTCTCAGCGCACCGTTGGGTTCCAGCTCCGAGGAACTGGCCGGACATTTACGGCTCTGTATCCCTCTCTTCCCCTTGTGTTATTCACTACGCTATTTCCCCTTCTCTTGTAAATAAAGCCCTTTATCAACCGTTGTTGTGTGTGCCCGCAGTTGGGGCAGTATACGTGCCTTCCCAGTGCGCGGGTGAGGACCCAGCCAGGCAAACCCACTTTATATTAGGGTTGCCCTGTAACATCCTAACTACAGTATATGTCGCTCATGCGCTATTTGGGACATACTTCTAGAAAAGAAATTGTCGTTGTCTGTCTGCAATTCGGTTTTAAGTGGGCATCCATCTTTCCCTCACAGCCTGCCGGGCCCTGCCCTGCTGGAGGTGGGGAGGCTGTGCCGCCGCGGGGCCAGGCGCAGGGACACTCACTGCAGGTGACCCTGTGGTCCTCCACGGTGTGTTCATAGTGGTCCACGTAGGGGTGGCAGCCCTGGTCGAAGAGCTTCTGGTAGCAGCAGTCATGGGCGTGGCAGCACCTGGGGGTGGGGAGAGGCGCGCAGGCGTGGCGGGCTCGGCCCCTCCCACTAGTTGAGACCCCTGGTCTGTTCCACAGGCCGGACTCACACTGCGACCCCAGCTACGTGCCCGGGGCCACACCAACAGGCGGATGCTCCAGCTTCTTGTGCTCCTTCCTGCCTCTGTCCTTCCCCCAGGGGTCCCAGGCTGCAGCTATGGAGGGTTGGGTGGCCCAGGGAGGGGCATGTCAGGGTAAGTCAGTGTGAAAGGAGACAACTATAACCGTAGGGGGAGGACAGAGGTCTGGAGGCTGAGTGGGGTGGGGCGGGGAGCAGGGGCAGGAAGCCCCTGTGGTGTGGCCGTCCCCTCCCCTGGGGGGATGCAGTCAGTGTGTGGTTTTTGTGTCCTTCCCGCTCCCGAGTGAGCCAGACTTGGTGCCGGCTGCTCTGGGGAGACAGGAGCTGAGGACAGGCCCTGGCTGCAGTGCTGGAGGCAGCACAGCCCTCCGGGCGTCCAGCCTGCGGGAGGCTTTGCAGAGCAGCTGAGCAAGTGTCCCCATGTGTGGGGACAGCTGGGGACCAGCAGGAGCAGGGGGGTGCACATGAGGCATTCCTTCCTGCTGAGGGTGCAAGTTCCGGCGTCCCCAAGTCCAAGACCCGGGAGATGGACAATGATCGAAGGTACCCAAGACAGTGGGGAGGGCGTGGGTCACAGGTGAAAGGTCACTAACGCACAGGGGCCCCCCCCACCCTTAGGGACGAGCTCAGCCTGACCTTCGCTGCCCCGCCGCAGCCCTGTCACCCGCGCCTACCAGTCCACCTCGTCCATGGGCAGGCCGTGGCCCCCTAGCCCGCAGTAGCAGCCGTAGCCCACGTAGGACAGGATGGCGCTTCTCCCGGTCACGGCTTCCACCATGGACTTCAGGTTGAGGAGGCTGCTGTGGGCCGCGGACAGGACTGCCAGAGAACCCCGGGAAGGTGAACCCCACGGTGGCCACTCCGGCCAGCTGCTGCCCACCCTGCACCCCAGGCCGGGGCGGGGAGACAGGCGAGCAGGAGGGAGGCCCACGGCGCCTCACCCACAGTCCTCATTAGCCCAGGCCCGAGAAACAGCAGTAGAGGGCTCTCCACTGTCCAGGCCCTCCGGGCATTGCCTCAGGCGCTCACCACTGCCAACAAGGTGCTTTCACTGGCCCGTTACGGACCAGGGGCCTGAGAAGGGGCCGCCTGAGGGGTCATCGCTGTGAGGTCCTGGCCTCCTTGCCCCCAGCCTGGAAGCTCCTCACTTCCATCCTCACCCACCCACAAGCTCTGCGGGCGTTACCCCGAAACTTCCATCCCCAGGGCCCTCTGACCATCCCCCGGCCTCACATGTACACACACAGCCCACACACACAGATGCACACTGTTTTACACTCGCGTGCCTCAGACTCCAACATCATGCTCCTGTGCACACTCAGACACACACATACACACCATATACTCACAACCACTAACCTCACACACAGCTCGCACACAGCTTCCAGATCTCACAGTCACGTGCAAGCATCGATACACACACTTGCACCGACACCTCAGGCGTAAGACACGCTGACAGGCACACTCACTCTCCTCTGCACACCGCATGCGCTCACAGTCACACCTGCCCACACACACGACGCACGCTCCTACTTGCCAACCTCACACTCAGACACACCTCCACCCGCCAATACCGTTCACACGCATCTCACGCTCACACACAGACCCACACTCACCCCACACACCTGCCCACACTGGTGCATGGGCACACCCCTCACACTCACACCTCAAACTCATACACACAGCACTCGGGGTGAAGCCGTGACCGAAGCCCAGGCCATGTCCACTCCCGAGTCGGAGCGGGAGCTGAGTCTGTTAGGCCAGAGACAGCCTCCGGCCAGCGGGCTGGACCCAGCACAGTGGGCTGCTCGCTAAATAGCGGGTCACTAATGAGTGCCAGCGGCAACTTCCCGTGTCTGCCCGCATTTAACCTTTTTTCGTTTCTGGAGTTTCTTTGTCTCCAACCAGGCTGTGCACGGGGATGCCTGGCGGGCTGGAGGGGACGCCAGGGGAGGCTCGCTCCCACCTGAGCCCCGCCGCCGCTGGCCGAATGGGCGCAGCCCCTGATCTGATGCCTGGAACCCCCAGACCTGCTGCGTCATCTCCTGTGGACTCGCCGGCAGACGCCTGTCACGCACCCTACAGACGATACCCGCACCACGTTCACAGACGCACTCTAGACACAGCCCTGCACTAATACGCAGGTGCTCGATGGACGTGTGCTGTACGCAGGCATCATGGTGTGCAGTCCCCCCATGCGGAGCACACACGTAGCCACACTCATTAGTTCCTGTCTGCATGTATCCATGTACATGCACACTCCTGTGTACACACACACCCTCCTGGGTACACACACACCCATGTACATGCACACTCCTGGGTACACACACACCAATGTACATACACACTCCTATGTACACACACACTCCTGTGTACACATGCACACTCCTGAGTACACACACACCCATGTACATACTCCTATGTACATACACACACTCCTAGGTACACATGCCTCCGTGTACACACACACTCGTGGGTACACACACATTCATGTACACAAACATTCCTGGGTACATATCCATGTACACACACACTCCTGGGTACACACACCCTTATGTACATACACACCCCTGTATACACACACACTCCTGGGTACACACACACTTCTGGGTACACACACCCCTGTGTACACACAGACTCCTAAGTACACAAACGCCGGGCCTTTGGGGTGCTCTCTCTGGGCCCTGCCCCTTAGGCTCACTCATAAACGCCAACTCCCCCCGCGTGTTTACAGGTGACAGGAGGAGGAAACAACCCAGAAGAGAGGGAGATGGGCTGAGCGGGAAGTGGGAGCTGAGCCCGAGGTCTCCCGAGCAGTAGCTAGAGACCTCCAGTCCCCAGGTCTCAGGAGAACTTCTGGGAGGGGGAGTGGAGCAGGAACCCCCAGCGCCTGCACTCACCACTGCCAGCCAGGACTGCGATGGTGAAGAACTTCATGCCCAGGCCGGATCTGGGGGGAAGAGACAGTCCTGGGTCTGTCTTCACCCCTGCGGCAACCTCCGGCCACCAACGCTGTCTCTCCATGTCCCTGTTGCTACTGCCCGTCCCTGTGACCGGCACCTCCAGGAAGAGCAACAGCCACGGGACGACAGAGCCACGCGGCCCCGCCACGCCGACCAAGGACGCCCCCACGCACCGACTCCCAGAGCTCACGGTCTCATCCCCGTCGTCTCTGGCAGACCAGACCCGCCTTCCCTTCGCACGCCAGGGGGGTCACAGGACCTCGGCTGCTGGCTGGGCCTCGCACTCGGAGCCAGGAGACCTGGGTCCCCGTGCTCCAGTTCTGCTCTGCTTCCAAAATGCTGTGTGATCTGATCCATCCCTTAGCCTCTCTGGACCTCAAGTGCCTCCTGAGGACGGACCAGGTGACCCCTAGGGCCCTCCTCATCCTGCGATGCGGTGACGTGCCTGCCGTCAGAGACTCCGAAGCGCCCTTCCAGGAGCAATGGATCCTGGGAGCCAGTCCCCCCCTCGCCCCTGCTCTGCTCCATGGGGGGTCCATCCCAGGGCATAGACACCCACCTGGACGTCCTCCAAGGTGTCGGGGCCCTGCGGTTTGGGCCGCTCAGCCCAGATGTGGGTCTAGCCGGCGCCTTCCTGCTGAACCCTTTGGGGTCGGCCTGCGGCCCATCTGCCATGTTCTGGGTCCCGGGAGGCCGGCGACATAAGGCTCGCCAGGTCCAAGATCCACCCCAAGGGCTCCTGGAAACAGGCCCCAGCTTCACGCTCTCTCGCACACTAGCCGGGTAGTGCCAGGGCCGTGCCCCTGGGCAAGAGGCGGGTGACACATGCCCTAGAAAAGGAGGCTCCGCCTCCTCCCTCCCACTGCCACCGCCTGCCCACAGCTGCTGATAAAGTCCCACCCTGGGGTGCTCTGGCCTACGGGCGCTGAGGTTTATGAAGCCAACCTGCAGTTGCCCCTCCCACCCCACCCCCTCGCCCCCTCCGCGCATCTGGAGTCACTTTAATGGGTTTGTTCTAGAACACCTGGCACTAGCCCTCAAGTGCTCACGTCATGCCCTCCCACCCCGATTTTAAGCATCTCACGACTTTCAGTGTTCGTCATTGTGTATCAACATAAAAAAGCTTATTTAACGCTCTGAACATATTTTTTGCCAAATTGCATTGGGGGGTTAATTTTGTTCCTATTTCTCAGGTTGAAAAATCCATAGAATATATTCATTTATGATAAGTTATGATCTTCATGTGAATCTTAAAATGGCAGGATATGTTTCTCCCACAGTTTTATTATATTACTTTTCAATGACCTGTTTGGGTAACTTTACACTTTGGGGTTGGTCTTTTTTAATGAAAACTTAATTTGTTCCAAACATGTAAACACAAGGCTGTGGGGTTCTTTAGTTTGGAAATCCCCCCTTTTAGTTCAACTGCAAGTCAAGTTTATTTTTCAGGCCTTTCACGGCTAGAGTGTATGTGTAAATTTTGTGGCAATACAGAAGGGAAAACTTTTATGTGGTTTCTAAAAAATGGAGGAAAAAGGGAAACCCTTTGACATCCATGTGGGCATCTCAAGACCTTTGCAGATTTCAGGTTCTGGATCTCAGGTTGGTCACATAACCCAGGTAACATCAGACAGATTAGCAGGAGAAAATAACCGATCTAGTTACAAACTTACAGGAAATCTACATGACATGAGGATTCCAAAAACAGGTAAAATGGGCGTATAGACCCTGAGATAAGGAATGGGGTAGAGGCCTGGGGGCTTCAGGGGGGAAGAGGGGGATGTGAATGATGAGGAAGGGGTGGCCACTGGGCAGAGCAGGTACACTGTAATTACACGTTTGCCCTGCCTTATAGACAGTTTGGTTTTAGTTGTTGGGTGTTTTGTTTGTTTGTTTTTTATTTTCCCAGATAGAAAGGTTATTTCTGGCGCTAGCATTAATTCTGGGGTAGGCTCTGATTTTCCTTCTTCTAGGTAGTTAAGGGAGTGGTAAATTTTCTCACGAGCCTGCAAGACCTCAGCTGACCTCAGTTCAAAATGATCTTCATGCCAAAGTGGCTCGTCTCGGGGGAAACGTGCCCTGAACACCTTCACAGCTTTTATTCTCATTCCTCCTGCTGGTCACTGCCGTGGTTTCTATTTTCTCTTTGTGTGAATTTACTTGAAAGGAAAAATTACCTCTGTAACAACTATTAGCAGTTTGAAAAGCAATAAATTCCATTGTTTTCAAGAAAAAATAATGTTCAGGTGCCCACACCTGGCTAACACCAGAGGGGAACGGCCACATGCATCTGGCAGGGAGTCCCCAGCTCACACCTAGAGGGGACCCTGTCTGGCCTGGAGCCCCACTCCCTGTTTTTATGCCTCTCTGAGGGGGCCAATCTGGGAGCGTGAGGGGGGTGAGCAGCCACTGGACCCAGTAGTAGGCCCTCCCCACCCATGCTTCTCTCCACAGTCCTCCAAGTTTTGATAATCAAAGATGTCTGCAGACGTTGTCAGCTATGCCTGAGGGGGCACAGTGGTGGACTCTGGTTGGGGCATTCGGGGTAGTGCCAGTGACCTGTTGTTTGGGGGTGCTGGGCATGGGAAAGATGACAGAAGAGAAGAGAGGCAGCTGGGACTGGGAAACCTGCAGATACACAGCTACATGGCAGGCACTCCAACCCAACACGCCCACTTCTCGGCCCCGAGAGCCCGGTGGGACAGTTCCCCTCCCTGGCCGCAAGTCCCCAGCTGTCGAATGGAAATAATGGGGTTCTGAGTGAGGATCGCGCTAACACACGGCTGTCATGTGGGGTGGGCATGTAATGGGCACTTGGCTAAAGAGCCCACTGTTGCCCTCAGAGGCCTGTCTCCGACCTTGTGATCTGAGATGATGGGCAGGGGCCAAGGGGACAGGAAAAGAGTGTTCTGGGAAACTGAAACCCCAGGTAACCGCCTTCTCTCTCAGTCTCCTGAGATGTGTTGACAAGGAAGAGACTCCCTAGGGCTTCCCTTCCTATCCCAGCTTTCCGCCTTCCTCTTCCTGCTTTACCAAACTAGCTGGCCAGCCCATCCCACGTGGCACTCCTCTTCCATCAGCCCCATCTTCCTTCCTTCCAGCCTCCTCCTATGGACCCGCCCCTTCTCTTCCCAGGAAATCACCCCAGAGAAACCCACTGCATGCCACCACCCACCCCCACCTGGGAAGGTGGACATGCACTCAACTTCGGTAGGCTCCTGTGTGTGTTCCAGTTCGTGGATCTCAGGTCGGGGATCCCAGAGAACAGGGGGCCTATAATTTCTTCCAGAAGCCAGGGGTTCCTGAGGGACAGGGGCTCTCTCTGTCTCATGAGACTAGGTGTACCTGAGGTCTCAGCATGCTGGGCGGATGAAACTGGTCTCTGCCTTCACTTGTCTACACAAAGCTTGGCTCCAGCTCTCACTTCAGTTTTTACACACGCCTCTCAATGATACCGCGCACTCCAAAGGAAGAAGAACCCAGAAGTCTACATACTGAAGATACAGCCTCTAACCTACAGGTAATCAGGAACCACTTAGAGGGATGCTAAGGAGGCCACAGCTGGCTCAGGGGAGGAGCACTGGGAACCTCTGAACAGCCCTATTGCCATTCTCTCTCCTGCATTCCCACTGGCTGCGCAGGTTGGGCTGGTCTGCAGAGAATGAGCTCTTCCCTCTCCCCGCCCTCCCTCCGTCTACAAGCACAGGATGCTCAATACCAGGAGTCAATAATAGACTGGTCCACCCAGTAATTCCACTTCTGGAGCTGTAAACCAAGATGCAAACCTGGATTGTTCTCAGATAAAGATGAGACAGGATAGGGGCTGTGGTATTTGTTATGATGGTCCTCCAAAATCAGAAGCAATTTAGTATCAAAGTTTTAACAATAGAAAGAAAAAAAAAATACCCAACGCCGGATATTAAGAGCAACAGCAATTTTGTAAAAGCAAAAAAGGGGGGCTTTGGGGGTTCTGTGTTGGTGTGCACATGTATAAAGATAATCTGGGAGGATATACAGCAAGATATTAGCAACACTTATTTTTCAACAGCAAAATGACTTGTTTTACTTTATTCATTTTTAAAAAAATAAACGTATGTTAATATATTCAACAGCTAAGATGGAATGACCAATTTCCTTGAAAGACACAAACTCACCGAACTGAAACTATTATAGAAGTCTATAAAAGAATTTGAATATGTAATTTAAAACCTCACAAATAAACCCCAGACCAGATAACCTCCTTGGTGAATTTGATCAAATGCTTAAGGAAAACTAATACAATTGCAGTTGTACTAGACCGCCAGGACTGCCTTGATAAAGTAGGACACACTGAGGCCTGAGGTAACAGATAAGGATTTTCTCACAGTTCTGGCAGCTAGAAGTCCAAGGTCAAGGTGTCAGCAGAGTTTTTTTTAGTTTTGAGACTTCTCTCCTTGGTCTGGAGATGGTCATCTTGCTGTGTCCTCACATGGTCTTTTTTTTTTCATGTGTACTTATCCTTCCTGTCTCTTTGTGGTCCAAATTTCAGATCCATCAGGGCCTTCCCTCATGGTGTCATTTTAACATAACCACCTCTTAAAACTCTATCTCCAAATAAAGTGATATTCCAAGATAATGAAGGTTAGGACTTCAATGTATGAGTTTGGGGGAAGACACAGTTGAAATCACAACACCAATTATACGTAAGTTTTTTCAGAAAGTTTATGTAGAGGAAATGCTTCTTCTCAACTTATTTTATAAAGCAATACCATTTTCTGATACATGTACCAGATATTATAAGAAGCTATAGACTAGCATCACTTATGAATATAGGTGCAAAAATTCTCAGCAAAATGTTAGCAAACAGAATCTAAGAATAAGTAAAAAGGACAATATATTGTGATCAAATGGTGTTTCTCAGGAGTGAAATACTGATTTTATATTAAAAATCAATCTGTACCAAGTCAAAGACGCAACCTAAGTGTCCATTGATGGGTGATTGGATAAGGAAAATTTTATATACAGAGAGAGAGAATCATTTATGAATTTGAGGGCATTATGCTCAAGTAAAATAACTCAGACCCAGAAAGACAAATATAATGTGTTCTCACCTATGTATGAGTCCAAAATAAAACAAAACACCTGAACTCATGGTTATAAGAACAATTGGTGATGCCAGAGGAGGAGGAGATAGGGTTATACAAAATAAGTACGGGGGGTTAAAAATTATACAATAAGCAAACCTTGGGGTGTAATATACAGCATGATAATGATAAAGTACTATTCACACAATACATATTTGAAAGATGCCACAAGAGTAGATTTTAAAAATTCTTATCATAAGGAAAATAATCTTTGTAACTGTGTGGTGATGGATATTAACTAGATTTATTGTGGTGATCATTTATATATATATAAATATAGGATTATTAGATATCTGCAACTAATACATTGGTATATTTCAATTTTAAAAATCAATGCAACACACCATATAAGTAGACTAAGGAAGAAAAAAACATATGATCATCATCTTCATAAATGCCCCGAAAAAGCCTGTTTGACAAAATTGATTCTCCGTTCCTGATTCAAATAAGAACTATGATCAAAATAAGATAGGAAGGCATGTCATCAGCTTATAAAAGGAAAAAGGGCATTTACCAAAAACCTGCAGCTTACATCATACCAAGAAAAGAAGACTTATGTCTGTAACTCACCTATATAAACAGAAGCCACAAGCTTTGAGGGTGGGACTAGTCCCTCTCTTTGAAGTTGGTCTCCTGGGTCCAGGTTTTCAGTTGGGCTCTAAATACCGTCATGACTAAAGTTCTCCTTTACTGAACTTTAAATTTGTTTTATAACTATGATTATTTCAGTCGATAGTTGTGTAACTAAAAATGCAAAATAAAAAAAGTTCCACCATCGATTACACATTTACATGACATTTAAATAAAGCTGTGTTTTTTAACTGGATCACATTATTCTGACACATGTTAGATGGATTAACCTTGAGGACACTATGTCAGGTGAAGTAAGCCAGTTATTAAAGAGCAGATATAGTATCATACCACATGTATGAGGGAACTAGAGAGTCCAATTCAGGGACAGAATGTAGACCCAGGGACTGGGGAAAGGGGCGAATGGGGCATGAGTTTTTAATGGAGGCAGAGTTTCATTTCTGCAAAATGAAGAATTCTGCGGATGGAGGATGAGGATGGCTGTATGACTGAGCATACTTATTGCCACTAAATTGCACACTCAAAATGAGCTAAGATGGTAGATTTTATGTTAAACATATTTTATCAAAAATTTTTAGAATAAGTTTTTTTTAATGGATCATAGGTTTAGATGTAAAGCTTAAGTTTTAAAAACTAGAATAAACCATAGAAGAAAAACACTGTGACCTTGGATTAGACAGATTTCTGAAGATAATATCAAAACACAATATATGAGAGGGAAAAACTGATCTTCAAGAAGCTTAAACATCTTGAAAACTTTTTAAAAGGCCCTATTAAAATAATGGAAAGACATCACAGATGAGAAGAAACCATATTACATATCTGATAAAAGACTTGTATGGAAAATACACAAAGAGATCTCAACAATAAGAGACTCAACAATAAGAACGCAAACAATCTAACTTTAGAAAATGAGCAAAAGATTTTTAACAGACTCTTAGATATAAATCTAAAATAAATCAAATTAGTGCCCTCCCCAAAAAACCCTTGATATCATTGGTTATCAGAAAAATTAAAAATTTAATGCCACTTGAGATTCTACTATCAGAGAGCCAAAAACTAAAGACACCAACCACCACATTCTGGTGATGATGTGAAGCAAACTGCAGCCACTGCAGCACGAGTTCAATCCCTGTCCCCATCCAGGGAGGGGACCCACATGGCGTAGCAGACCATTCCTGCCTCGCCCGCTGCTCCCCTCAGCAGTGTATTTCAGTCAGTCTGCCTGTTCTGCTCCCCACTCTGTCTCTGGTGAATCCTCTCACTGCCCCGGACTCTGGCCTGTACCCCAGCTCTTGTATGTATAAATAAATAAATCTTTAAAAAATAAATAAATATAAATGTTCATGGGAACTTTATTCTTAATAACCAAAAGCTATAAATAACCCAAATACACATTCACCAGGAGAAGGGGTAAATCTGGTCTGCACAATGGAAGCTTCTACCATGCAAGGTGACTTCCAAAGGCACAAAAGGATGGACATTTGGAGTCATGAGGATGTTTTCTGTCACGGCGAGGGAAGTATACCTCTGTCAAAACTCAAGAAACCTGAAATGAGTACATTTTGCTTTATGTAACTGGTAACTCGATTCAGTTGATTTTAAAAGAAGCCATTTTTAATACATTGTTTCTAGATTTATGGCCAAAATATTGTAATGTGCTCAGTATTATATATGTGTGTATAACTGTATATGTGTAAATATTTATATCTATTGATCTATCTATGGAGAGAGAGTGAGAGACTGCTTTTCCAAAAATTCCTAATCTTTAAACATTGACTATGGAGGAGGGAGGGAGGCATCAAAGACTATTATTTCCATTTTATAGAGGCGTAAACTGAGGCAGCGAGCTGGGAAGGCTGTCTCAGCCCTGTGAGTCAGGGCAGGCCGCCTGCGGGCAGCAGCCTGCGGCCAGTCCCTCAGACCTGCTCCTACCCCTGAGATTGTGTATGTGTGTGCACTTCCTGGGAAGGAAAAAGGGATGAGGCAGAAGAAGGCAACGTCTAACAGCTGTGCACCTCCTGCAGGAAGCTCGCCTGTGCAGGCATTATTCTCTCGGGGCTCTCTTAAGATCTGTGGCCCACATAACAGAGTACCACAGACTTGAGCCTTAAATAACAGAAATATATCTTCTCACAGTTGTGGAGGCTCAAGTCTGAGAGTTGAGGTTTGGTTCTCTGAGGGCTGTCTCTGGCTCTCATCGGCCATCTTCTCCCTGCGCCTTCCAGTCTCTTCCCTCTCGGTCCTCCCTTCCTCTCCTTATAAGCACACTGGTTATACTGGATTAGGACCACCTTAATGACCTCCTTCTGACTTAATTACCTCTTAATTACTATCTCCAAATAGAGTCCTATTCTGAGGTATTGGGACTAGAACTTCAACATGTAAGTTTGAGGGAGACCCAATTCTGTCCATAGCAGCACCCCCTGAGGGGAAAATCAGACTTGGGGTGAGAAGACTGGGTGTGGTCTGTTGAGAAGAAACCTGACCCTTTGGAGCCCCACCAACCCCATCCGCAAATGGGACAAATAATACCAACACGCCGATTACACTGTGGGAGGGGGCAGAGCCTGTGGGAGCCGAAGGTGAACGGTGTCCCTGGGGCTAACCCTTTCGCCAAGTCTGTCTAAGCCAAGGAACCTCTGGGGAATCCTATTAACAGAAAGAAACGCCTTGTCCCGCCCGGAGTCAGCAGTCCCTCCTCCATATCCTCTCGCTATTTTTTTCTGGAATGTTCTAGAGGAGCTTCTGGAAACCTAGGTTAACTCACAGGCTTCTCTGCCACCCCTCCCCCGACTCCACTGCTGCTCATGGTAGCCTCAACTCACCACAGCTGCAGGCTTTCAGGTGTGAGGTGCAACCTCCCTTCCGGCCTCAGACCACGCCGTGCTCTTCATGAGGAGGGGCAAGCCCCCGCCCTCCCCACTCCAGGTTGGCATCCTTCTGTCCTCTGTGCTCTCTGAACCCTCCCCCGTGACCATTGCCTGTGCCCAGAGTTTTGTCAGGCCTCGTTCCACAGGGCTCAGGCCAAATCCACCAACTGCCTTGCTGTCCACGATCAACCCACCCTTTCATCTCCTCAGGCTCACTACCCGCCTCCACACAAATGACTGTGAGGCCCCCATACACACCCTTGGACAGTCCACTCAGGCTCCAGCCAGCCTGACTGTGTCTGGTCACTCTGGGGACACTGAGAGTTCTAGCAGGCAGGGACTTGTCTTCTCCCTTTCCTCTGCTGCCCACACGGCACGCTGAGTCAGCATGGGGGCTAGCACACAGTAGGTGCTTAGGAGATACCTGTGAATGGAATCACTTGCTGGGTTCCTGTGGGATTTCTTGGACAGTCTTTGCTTTGCATAAGCTAATACTAAAAACAGCCCCTGGTACCGTTACCGAGCACTTACTGTGTACAAACCAGCAACATCTATGCCTCAAAACTCAGCTTCTCACAAGAACCCCACCAGCTGGGCCTCTAACTCGTTTAACCAAGGAGTAATCAGAGGAGGAGTCAGCCTCACCTGAGACTGACTGCGGCGCTCTGCAGCCCCAGCCCCAGCCCCAGCCAGGTTCAGCTGAAGAGGGCAGCAGGGGCCAGTCTGAGAGCAAAGCGAAAGCCTTGAGCGGTGCCCATCTCTGAGCTGCTGAGCGGGGGGATTTCAAGCAATTTTGAAAGTACATTCTGTGGTCACTAGCCTGAACTTGAACCACCAGGAATGGACAGAGCAGTCAAAGTGGAAATCCCCGTTGTGTGTAACCAGCTCTTATCACTTAGAGATAAGAGACTCCGTCTGAGCTGTGAGGTTAGGTCAGTGTGCTCAGCCCCTTGTTGTTAGCAGAACTTTACGCTCTTTCTTCCTGGGAGTGGGGGCGCCAGGCAGCATGCGTTTGTGATCACCTGCTGTGAGCTGGTCATTTTATCTGTGATCATGACCACACACCTACAGAGGACGCCCCACCTTTCACGTGGGGAACCGGAGGCTCAGAGAGACAAGTGATGTCCAGGCGATGCCGGTCTTCAGCTCGGATTCAAAGTCCAATCTGGCTGAGATCAAAGCTGGAGCTGTCTTTCTACTATAGTGTGGTGGCAGCAAGGCACGGGGCAGGTTCTCAATGATTCTGAGCAGACGGGTCAAGGAGGTGTTCTGGAGCCCTCGGTGGCTTTTTCAGGCCTTTATTGCATCATTACATCAGAGGTGACAAGGTACACGGCAGGCGGGAGTGCCAAGGGACCGGGAGGATGGCAGCCCCCCAACCCCCGGTGCATCTCATTCCCTCTAGGCTCTCTCTACTTACTCTCTTCCTCTTCTTCTCCTGCTCCTGTCCTGCTGGAGTCCTCGTGACACCACCCTAATATACGCCCATGTCTCAGCCCAGGTGCGCCCACCTGCGCATGCCCACTTAGGCACGCGTGCAGGGCCGCAGGTGTCCACCATCACACCGATGGCAGGAGCCTGATAACCTTTCCATTTACCCTACAAATACAACCTCGGTCCACAAGCTAGACGCCTACCTGACCTTCTAGCAGGATCTCTGAAGTCCCTTCTGCTGAAGTCTGAGCCCACATGCTATCACCTCCATCGTCACCCCACCATCATCACCACCGTCATCAGCGTCACCCAGCTTAATAGAAGCATAACTTATATATGGGAAAACACACAAACCAAAAATGAATAGCAGAATAATTTTTCACAATGGGAACACACCAATGTAACCAACTCCCAAAGAAACAAACACATCAGCAGCTCCCTGAAGCCCTCTTAGTCAGCCCCGGTCACCACCCCCACCAGGCAGGCGACTGGCGTCCCGACCTATAAAAGCGAGAATCAGCCGGGCTGTGTGGGAAGGGCAGATAAACAGTCTGACAGTCTGGCTCTCTGTGTCCGCTGCTGCATCAGCGTGTGTGTGACGACCCCATGTTGCGGTGTGTGGTTGTGACTCGCTGGTGTGGTTGTTACCGGGCAGGGCCTGTACCCGCATCTGTCCGCGTGGCAGTTGGCAAGTTTAGGGGTGCTTTACTGTTTTTAAGCCACTGGCTCCACCCTCGGTGCAGCTGGGGAAGTGGATCGCTGTCCACGAAGGACTATGGGGTCTCTTGCTTCTAGTGTCCCCCCACTTTCCTCCCCTGTAAAATGCGATCAACACTATCTCCTTCTGGCGTGACTGGGAAAATGAAACCAGATAAGAACCCCGTGGTAATGACGTGGAAACTGTTAGGCCGACCTGTGGGTTAGCTGAAGCTGGGACATAGTCTGTAGGCTGAAAGTTTCAGGGAACATCTGGTAACTCTCAATACCACACACGCCCTGCTTCAGACTGCACCCTTTGCTTTAGTCAATATACACTCTGTAACCTACTTGCTCAGGCTCAAGCTTTCAGAGACATCTCTGAGCCCGCCAGGTAAACCCACTGGCGTAGATAAAGTACTTCCCTCCCCTTCTCTGAGTGCTTCTTGGTTTCTGACGGAATTTCTGCTGTAACAGCAGCGGCTGAGCAGAAAGTAGCTATTCTTGTAGAATTTGCATGCCAGCCTCCGAGCGCCCTCCCGCACTTTTCCTCACCCCCTGAGCGACTATGGCCTAAGTGTCCTTCCTGTTGTGTCCAGGGAGTGAAAACACAAAAGCTCACAGCTGCTGAAGGTTTTGCAGAAGAGGAAAGTAAGAGGAGCTGGATTTCCCCAGAAGTTTCCACACTGGATCTCTGCTGGCAGGGAGAGATCTGAGATTCCCTCACAGGAAAAAGAAGGAAAGATGATCTGTGCGTTTACTGTAAGCAGCGATGGTGCGGTCGGAGGAGAAGATGAGGGGCGTGGCCACATCTCATTTATTCAGCTCTAGCTCCAGACACGCGCTGCCCACATGCCATCCCGTTTAATCGCCAGCAAGCCTAGGAAGTGGGTACTGTTTGCACCCCACTTTTGCACATGAGGAAATGGAAGGCGTGGAGGGGAGGCGGCAGTAATGTCGGGGTGGGGGCGGGTGGACAGCCATGATGACCCTCCCCTCCATGCAATGCGGCATCTCAGGCGTTGGGCTGTGGGGATGACACCGCCTCTGCGGGTGAGACTGGCTGCAGGATGCCGTGGGCAGGTGACCCCAACCCCACAGCAATCGGAGGAGGGTGGGCAGTGGTCCTCTGAAGATGCCCAGTCCCCAGGTGAGGAAAGCAGAGCTCATGGAGGTGAAGTGAGCGACCCCACGACTGGAAGCGCTGGAGCCAGCCCCAGAACCCAAACCTGGCCTGGCAGAGGTGCAAGGGGCCCTGGGCACCGGGGCTGGTTTTGAGACTTCTTTGCCCCATCAAAATCTTGTCTTCTCTTCCACTAGGGATAAACCTTCTGGAATCAACAAATCTCACTTCTTTTCTCCTGCCTAAATGACATCAGATGGAGGCAGGTCGATGTGCCCACGTGCCCCTCATCACCCAGAGCAAAAGACTGTTCTAGAGATGAGAACAAATTGTTTCACTAGAAGGAGATCATGGTCCCGTGATGTGATGGAGGCGCTGATGAGCCTCACAAAGCGGTCTTCACAAGGCAGTGGTGCCAACTCACCGCGCATGCGCCTCGCACCAGGCTCACATCGAACATATTTTAGTAAAAAACGTTCGTGGTGCTTGATGGCTTCCGAGGGGATTTCTTTCTTATTTATGTTTTCCAAATCTTCCACGCTGAATATTTTGCAACCAAAAAAGCAAATTCCCCAGCTCCAGAAAAGAGGAAACAGGGAGCGTGGGTGGCCTCTCCTTGAATTGGGATGGGCGGGGGTGGGCCCCACTGGCTGGGGGTGCACCTGATATAAGGGGCTGCCCGCTAGAAGCAGAGTGCAGCTGCTTCTCCTGCTCCAGCTGGGTCATGGAACTCCCCCTGCTGTGCACTCTGGTGGTGTTTGCTGGTAAGTGGGGACGGGTTCGAGACTAGGAGGGAAGCAGGGGTGCGGGCCAGCCCTCTATTTCCTTCCTAGAGGAGCTACTGCTCTGATCCCCGGTATCCTGAGTCCCCAGAACCCCAACCCTCCCGGCTCCTGCAAGGAACTGTGAGCAGCTGCCTAGCACAGCCTGAGCTCCCCGAGGCTGAGCTGTGTGTTCCGTGGACGTTGTAAAGGTGAGGAAGTTGAGGCCAGGAAGCTGAGGCTCTGCTGGCATTTGGCCACAGCTGCAGAAATGGATGTCCCCACCTCACCCTACTCCCCTCCGCCCTCTGCACCCATAATCAGATCTTTTCACACACAGAGCTGCTCGTTCTCAGAACTCTTTCGTGTCTACTGCCTCTCTGGAAGCCAAAAGAGGGTTCTGTTGGCCTTTGGTGGGAAATGGGACCACTTCCTTTCTGTCTTTAGCAGATCAAATGTCAAACTGAGGTTCCTAGCAAACTGGCTTTGTGCTTCTTGATCCATCTCGGCAGACTGGCATTTTTGTTTTTTATTTACATTTTAAAGGGACAGGTCTGTTAGGAAAAGAAGAAAGAAAACGAGGCCCCTGTGGTCACGGGCAGGCAGGAGAGCTGCCTTGGACTTCCCTTTGTAGATGTAGTGTTGTGTTCTCCTGGGACTCCAACATTCATAAAAGGAAACTATTTCCTGATTACAGAGAAAACCATTAGGAAAACTGCAATTGAGCTGCAGGAGTTTACCTCTCAGACCTAAAGGCAATGCTGATAAAGATCAAATACTCAGATGAAGCAAGAGCTGGCACCAGCATCATCCTGCGGTACAGCTGCAGCCACATCATCCCCACCTCGTGGTACCCACATCTGTAACACGGGCCCCCTCCTCTAGCGGTGTTAGGAAGTCTCTGATGAGGCGATGCATTCAAAGTGTCGAGCAAGTAGAAATAAGAAGCACACAACAGCTTAGCAGACAGAGTGTGCAGGAGGAGGAAGCCTCCAGAATGTGCCCTCCCACAGTCCCTCTGGCTAACTGTTGGGAGAAGGGACTCCCTCCCTCCCGGTGGCTGCCAAGGATGGGGAAATCCCAAGACAGGGATGGCTAAAGTAAACCAGTTCACCTAATCCCATATCCACGGTTTGCGCTCCTTGGCTTCTTAGGGCTGGTTTTGCCTCACTGTAAAATGGCAGAGACCCCCCCCCCAGAGCACGGCATATCAGCTGGACTTACTGTCCGCCTGCGAGGGAGACCGTATCACTCAGGCGTGACTGTGGCTTTCTGGGCTGAGATGGAAAGAGCTAGACTTCGGGCAGAGGAGAGGGTGTGGGGAGTGGGGAGGGGTGTGGGGAGGGGCCCAAAAGGCAAGATTCTGAGCTCAGTCCCGGGGGACCCTCTAGGGACCGAGCCTCTGCTATGGCTGCCCTCGGGGGTCCTCATCACTGAATCTGGGGACCCAGAGGCCCAGCTCCCTCTTCAGCACAGCTGAGGCTTAGCAAGTTGCCTCTTGCCCAGCCCATCCAGCAAGGGCCACTGTCACCCAGGAGGTGGCCGTGTGCTCTCCACCCCTGGGCCAAACCGCGGACACAACAGACAGCATGGACCAGACAGCGCCATCACTTTAGCTGGCAGCCCGGGGCACCTGCTGTGGCCTCACCCTCATCCCTCCCAGGCCCCCTCTTCTCACCCCAACAACCCTCAGGGTGGGACTCGCGCCCCTCCCAGCCTCCCAGGGGTTGGGGCTCCCTAATCAGGCACAGCTGGGACTCCCTGAGACGCTGGGCTCCGTCTGAGTTCTTGAATCATCTCTGGAAATACGTGCACATTCCAGCCCTGTTTATCTGGCCTATTTCTCCCAAACTCTTCCCCGAATTCATATATCTTATTTCTCCTAACTCAGCATAATTACATCCATGTCTTCCAATAAAATGAATCCCCTCTGGTCAATTCTAACTAGCAGCTATTAAGACTGAAATGAAAAATATTCATGAAAACCGTTGATTTCTAAACGGTGCTGCCTCCTGGTGGGAGCCACGTTCACTCCAGGATGCAGAGGTGGGGGATGGAGGGTTCCAGAAGGAGGCTGAGGCCCGATTGCTCTTTTCCCTGTAGAATGGAAACGCAGTGTCCACTGGTGGGGAATGGAACTAGACTGCCTTGGGTCTCGATCCCAGCCCCTGCGAACCAGAGGGATTTACTGAGCCTCGGCCCGCTCCTTCATAAAGTGGGAACTGAAGCAGAATTCCTTGTGCGGCATTGGTTGCTTAGCTTTGATAAATGTTCCACGATTATGTAAGGTGATAACAGCAAAGGAATGTGGGTCCATGTGATCTTTGCAGCTTTTCTGTACATCTACCCTATGCCCCCCCTGGAAAGTCTACGTATAACAAAAAGAGTGTTCATCTCAGGGGTGGAAGGGACCAGCGAGTGGATCAGGAGGAGCCCCGAGGAAGTCCACTTCGCCGTCTCTCTGTTCACGGTGGCAGGGCCTGCTGTCTCCTCGTTGTCCAAGGCAAGGCACCGCTTGTCCAGGCGGGGCTGCCATCCGTGTCTCGTGCCGGTCTCTTGGCAGGTGTGATTCCAGCCCAGAGCGGGATTCTGAACCTGAACAAGATGATCCAGCATACGACCGGGAAGATTCCTTTCTTCTCCTACTGGCCCTATGGCTGTTACTGCGGCATTGGTGGCAAAGGCCAGCCCAAGGACGCCACGGACTGGTGGGTGGCCCCTCCCAGGCGGGCTCTCTCCTCTCCCCCTGACCCTTGACCCTCTCTCCCCTCGCCTTCCGTCCCCTGCCTCATTCCAGGAAGTCACGCTGTGCTACGCAGTAGGGACTCAGCTGAGAGCCAGCGCGGTCCCAGCATCCCCTGGGGCCTCCCTCGCACCCCACAGCTGTACCTAGTTAGAACACCCACACACACGCCCCACTTGCCCGTGCTTGCCGTTTCCCTCATCAGCTGGTGTGCTGGGAACAGCGGGGAGGGGAGGGGAGGGGGGGAGGGGAAGCGCTCCAGCCAGGCCCCGGGGCACCTCCCCATCAGTCACGCACAGGCTGTGTGGCCTTGGGCAGGTGACTTGGCCTCTCTGAGCCCTACTTTTCTCACCTGTGCGATGGGAGGAATACTAGGATTTCCAGCACAGCACGGTAGTGAGGACGAAGGGGGATCGCAGGTAAAGCAGGAGCCTGGGGCACGGGGTCCCTCCAGCGTGTCAACTGGCGTGACACAAGGACAGAACCTGTGGCCTTGACTTCCAAAGTGGACTCAGTTTTCTCCTCTGGGGTGGGGGCAACCAGAGCAGACGGAGCCAAGATCAGCCATGAGCTGTGCCCCGCGCCCGCCTCACCGCCTGCCCTCTCTCCCCAGGTGCTGTAAGGCTCATGACTGCTGCTATGCACACCTGAAGCAACACCGGTGCGACTTTTACTGGGACAATTACAAATACACCATCTCCCAGGGGAACATCCAGTGCTGTGAGTGCCTGGGCTGGGGCTCGGAGGTGCAGGCGAGGAAGGGTGTGCAGGCACTCACTGCCTTCTGATGCTGTGTGATGACGCACAAGCCACTCAACCTCTCTGTTTTTTCATGTGTCCAAATGGCTTGTGGAGAAAGGGCAGGAGAGGGGGTGGGGGGTGGAGAGGGTCCGTGGCGACTGTGACCCCTGCAGGATCTGCTTAGAACCAGGCCCGCCCTGGAGGGGCCCTGTGACCCTGAGCACGCAGCTGGCCCTCTCTGAGCCTCTCTGTGACCTCAGGAGACAGGGGTGCTCCACCCCGCGAGGCGAACACGAGAGCGTAGCGAGAGCAGACGAAGGAGCTGGCCGACGCCTGCTGCAGGGTGTGGGCCCAGTGGGCCACACAGGCCGAGGTGACGGCCGCTGCTGCCACCACGCTGAGCCTCCCGGAGCCCAGCACGGGGCAGCTGCCCGATCACCATTTACGGACAGGGAAACAGACCCAAGAAGCGTGTGCCGGTCACACAGCACAGCGGCTCCCGGGCTGGAAGCAGCTTCCCCAGCGATGAGACAGGCGGTAGCAGGTCCCTGGGCCCTGACTTGATGATGCCTTGTTATTCTCAGATAATGAAACTGAAGCTCCGCGGTCCGCCCGCCGCCGTGGAGCCTCAGAGTCTTTGTGCCTCCTGCTCCCTCTGCCTTGAGCCCTGCTCCTCCCCATCGCTGCTTCCCCCAGGGGCGCAGACCCTTCAGCTATCGGTCCAGGGCTCTCCTGCGCCGCCTTGCATTCTGCTCTTCGCAAGCGCGTGGCGCTGTCCTTCCGCCCTCCGCTGGTGTTTGGCTCCTGAGCATCTGCCACCACCACGACAGTGTGAACCCACACGTCTATTTTCATCACTCTTTGCACTCCCCCAGGCGTCCCCCCCCCCCCCCCCCCGCCCGCNGCCCCCCCCCCCCCCCAGCGGCCTGCAGGTGTCTCGCTGTGGAGCACACGACCCCACCGGGGGCCTCTGGCACAGGGATGGAGGTCCCGGTGCACGCTCAAGGTCGCAGAGCCAGAGTCCAGGCGGCGCTGCTGGGTGCCCGCAGAGGGGGCTCCAGGGCCCGGCCAGGCCTGTCTCGGGGAGGAGCGGACACTGAGCCCCCCTCTTCACCCCACAGCCAGCAAGGGGAGCTGGTGTGAGCGGGAGCTGTGCGCCTGTGACAAGGAGGTGGCCCTCTGCCTGAAGCGTAACCTGGACACCTACCAGAACCGTCTGCGGTACTACTGGCGGCCCCACTGCCGGGGCCGGGCCCCTGCGTGCTAGGAGAAGCCCGCCTGCTGCCCACAGCCCTGCGCTGGTCCTCCCCCTCTCAGCTCCGGACGCAGGATGCTGCCCTCCCACCTCGGGATCTCGCCCCTTGGACCAGCCGGCTCCTTGCAAACACTCTGGGAGAGGGAGGGACTCGCTTCCCCCTGCCCCGCCAGCCCGCTAGGCCTTCTAGACCCTCTGAGGGTAGAAGGGAGCTTAGCAAAAGCCCAGGCCAGGAGCCCTCGGGTGATGTCTGCGCCAAGAGAGCAGGCGAGGGGGCTGGTGTGGGGAGAGGCTGTGAGGTGGGTTCCTGGGCCCGTCTCAGCCCCTCCAATATACTGCCCGGCCACGCTGCGAGGCCTCTCTAAAGGGCAGTTCCTTCAGCCCCAGGGCCTCCGCCTTCCAGCACAGGACCCCTCACGTGGGTTCGGGACCCACACACCTGGTCCTGTGTCCTTGTCCCAAGCTGGGCTTGGAGGTCCTTGTGTCGGGGGGCCGGGCCTGCACCTGGGATTCGGCTGCATCCCCAGGGTCCAACACAGTGCTTAGAACCAAGAAGGGGCTCCATAAACGCCAGCTCCTGTTGCTCCAGGCCCCGTTCCCAAGCCCGTGTGTCCTGCTGGCTCTGCCTCGGGCTCCCGGCCGTCGCCCAAGCTGCCTTCTGCAGAGAAGCTCTGCATGCCTGTCGTTGCAGGTGGGTTAGCCCCGTGGGCTCCTCCGCGCAAGGGCTGCTTCCTATGAAAACCCCTAGCTGATTGCTGCACCCCACTCCAAGGACTCACTCCTTCCTGCCGGGCCCCAGCATCTGTGGGTCTGCAGCTTTCAAGCTGCATCTTGCGACTTGTCTGGGCTTCCCTGACCCCTCCAGCCCTCACGACGCTGGAGCTCCCAGAGGATGGAGACCATGGCTGTTTCCTCTGTGCTTCCTCTGTTTAGTTACACGAGCCCAGTGTGGACAGATGGAGGTTGTAGTAACAGTGACTGGTCTTCTGCCCAGATCCCTTCCAGGCCCAATGCCCACCCCGAGCTGGGCCAGGCGCTGGCTGCTAGGAGCTCACATCTGCCTCCTCCTGTTGAGCATCATCCTTGTCTTCTAGGAGCTGCCTTGCCCAGCCTCTGCACCCCACCCCACCCCACCCACTTTGAACTCATGGCCAGGGAGTGTAATACCAAGGAGGGGTAATTGCCTCCCCCCGCCTCTACACAGAACCAGCATTGCCCGCCCTGAACTCATTGTAGAATCAGGTTAGAGGTCTGGAAACACTTCCTTGCTCAGCTTTGGGCCTGGCCTGGCCTGTCTTCCTTGTTCCCCTACAGGTTCCTTCTCAATAAATCTCTCACTTGCGCAAGAATCTTCATCTCAAGCTTGGTTTCTAGGGAAACTGACTTTGGATAGATGGATGGGTGGATGTATGTATGTATGGATTTATGGATGGATGGATGGGGGGTGGGTGGGTGGATGATTCTTTCTTATAAAGATCACTCATATGTGATTTCCAGCAAAACAGGGGTAGGGCCCCAGGAACCAGCCTGTGACATACATCTGTACAACAGCTGGCCAAGCAATTTTTCTTCTACCTGGAGCCCAGTGGCTCATGTGAGGCACCACAGCAGGAATTAAGAACTGCAGGAGCTGGGTTCGAGCTCAAGTAATACACTGACCAGTCACGTGACCTTACATGAGGGATTTCCGTTCCCTCCCCTGTGAAGAATCGATGAAAATAAGAAAGCAAGATGAAGTCAGAGTGAATGTTAAGTAAGATCAATAGATATGAAGTCCTTTGCACGGTGCCTGGAATGCAGCAACCCCTCTTCAGATGCTACCTGTGTTACTGTTGTTGCCTGGTGACCATCTGAAATCACCCCAAGATAAACCAGGAGGAGAAAACAGTTCGTCATGCTCTGCTCTCTCTAGCCCATTCCTCTGTCTTTCCTTCTTCGTGACACACAAGCGGTGTCAGATCCACTGACACAAGACCTGCTCCAGAGCTGGCATCCCCACGTGCCCAGCAGAGTGCCGGCGGCTAGCTTCTGGGGCTCTGTGGCGACGCCAGCGCCGGCAGGCGTGAGTGTGTGACCCCATCTTGTGGTTGAGCAACCCAGACTCCAAACAGGGACAGGAACCTCCTGAGCAAACAACCAGCAGAGGCAGGCTCCTCCCCCAGACTCTTCCCACTCTGCTTCCTGGTACCCCGTCCCATTGTCTGGTCAGGAAGCTTCCAGATGAAAACTGTGACTCAACGAGCCTCAACAAAGAGGGCATTTATGACTTCACATGACAAGCAGTCCAGAGGGAAGGTGGCTCTTTAGTGGCTTGATGATGACGTCAGCACCCTGTTCCTTCCCTGTCCATGGCTGGTGCCCTCACCAGCTCGGCTCTGCTCGCCGGGCAGCTCCTCCAGTCTCCAGGACGGCAACCCTGGCTCGGCCCTTAAGCCAGGAACAACGGATGCCCCCTAACAGGGGTTACTTCCCACTGCCGTGGCTTTTAAATCAGCTCCCTATCCAGCAGACCACCCCTGAGGCTGGGCCCCTTAAACCATGGTGGCCCAAGGTGATGGGATCGCCCTGATTGGCTTAGACTCCTCAAGCTCTGTTTACCCGAGAGAGGAGGGACAGGTGGCTGCCCTTGGGATGGATGGGCAAGCTCAGGGCTGGGACGGGGCAGCTCATGCTTGGGGTGCTCCCACTGGGGCACACAGCACCCTGTGCAGGGCACACAGTGGGGGGTCAGATGTCTGTTGAATGACTGAATGACCCCAGGCTGGTAAAGATCTGGGACTTCGGGTCAAGAGGTGACTGGGCCTCTTGGTGGGACTTCAGGGCAGCAGGACGATCCACAGTTAGGGCAGGCCCCCCCCACCCTGTGCGTTCTCACTCTGGGCTAATTTTCAAGGGTTGAGTCAGGGAAGGGGCACAGCAGGTCTGATCTCCTCCTGCCTGGAGGACAAGCGTGTGATTCCTGCTCCCTCCAGGAAAACCTGCCTGGGGAGGGGCAGCACTGAACCCCTGATACCAGACACATGTGGCAACCACTCGCCCGCTCCTCTCCACCCCCTGCTCGTCCCCTGCATTTTCCAGCTACAGAAACTGAAACTTAAGGATGAGTCACTTGTCGATAAGTGACGGCTGGGATTTGAACCCAGCCCCCTGGCTCCAGGGTCACAGCTCTCTCTGCCTCCTACACTCCCGACTGGGGCAGTTGGTGACTCAGCCCTGGGTGTCCCTTGGGGGAGGGGGATAGTCTCGATAGGGAGCAGGAGGTGAGGGAGAGGGGGGAGGCGGGGGGGGCACTGAGCAGCTGTCACAATGACAGTGCCAGCTGCACCAAACAGAGACCTCACGATTTGGAGCGCTTTGTCCAGCCCGGAGCCCCTTCCCACCCAAGTGGCCGGTCCATTCCTCTGGTCGTGGCCTCGGGCTTCCACCCCCTCTGCCCGCCGGGGCGGCCCAGGGCAGTGACAGCGGATGACATCACTTTCCTATTTACCCAAACGCCCACATTGTCCCTTCGCACATCCTCCCGTCCTGCCACGTGCAGATGGGCTGGGCTCCTGCCTCCAACCCCCATCTCTATGCTCCCCACCCCTTTGAAGGAGAGTGGGGACACTGGCACTTGGGGTCCCTGGCTGCGGTCAGCAGAGAGCCGTCCTGACCCCGCCTGGACACGGCAGTTGGGAGCTGGTTGGCTCTCTCACCTCCGCACCACCACTTTCTCACGTGGGTTTCATCTAATCATGCGCTTTTCATTTAAAATCACTCGAAGGCATTTTAAACATGCGTAAAAGCTCAGCTCAGAGACAGTCAAGGGCTTCTTCTCTGTTTTCTCTCTGCACCAGGTCCATGGCCAAGCCTTGCTGCTTTGGGGCCTCCCCTGGAGGGCCTAAGCCCGGCCCTTTGCAAGGAGGTCCCCTTCTTTCGCAGAGCTTGCTCAAGCCCCTCCCCGGGACACAGGTCCCTGCCCTCCCTACCTGAAGCAACCTCCTCCCCGCCCTCCTCTGTCTCCTGCCCTCTTTAATTCTCTGCTCCAGACCAGTGGTTTTCTCATCACTCATTCAGCCCTTTGTTTTTCTCATCCTGGCCTTCTGGATGGAAGCCGGGCTGGCCGCAGGGAGGGGCTGCAGCATCCCCAGCATCAGAGCAAAGCTGGGGCTTAGGAGACACCCCGGCGAGGGATAACCTGGCCCAGATAACCAGGTCTGGAACTGCAAAGCAGAAGGAGGAAGAAAAAATTCAGCCATGGTGGCTTCTGGCTTCCTAAGAGGGAGATGCGGGCCTCCCTGGTGGCACGAGGGGTTGAGCGCCACACTGTGGGCCTTCCACAGCCGCTACAGCTGCAGCACGAGTTCGATCCCGGCCAGGGAGGGGACCCATGTGGTGCAGCAGACCTCTCCTGCATCGTCCGCTGCTCCCCTCAGCAGTGTGTTTCAGTCCAACTGCCTGTTCTGCTTCCCACTCTGTCTCCGGTGAATCCTCTCACCTCTGGCCTGTACCCCAGTTCTTGTACGCATGAATAAATAAAATCTTAAAAAAGGAAGATGGGAAAAGCCTTTTGCGTGGCCCCTGTGCTGAGAACCTTCTCGGCAGTGCCCCCTGACGGGTTCTAAGACCCCAGGGGATGTCTGAAACCACAGATAGCATCAAATTGTGTGTACATAAAACACTGTTCTGATACATACATGCCTATGATCAGATTTAATTTGTAAATTTAAGCACAGCAAGAGCGCAACGATAACAACTAATAATAAAGTAGAATGATTATAACAATACACCGTAATAAAAGTTATGTGAATGTGGCCTCCTCTCAAAACAGGCTACTGCACGGGGTGCTTCTGATCACACAAGGACCAGAGACAACTAAACAGTGAGTAGGGCACCGCTGTATACAGCTTCTCATTTACATCTCATTATGCATGGCCCTGCCAGATGGGTTTTTTGGCCTAATTTTATAGAAAGTTAAAATTAAATATTTTGTGCAAGGTAATCACGCGGTAAGATGTGGCAGAGGTTGGCAGGGAACAAGACCACGCTCAGTCCTGGACACCCCTCTCTCAGCAGGTGATGCACTCGCTAAGGCAAAGGTTCTGGAACGTGACCGTGGACATGACTCCCCAGGCGGGGAAGGAGTGCATTTAAGATGCAGGTTCTGGGCCTCCCTGGTGGCGCAGTGGGTTAAGCAACGCATTATGAAGCAAACCGCAACCACTGCAGCACGAGTTCGATCCCTGCTGCCGGCCAGGGAGGAGACCCACATGGCGCAGCAGACCTCTCCTGCTGTGCCCACTGCTCCCCTCAGCAGTGTACTTCCGTTGATCTGCCTGTTCTGCTCCTTGCTCTGTCTGTGGTGAATCCTCTCACCCCCCACACCTCTGGCCTGTACCCCAGTGCTTGTATGCATAAATAAATAAATCTTTAAAAAAAAAAAAAAGATGCAGGTTCTTGGGCCTGCCAGCGTCCGGTTACGTCCGGCTACCTGCACTTACTACAAGCACAGCTGGAGAACCTGGCACCTTTGGCCGGGGATCACAGGCCCCTGTCCGCTATCCCTCCTTGTTACTTCTCCTGGCTCCTGGCACCTGGAGCAGACATGGCCTGATCCCCAGCACCGACCGGGCCCCAGAGCCAAGGTTTGCCGCCTGTGCTGGCACAGCTTACTGCAGGACTGGAGACCCACATTCTAGGCCAGACTCCACGCCAGCTCAGCTCCACTGTGCTCAGCTGGAAGGCAGGAGCGTGCACTTCCAAACCAGCCTCTCACATGTCAGATTTGGTCTAACACTTGGTTAATGTTCCACTTTTACTTTACTTAAAAAAAAACAATCTAAATAAATTTATTTCAGGGGGAAACTCATCACTGATAGAGGGGAAACCCTTGTTCTAAACAGCAGTAACCGTAAAAAAAAAAAAAAAACAATGGAAATGAATCTCTTATTAGAGCAGGTGGGTGATCAATAGTTGTTGGGTGAACTAGTCAATGCTGGAGAGGTGCTGAGGCACCCCAGCACCACGTTGGGCTTGAGGTGGCCTAAGCATTGAAAGAAAATGGAAAGGGATTGACTCAGGCCCTCGGTGAGCCAGTGTTATCAGCCTCTTCTCTGGGAAGTTTACCACCTGGAGAAATGCCAAGCCAGGGACATTGTAGAAGGTTCTGGAATGGGGGATGCAGAACATAGGTGATGCTCTTGGGAATTCCAAATGCAGTAGGGGAAGAAGGAGCCCTGGGCTGGGAGTTAGAAACCCAAGCTACTCCTCTGCTCTGTGGCCTGGAAGATCAGAACGTGCCAGCCCCAGCTACGCCACTTTGGCATAAAGATCACTTTGAGGCAGTTGAGAAGTGACAGAGGCAGGGAGTTTCCTGCCCTCTTCTTATCTGCCTGAAAGCAAGACATAAATTTCTCTTGGAAAAAGGTCCCCTCCTCAACCCTCCAGACACTGGGGAGAGAAAGCAGCTGGTGTCATCAAAGATGTGTGACAGCACTTGGATGTGTTTGCGTAAACAGATCTTTCCAGAATAGCCCTTATCGTCCATTACTTCCCTCACATGGCTCCTAGTCATTTTCCCATATTTAATATCCCTAGAACTTCCAACCTTCTTTCTTTTATTAAAAATGCATGTGAGCATGCCTCCCTGGTGGCACAGCAGGTTGAGCATGGCACTGTGAAGCATCCATGGCACAGTAGCAGGTTCGATTCCCAGCCAGGGAGGGGACCCACATGGCACAGCAGACCTCTCCTGCCTCGCCCGCTGCTCCCCTCAGCAGTGTGTTTCAATCTGCCTGTTCTACTCCCCACTCTGTCTCTGGTGAATCCTCTCACCTCCCACACCTCTGGCCTGTACCCCAACTCTATGTTCATGAGTGAACAGATCTCTGAAAAGAAAAAGAAAGCATGTAGGCTCCTGAGTCTAATGACTTCTTCGAGCTTTAATTCTTTTCTTAAGTGCCAATATTAGTAAATATCATGTATCTTTTCTCCTGTTCATCTGCCTTTCTTTGGTTTAATTCCCTGCCCCAAACAAGAACCTAAGAGAATAGGAAAAAAAGTTTTCCTCCAAACGCTAGCCTGCAGGTCCTCATCACGATGTGCAAAGGTGACGCAGCTCATGCTAAATGGAAAAATAACTAAAGCAAGAGGCACAAGCGTATGTCCATCTTGACCCGGTGGGGGAAACATGCCCCATGCGAGGCTGACAAGAGACGCGACCCAACACAGTTGTCGAGAGTGTGGGCTCGGGGCCCCGGAGCAAGGCTCACCAGCTCTGAGGTCTCCCGACACCCAGCCATGGGGTGTTGGGCACTGAACCTATCTCCTTACCTATAAGGGAACTGTGATCAAGGTGTTGCGAGGGGTGAGTGACAGACGCTGGAGAGCACTTTGCGCCAGGTCAGGCATGGGGGGGCCAGCCTGTGGGACAGGGGGTGAGGCCATCGTGCTGGCCGTGGCTTGATGAGGGTTAGAGGAGCACCCCATCATCGTTTTAATGAGGGAGTCCTCCCTCCCCGCAGGCTCATCCTTCCCCAGGCAAGCTTGCTAGTGCTCAAACTCATAGCCAGCAGCTCCCCAGGAAGTGGTCCCTCCTAAGTTATGTCACCTATGATGGTCACTGTGGGGTGGGGGGCCAGAAGCTGCCTGCAGCTGTTCCCCTCCTAGGACAGCAGAAGTCTAGGCTGGGTGTCACGCTGAGCCAGGGGCAGATGTGCTGATGCAGCATCTTCCTTAGTGACAAGGCAGGCTCTGCACTTCTTATCAGCAGTGGTTCCTAAAGCAAGTCCTTGACCTCTCTGAGGCTCCACTGCCCATGCGCAAGGTGGGTTTACCACTGGCAGTTCCTCTTTATGGGTTAAGATGAAACTTGTGGAGCCATCGTGAAGCACAGTCTATTGGTGTGGGTGGGCAACAGAGAAGGCAGAGGGGCTCACGAAGAGTCCCAGTTCCCATCCTCAAGAAGGCCTTGCCACCATGAGGAGCTCCAGTGCTTCTCCAAGATCTCCAAGATCAAGCAATTCCCGGAGAAGATAATAACAGCTTCGAGAGGTTTACCACCACCAAGTTATTGAAACTTCAGGGTCTGGGAACAAACGTGGTTCAAGTCCCAGCACCACTAATTTGCATGTGACATTAATCAAGACATGTTTCTGTCTGTTCCCACTCTGATAAATGGTCTAGGTGAGGTTCCTATTGGATTGCGGATTTGAAAAGCAAAACATGTTAGGAGGGTGGTGTGTTCGGAGTCCAGGGGAGTCTGCGAGATGAGACATGTTAGGACTTGGGCTGGATGCTGCATGTGACTGCACAACTGTCTCTAGATCAAGCGATCCCCGGAGAAGATAATAACAGCTTCGAGGTTTACCACCAACACGTTTATTGAAACCTGAGCAAGCTCGGCGTCTGACAGCTGGCTCATTTTGATTTACAGAAAACCGATTATGCAACATTCTCAATTTATTAAATCAGCTGCTTGGAACTGATGACTAACCAAGTTTTAGACACGGCAACAAACAATCCTCAGATCCTGTGAGCTGGGGTCTTCGGGCTTGATAAACGAGTTGTTTGCCAGTTCCCAGAATCCATCACTTCGGAATTGATGGGTGGGAGACTCTGAGGTGACTTTTCTTGTGTAAGATTCATCTCCGTTTCTCTCCAGCTCCTGGCTGGTGCTGAAATGTTTGCAACTAAAGAATAATGGGTAGCTCAAAGAAACAAACACTGACCAGGAATCTTCCAGAAACAGGTCATATGAAAGGAAAAGCAGAGATGGACAATAATGAAAGCAGGAAAAGCAAATTTTAGGCAGAAACGATTACAGCTGGGGGGCAGAGAGGTCGTATAGAACTGGACCCGGGGCCTCCCTGGTGGCGCAAGGGGTTGAACGCTGCACCACTTCCACAGCCACTGCAGCGTGAGTTCGATCCCCGGCCAGGGAGGGACCCACATGGCACAGCAGACCTCTCCTGTCTCGCCCGCTGCTCCCCTCAGCAGTGTATTTTGGCCTATCTGCCTGTTCTGCTTCCCACTCTGTCTCTTGTGAATCCTCTCACCACCCACACCTCTGGCCTGTACCCCAGCGCTTGTATGCATAAATAAATAAAATCTTTAATAAAAAAAAAAAAGAACTGAACCCAGTTCTGAATATAGTTTGGTATAGTGTAGATTTACAACTGAGTTGCTGATGGGGGAATCCATGGAGGCAAAATTATAAGAGAAAATTCCAAGGATGGAGGACAGGGAGGGGTTCTGGCTAACCCAACTCAGCAAGATTCTTGGATGATCATTTATCAGTTGGGGGGCAGCGTTCATCAGATATGGAAGGTGATAAGACATGGAAGGTGTGGGGTTCCCTCTGAGCTGACTCAATAAGGTTCTGTTCCTAAGGACAAGGCCCAAGGACAGGTTCTGCCAAAAAAGAACTTACCTGAAGTTTGGTTAAGGAGAGATTTTGTCAATCATGAAGTTACAGGGGGTCCTGATTCGATCTCAAAGGGCAGAGAGGTGAATAACACGTCTTAAGAAAGTGTTCTATCATAAAAGATGAAAAGTGTCTTAAACGTGTTTTTAATTGAGAGAGAGAGTTCTCAAATGTGTACGTGTTAGGCGGACGAGGGTGGAGATGTAGAATTCTGTCCTTATTTAGGGCCACACCTACATTTCGCATTTCACCCCGGGGGACACAGCTCCAAATTTAGAAATGGGTAAAATTAGGAGCAGGACAGCAGGTTGGCCCAGTCTTTGTGGCTGTCCCCAGGCTCTCCCCATGGGGCAATGCAAGTGTGTCATATAAGCTTTGCTCACCTTTTGTGGCCTAGATAGGGTGGCCAAGTTCCCCCACACCTGACCCTTTCTGCATTACCTGGGGAACGTTTTTACAAATGCGGGTTTCCAAATGCCAGACCAGAAGTTCTGATTCAGCTTGGGGATTTGCATTTTTAAAATTTTAATTATTTAATTGAGACAATGATAACATGTATGCATTTTAGGCATGTGGGTTCTCACTTCTTCAGATGTGTGCTCCACACCAGGCCCACCACCAAAGCACCCCTAACCCTCTGCCACGCTCCATGGACCTCTCTCCCCTTCCTCCTACTCCCTACTATCCCCACCTAGGAGCCTCCATGCTACAGCCAGGTTTCTAGGGATTGTTTTAGTTTAGTCCCTTTACTTTGTTTCTTTATATTCTTTTTTGGGGGATAAGATTTAATTATTTATTCATACAAGAGCTGGGGTATAGGCCAGAGTTGCAGGAGTCACCAGAGACAGAGTAGGGAGCAAAACAGGCAGATCAACTGAAATACACTGCTGAGGGGAGCAGCGGCGAGACAGGAGAGGTCTGCTGCGCCATGTGGTTCCCCTCCCTGGCCGGGGATCGAACTTGTGCTGCAGTGACTGTGGATAGCTTCATACTACTGTGACTTAGCCAGTTGCACCACCAGGGAGGCCCCATTTCTTTATATTCTTTCAAGTCCTCATATGAGTGAAATCATCCAGTACTTGTCCTTTGTTTCTCCTGACTTACTGGCTTCCTGCAATCCCTTTCAGTTCCATTCCTGTTGTTGCTAATGGCAAGATTTCATTTTTAATAGCTGAGTAGTATTCCATTCTGTATCTCTACCACATCTTCTTTATCTAGTCATCTGCAATGGGGCATTTAGGTTGCCCTAGCTATGGCTTTGTAAATAGTGCTACAGTGAACACAGGAGTGTATATCTCCCTCTGGATTGGTAGTTTACATTCCTCAAATAGATAATGAGAAGTGGCAATGCTGGATCATGGGCTAGATTTACTTACAGTGTTTTGAGAAGCCTCCATACTGTTTTCCATCAGGGCTGGACCCGTCTCCTCTCCCACAGTGTACGAGGGCTCTTTTTCCTGCAACCCTCACCAACCCTTGTTGCTTCTGTCTGGGCATAGGATGTTCCTACAGGTGTAGCTGGTCTCCCATTGTGGTTTTGATTTGCATCTCCTCAATGATAAGTGATGATGAATGTTTTTCCATGTGCCTAGTCACCATCTGTATGTCTTCTTTGCAAAGTGTGTTTACATTTTCTGCCCACTTTTTATTGACTCCTTTCTTTTCTTGTTATGAGTTCTTTGTAGATCTTGGCTATTCTGACACCCAAGTATTTTCTCCCATTCGGTGGCATCCCACAAATGTCCTTTTGTTTTAATAATAGTTTCTTTTTCTGTGCAGAAATTTTTTCAGTGTGATGTCATTCCATTTGTTTATCTTGCTTTTGTTTCCCTTGCTGTTGTAGTCAAATCCTACTGAAGCCAATGTCACAGTGTTTTGACTAGGTTTTCTTGTATGGATTTTATGATTTCAGGTCCTATATCCAAATCTTTAATTCATTTTGAGTTAATTTTTATGTGTGGTATGAGACGGAGGTCTAATTTCCTTCTTTTACATGTGACTGTCCAGCTTTCCTGACATTATTTGTGGAAAAGACTTTCCTTCCTCCATTTTATAGTCTTAGCTCCTCTGCAGATTAACTGTCCGTGCATTTATTTTCACACTCTCAATTCTGTTCCATTGATCTGCGTGTCAGTTTTATCCCAATATCTACTGATTTGATTACTATTGTTTTATAGTGCAGTTTGAAGTCTAAGAGAGTTCTTTTTTTGTCAGAATTGCCTTGGGGATTTGGGGTCTTTTGTGGTTCTGTACAAATTTCACTGAGATCAAGCACAAGACAAAGATGCCCACTCTGGCTGCTACTATTCAACATAGCATTGGATGTCCTAGCTAGAACAATTGGGCAAGAAAGGTATAAAAGAAATCCAAATTGGGAAAGAAGTAAAACTGTCTCTATTTGCAGATGTTATGAGAGTTTACATAGAAAGCCCTAAAGACTCTACTAGAACTTTACAGGGACAGATATTTAGGAAATGTAGTTTCTGCATAGCCAAGTGACATAGATCCATGACAGTCCACCCTTTGTTGATGTGACACCCACAAACACCACTTCAAACCATCCTTAACAGCCAATAAAGACAGTAGCAAAATCATGTTTCTGCCTAATGTAATGCCATTATGTCTGTAGCAACTAAAACAAATGAATTCCAATCACACTCTCTCCCCCCTCCCCCCAAAAAAGAGAATACTAAGTTCTTTCACCCACGTTTGGGTCATGTTCATTTCTATTCTAGTTATATCATGAACCTCTTATGATATTCTCTGACTTAAATACATAGATGAAAGTTAACTGCAATGACATAGCTTCTGCCCTGTCCTATGTATCTATCTACTCAAGGAAAACAAAAACACTAGTTGCAAGAGTTATTTGTGCACCTATGTTCACTGCAGCACATTTACAATAGCCAAACTATGGCACCAACCTAAGTGCCTCATGTCAGATGAATAGATAAAGAAGACACAATGGAATATACATGGCAGATTACTACAGGGCTATAAAAAGATGAAATCTTGCCATTTGTGACACGGATAGAACTGGAAGGGATTACGCTAATTGAAACAAGTCAGAAGGAGAAAGACAAATGCTGGGTGATCCATTGCATTCATATGTGGAATATAAAGAAACAAAATAAAGGAACAGACAAAACTAAACCAAAACAAATCCTGTAAGTCTGACCGCAGAACAGAGCCTACCAGAGGGAGTAAAGGGGGAGGAAGCCCAGGAGACTATGGCGTAGTCCTGTACCCCTAAAATATAAAGTGTTGTAAATTAACATGACCGTAACACAGGCCCACTGAGGAGGGAGTGTCCTCAGCAGGCCCTCTTCTCTGTCATCCATGCTGTCAAAGAGAAATTGCGTGAAGAGTGACGCTTTTGATTTCTCTATGTATCTGTTTCAAAGTGGATTTGCGAAATGGCTTTGATCAAAAAATAACAATCATCCATGAGCAGATGACACCTTTGCGTGCCTTCTGTATTACATTGCTAAATATAGATATGATTCCATAGCAAACGTTCTAAAATGCTAGTACATTCAGGGTGATGATATAAAACTACATTTGGAAAGTGTTCAATGTCAGAAGTGTTAAAATATAGATCCCATTTGCCATGTGGTTATTTGGGGGTTGGTCGGTGCAAGAATGCCAGCAGGCCTTTCTCAGGAAGGACCCCTCCCCCCCTGCTTTGGTGTGCGGCCTTCCTCCTGCAGTCTGGATTTCTAAGGCCCTTTCTTTCATGAACTGACACATGAGTAGGGCTTCTTAATGTCCTCACTTGATAAAGACAGACCTGTAGCCGAAACCTGTTTTTCCACAGTCCTGCTTTGTGAAATCCCAGCATCTCAGCGTCCCTGTGGCAGCCTCAGGGCCTCCGTCCTCCCAGTCAGTCTTCTGCTGCAGTCACAGTCCTGAGACCACACAGCCGGAGAAGCCGTGCTGGGCCTCAGACGCATCCCCCTGGCCTCATTGCCAGTCATCTCCCCAGCCCCTCAAGAAAGAATAATACCCTGTGTTTGGATGACCCCCAAGGTCAAGGGCAGGAGCCCCAAAGAAGGCTTGACAGTCACAAACCTCTCATTGCTAGTCTGTACCTTCTTCCTCAGAGAGAAACTGGGCTTAGTGCCCCAAAGGAAGAGGACAGGCAGAGGCAACCCCCACAGCAGAGGAGAATGCTTGTGTGGTTTTATTAGTCTTGAGAGTAAATATTATTTCATATCAATATGGTGAATTTATGGCACCAATTTCTTCTACTTGGGCAAAAGTTCTCTAGAGGGTGGCCATGATAATCCAGTCATAGAAGCTAAAAGTAAATGCATCCCAGAAAAGCCTT
This sequence comes from Galemys pyrenaicus, assembly GCA_019455555.1. Taxonomy (NCBI): domain Eukaryota; kingdom Metazoa; phylum Chordata; class Mammalia; order Eulipotyphla; family Talpidae; genus Galemys; species Galemys pyrenaicus. Next base: position 2,289,413 of record JAGFMF010012145.1, on the reverse strand, counting down.
CCCTCTGAAAAGAGGGGCGTCTTTAGAAGTGGAGACAGTGGACCTGGAGCCGGGCGCCTCAGCACAGAGGAAGGATCTGCCGGGTGGAGGCCTGGGACCCCAACTTTCCTGAGTGCTGCAGCCAGAGCCTCTCTCTGGGATGCTCAAGAGGGTGAGGTGTGGCAGGGCCGTCCATCTGGAAAGAACAAGGACTGAGGCCGGGGTTGACGGAGAGTGCTGTCGCAAGGCCCTGGGTGACTAGTGGCAGAACGCATTGGGGAAGTATCGGTAGTGAGGGTTGTAGCTCCGCAGGTTTCTCCTCAGGCAGTAGGACAGCCTCCGGTCACAGGTACACAGCTGTACCTGGCAGAGGGCCCCGGGCTCTGCAAACAGCACCAGAGAGCAGAATGAGGAAGGGAAGGCCACGCCCTCTGACGCGGAGCCCAGGCTGGATTCTAACTGAGCAGGCCCCTGGTCAGCTTCCTGCTCCAGGAAGCTCCGGCTGATAAGGGAGGCATAGGCGTGGGAGCAGGTGCATCACCTGGTGAAAGAGGCTCAGCTGCAGCCCGGGCTGAGGTTTCAGGCCAGGGAGAGAGCTCCTGCCCCTGCCTCCCGCCCATGTCCTAGCCTGAGGGTAGAGCCAGGCCTGCTATGGAGCAACGCCACTTCTGTTCACAGGGAGGGAGCACCCTGAGACACAGCTAGAGCTCAGAGGGGCCTGAGCCAAGCTCTTGCAGTGTGCAACGGCTCGTCTGAGTTTGAGAATCCTGTAGAACAGGAAGACCACGTCACAGGGTATTTGGGGGAGCAAGTAACAGAAATCAAGCAAAGCATGTGGTGTCTCCTTGGGGCTCTGCTTCCCAAGATACAGACTGATCACTCGGGACAGCTGACCTCCAAACCTGTAGAGACCCAGACTCTGCAGGTGGCCCGAATGGGAAGCCCCGCCTTACCACAGGTGACCCAGACTCTGCAGGTGGCCCGAATGGGAAGCCCCGCCTTACCACAGGTGACCAGGCCCCCCGCGAATCTGTACTTGTAGGACTGTGTCCGGATGCCGCAGTCTTTCTCCTCCAGCCGCCCGTAGCAGTGGTCGTGCTGCCAGCAGCACCTGCCAACGCAGGAGACTCAGACCCCGAGTGGAAGGGGAGGCCGTGGTAGCAGAGCCCACCCCGCTGCGTGTGGTCTAGCAGGGAAGAATCCAGTCATGTGACTGAACCCTTCTCTGCTCTTCCGCTGGGGCTGCCAGTTGCCCTACTGGCTAGTGGCTCACTAACCAGCTTTCGTCGTGAGCTTGTGGTGGGACTACATTTCCCAGCCTCCCTTGCAGGTACATGTGGTCACATGACTAGGTTCTGACCAGAGGAGTGTGGGTAGAAGTGATGTGTACCGCTTCCAGATCTACCTCTGAAGCCTCCCATGCTTTCCTCCATTTTCTGTCTCTTGCCATCTCTCAACCAGATGGAAATGGCCCAGGCGAGGACACTGAGGCCATGTTGGATGGCAGCACCACAAGACGGGAAGAACCTGGTTCCTGGAGTCATATGTGACTCACATTGAATGTTGTATGAGCAAAACAACAAATTCCCGGTATAGTAGATGGGGCAGATTGCATTTAAAATAATTGCTTGATTTACACAAAAATCATGAAGATGGTACAGATTGTTTCCATTTACCTGACCTCTGTTTCATTTATATTAGTATGATACATTTGTTACAATCAGCAAACCAGGATTGATAGATTGCTAAAACAAATTTTTAAGTTTGAGAAAGGATTTTGAATTTCATTTCCATTAAAAGAAGATCTATGCTTTAAAAAATCTGTGGGGCCCTCCCTGGTGGCGCAGTGGGTTAAGCAATGCACTATGAAGCAAACCACAGCCACTGCAGCACGAGTTCAATCCCTGCCGCCGGCCAGGCGGGGGACCCACATGGTGCGGCAGACCTCTCCTGCTGTGCCCACTGCTCCCCTCAGCTGTGTACTCCCGTTGATCTGCCTGTTCTGCTCCCCACTCTGTCTGTGGTGGATCCTCTCACCCCCCACACCTCTGGCCTGTACCCCAGTGCTTGTGTGCATAAATAAATAAATCTTTAATAAATAAATAAATAAATAAAAAATTTGTGGATCCAGGATCCATTTCTTCCAACAAAAGATAATTTAATCATCACAGTAACCTACAGATCACTAATAAACATTAGCTAGTTACTCTATATTGAGTCATATCATTAATTGCAAATAGTTTACTTAGATTTCCTTAGTTTTTAAGACTGTTTTTTTTATTATTATTTTGTGTATGTGTTGTGTATGTGTAGAACTGGGGTGTAAGCCAGAAGTGGGGGGACAGTGAGAAGATTCACCAGAAACAGACTGGGGAGCAGAACAGGCAGATCTACTGAAATACACTGCTGAGGGGAGCAACAGGCGAGGCAGGAGAGGTCCAGGCACCACATGTGGGTTACTCCCTGACCAGGGATGAAACTCAGGCACAGGTGTGATAGTGCTGAGGCTGAACCCCTAGGCCACCAGGGAGGCCTTGTCCTGTATCTCTAGGTTCTTCTTGCTGTGATAGTTTCTCCCACTTGCCTTGTTTTTAGAGGCTGTGATGGTTTTGAGGTGTTCTGGCCGGTGTTCTATAGACATTTCACAATCGGGATTTCTCTGTTTTTATAATTATAAGACTGGAGTTCTGGGTTTGTTTATTTGCTCAGATGTTCCAGCTGTGGCTTTTGGAAATTCTTTCAATCGGCTCCTGTGCTCTTTCCTCTCTCCCTATCAATGTGGGGTTTGGTTTCGTCTAAGCACTTTCTTACTTTTGGGCCTTGTGAGATGCCCCGGACTTATCTTGTATAGTTCCTAATTCTAGAATCATCCATTTCTTCATGGAGTCTTGGTTCCTTAATTATGGAGGAATGGCATTAGGAACCAAGTCTGGGCACTCGGTGCTGCTCATTGCTACTGAGGTATTACTTCTTTTAACTGAGGACCTAAATCGGTGTGTGTACATTAACCTGTGTGTCGATACAAGTCTCCACACATACTCTTACCTATTTCTATATGTAAACATCTGCTTCTTAGTAGGTAAAGAGGAGTTCATACTGAAGCCTCCAGCCCTACTCCAAAGCCACACGGACCATTCCAGCCTCCAATCCTTGCTCGTCTGTAAACTCCACTGTAGTTCCAAGGACTTGGCTCCAATCTCCTGTTACCCATTTATTTCATTGCCCCATTCCACTACTTGTGTCCAGCGGCATCCCAATTGTTAACTCAGCAGATCGCCTTTTCCTAAGAACAATACCTCCCATCTCGCACATTCTAGAACGTTGACATTTCCCAGTCAAGAAATGGAATCTAGGGCCTCCGTGGTGGCTCAGCGGGCTGAGCACCACACTGTAAAGCATCTGCACACAGCAGCGCGAGTTCGATCCCTGGCCGGGGAGGGGACCCACAGGGCGCAGCAGACCTCTCCTGCCTCACCCACTGCTCCCCTCAGCAGTGTGTTTCAGTCCATCTGCCTGTTCTACTCCCCACTCTGTCTCTGGTGAACCCTCTCACCTCCGGTGCCTCTGGCCTGTACCCCAGCTCTTGTATGTATAAATATGCAAATCTTTTAAAAAAAAAAGAAAGAAATGGATTCTACATCCCTTCCCTCTTAAAGCCTTTGTGATGGCCTCTGGCCGGAGCGGGACACCACCCAAGTGCATAAAAGTGCTTTGTCTTGCGGTCTTGGGACACGAGCTGTTAAAGCCCAAGAGTCATCGTGCTGTGAGGAAATCCAAACAACTTGACAGGGAAGAGGCTGACTCCCACTCCCTCCCACAACATGTCAGACCTGGTGTGAGCCATCTGGGAGTGGGTGGTCCAGCCCCACGGAGCTGCCCAAGCTGCAGCCAGGCAGAGCAGCGACCACCCGCCCACCTGGCCCAGGCCAAATGGCAGACCCATCAACATAATAAATTGTCCTCAGCATTTGAAGCATCACATTGCAGCATGATTTGGCGTGTGGCAATAGGCCAATGGCATTTTGGGGCATTACAAGATGTATCTTGGGCAAGTTACTTAACTTCCTCGAGACTCCGTTTTCTTATCTATAAAATGGCGCATTAACTTTCATCTTTCAGAATCCACCTGGCATTAAATGGGATCCTGTGGGCGCAGAGCCTGCAGAATGAAGAGCAGTTAAGGCCACTCACCAGTCGGTGGCATCCTTTGGGGTCCCTCGGCCGCCCCAGCCACAGTAGCAGCCGTAGAAGCCATAGTTGGTCAGGGCGTTCCTGCCCGTCACCTTCTCAATCATCGACTTCAGGTTTAGCAGGCTCCCCGGCACAGCGGGCACACCTGGAGGACAGCCCAGCCCCCAGTGAGGACCAGCACACCTGCCTGGTCCAGCCCCCTTTCCCAGCACCCTGTCCTTTGTCCTGGAGCTTGGGGAGATCCCCAGGGACGGGAGCGGAACAGGGAAGTGAGGCTAAGCAGTGGGCAGGTGTGGGTTCAGGTCCTGCTACTAATTCCCAGATGGTGTGGAAAGCCACCCAGCCTCGTTCCCTCACCTGCAAAGGGGGCCTTAAAATGACCACCCTCCTCTTAGAGTGGTCATGGGAGTTCAAACAAAAATGTGTGTAAGTGCCGAGCATGGCAGCAGGTGTGTGGAAAGTGACCAGGGAAGATGAAGTAGAAAGAACAGTGCATCTGCAGGAGACACAGACAGACAGACGCCGCCTGGCTCCTGACCCTGCAGCCCTCCACCCCTCCCCAGCTAACACCTTGGCCCAGAATCTTAGAGCAGGAAGGGCCCCCTAGAGCAGGAAGGCCCCCCCTGAGATTGTGGAAGCCAGCTCCCTCATCTGACAAGTCGGGGGTGCTGCAGTGCTTTGTTGAGGGTGTCACGGTGGGCCCTGGGCTCTCCAGGGTCTGTCGGACCATCACAGAGCAGGACAGCCCGTGGGTGTCCTGTCCTGGGCTCTGGGGGTGCGAGGAGGCCTCCGCCAAGCCCCACCCTCCACCCCCCTCAGTGCCCTCCCTCCAGCTGGGAGGTGGGAGTGTGAAGGGCCTGAATGGAGAAGTAACATTATGGAACAGAATATTTGCATAAGGGGGTGGTTTTGTCGTTGTTTTTGTTTTTTGTTTTCTTTTGCTTTGGGCGGAAGTGGAGAGCCTGCTCCTGTATTTACAAGCCACAGCCCCCGCAGAGCCCGGCCTCCGCTCACCACCGGCCTGACCCCGGAGCAGCAGCCTCGGCTGAGGGTCAACTCAGGTCTGTGACCCGAGGCCCGGGCCCCTCCCTCTATCCTACAGTCCCTCCAGGGTGGAAGGCCACGAGCTCGGAGGCAACGGCGCCAGCACTTACTACAAGCCAGGATCCAGACCAGCGCGAGGAGGCCCTTCATCTCAGGGGTCTGGAAAAGAAACACACCCCGTGACTTGGTCATCAGAGCCGCCCCCATGTCCAGTCCAGACTTCTCCCGGGTCCCGCCTCAGACGTGCCGTCTCCCGTGGGGCAGTAAACATGGACCCCCAGCCAGGCAGAGGACACCAAATCCTCAAGGGGTTGGCTCTGGGGTTCAGGCACGTGTGGGGTGCTGTCCCTGGTAGAGGGGGGCAAGAATGTCCCCCCCACGACTGCCCCAGACACCACCGCTCCCCGTGCAGGAAACGACTAAGACGACTCAGAGAAGTAGGCCAGCTCCCACCGGAGATGGAGATTTAAAATGAAGAATTTAAAATTAAAAGTTTCACGGGCCCGGCACTGTACCTGCCCGCAGAGTAAGCCGGCACTGGGGGCGCTGAAGGGTCGTATCGGTGTCCCCAGCGGAGAAACTGAGGCCCAGAGAACTCAGGAACTTGTCCAAAGCCACCCAGCTGTCGGGAGCAGAGACCGGGCTCAGGCCCCACGCACCAGCCCCCCTCCCCGAGGGTGTCGCCCGTGAGCGAGCCAGGGGCCTGGGTGCCTTTGCAGGACTCCGCACCCTGTGGGCCTGGAGCCGGCTCCCCCCGCATCTGCCTTTGGTAAACACATGAACTGCTGGCCCAGAGTCCGAAAAAGTCACACCCAGAAGGCAGAGGAAATGCCATGTGTCTCGGGCCGGTGGCCGCTCTGACTGGGCTCTCAGAGGTCCCAGACGCTGCCTCCTTCCCATCCCGCCCAGGATCCCGGAGTCCTTGTTTGTCCACAGCTGCTCACCTCTGGTCAGGGGATTCCCCTTCGGGCCCTGCCGTCTGCAGCCTGTGAGAGCGGTATTCACGCGCTCTGCCCGAGCCCCTGCCTCCCCAGCCCGGGCTCCACACGCCCCACCTCCAGCCCCAGGGCTCCTGGCCACTGGGCCGGGCTCTCCATGCCACGCTGTGTCCAGCAGTTCCTCTGAGTTCCAAGAACATTCCTGAGGGTTCTGTCCACCCATGACCTCTGCGGAGGGCTCTAAACAACGCAGGGAAGTGGACCTAGGCCCCAGCCTTCTGCTTCTTTCTCTGCTGCTTTCTGGATCCTGGACGGGAGGAAGATGCGCAGCCACGTCTTAGGCCCCGGCCCCTGCATGGTGCTGGCGCTGACCACTGTCCCTTTAAACCCTCCAGTCACCCTGGCGGTGGGTGTGTCAGCTGCTGGCCCGGGCTCTGCCCCTTTAACAGTCGTTATCGAGTGGGCGAAGGGCCTGTGCACTTCACAGAAGGAAATCGAGGCTCAGAAAGGAGGTGAGTTTCCCACGGACTCAGTCCAGAGAGTTCAGTGAAGACCTTGACTGAGCCGGAGGTGAGTTTCCCACGGACTCAGTCCAGAGAGTTCAGTGAAGACCTTGACTGAGCCCCCGCCTCCAAGCGCCCCTTGTATTCCTCCTGCTGCTTGTTTTGTCTATTTGACGGTGTCTTGGCATCTTAGGGGTCTTTGCTGTTCTGGAAGAGCCAGCGCCGCCCCCAGAAAGCTAATTCCTAAAGACAGCCAACGACTCCCCAGGCAAACCCATCAATCCTAGACCAACTTGCCTCACTGCCCCCTCTATCTAACACTCACACCCCAAGTCAACATCCCCCACCTTGTCACCCCAAGACCAGGACCAGACAGCACGGGACCACCCCAGTAGCTGCAGAGCCCACCAATCCCACACTGTCCCCCCCCTGCCCGCCTGGCCCCTCCTGCAGGGGCCGCAGTAAAGGCCCAAGTAGCCCCTCATTTCCTCTGCTCCCCATCAGCCTGCTGCCTCCTGGTGGCCCCCAGGGCACTACACCCCCACCCCCCGTTTGACACTGTGAGTGGCAAACCCTTTCAAGTGGCGGGTGTCCGCAGGTCTGCTGGCTTCAACACGCGCAAATCGAACCAAAATCCCAGGTGCACTTGAGAACACCCTGGGGCCCCGCTTGTGGTGGGCTAGGGTGAGGGTGAGGGGGCCACAGAGGGCACACGAAGCCCCCGCAAGGGGTCTGGAGGAACACAGCAAGCATCACAGAGGAGGGGCAGAGGCACTGCAAGAGCTGCCCCCGGGGCTGGAAAGTGGCCTTGGTGGAACCCAGAGGAGGATGTGGGGCCGGTGTGGGGCTGGCTATTTTTATCAAGCAGACCACAGCGGGGAGTGACGCTGCCACCAGATAATTTTGGAGGGCGCAGTGGCTGGGTAATGAGAGGAGACTTGGAGACAGCCGAGGAAGCATGAAACACAGGGGCCAGGGCGCGCTGTGCCTCCGGAGGGACAGGTCCTCCACGCCCACATACAACTGCTCCCCCCACCCCGAGCTCCACGGAGCCCCCTCCCATCGTGCCTCCAGCTGAAAAGCTGGACAGCACAGGGGCACGGCAGAGACCTCCCTGAGATCTGTGGAGGAGGCAGTGGGGGCCAGGGCCTCCTCTCACAGCCCCTCTCCGTGCCCTGCTCCCCGTCCCTTGGCCAGACAGCCACTCCTCACCTGCGAGACGGGCCGGGTCCTCAGGCCTGGGGAAGAGGCAGCGGCTCTGGCTTTAAGGGCATCTGCTCTCCTCCCACACGCCTGCTTGGGCCTGCTCCAGGATTCCTGGTAGTTTTCTCAGGAAGGCCTGCTTCTCCCCTCAAGACCCCAGGGGACACGTCTCCTGTGTCAGAGCTGCTGTTTCCTGAAGTGAGTCACGGGGACTTTGGGGAGACACTGAGGAAGGTCTGGCTTGGGCCACCCAAGGTTTTCTCCACCAGGAACCAGAGACCTGGAACCTCCTCGTGGGCACAGCCTCCCTCCCCCTCCCACCCACCATCCCAGGTCCCTATCAAATCCGCCAGCCCACGGCTCCTAGTAGAATTTCCTTGTGTCACTCAGCCTCGACTTGGGGATGGCCCGCAGCCGGCACCCTCTCCTGCCGGCAGGGTAGCCCGTCCTCTTCCTGAAGCCCAACCTGCCATCCCCCAGCTTGTCGGTCTGTTCCCAGGTCAGGGCAGCGCAGGAGCCCGTGGAAGCCCCCTTGTCTCCCTCAGCCCAGCTGGTGCCTCCTTTCGGGCACCTGAGTCCCTACCAAGTCCCTGCAACTCTTCCCTCTGGGAAGGAAACCACCAGCTTTGCAGGTGGAGACAGAGGCTGAGACCCCTCCGTCGTGTAGCAGCCGTGTGACCCCAGGCGAGTCACCCCACTTCTCTGGGTTTCTCTCTGAAACATGAGAGTGTGACTCCCGCCGCCCAGAGGCTCGTGACTAGGAAACTACTATACGAAATAAGGCCAGGCGGGGCGGCGTGTGCTAGGGATTAACGTCGTCGCAGACTCTAGATCAGCTCCAATCCTGGGTTCGAATCCTGCCTGGCCAGGCTCTGGGGGTCCTCGGGCGGGTCGTAGAGCCTGCCTTAGAGGGCTGTCCTTAGGGCTCGAGGCATTGGCCCATGCTGATACATCGTGTGTATGTCGTGGGCAACAGACAGAGCTGAAGGAATGCTCACAGTGGACGACAATGAACTTCTCAACGTCCTCACCAGGGCAGAGGGAGCTGTTAGTATTCTCCACGCCCCACTCCGATTAAGCCCCACCCCTGCTCTGTCCCCACTTTCTTTGACCTCCCTCTCCCTCCCACCCCTGTGGCAGCAGCACCCTGACACCCCTCCCTGGGGCCCTCAAGAACACTCCTCCCAGGACAAACCACGAGGCTCCCCAGGGGCCTTGTGAGTCCAGCTTGGTGCAAATGCAGGCCACGGCCACAGCCACGACGTGCCAGCCCGCGGAGACCCACAGCGCGCAAGACAGGCCGCCCTCCAGCTTCCTCTGGTCGAAGGAGAGCCATGGGCATCGGGTGTCTGCACGAGCGGGCGTTAGCGGTGGGTGCGCCTCTCTCTCCGCCTGCTCCTTCCCAGCTGCGTGAGCACGTGAGCCTCTCGGTCCTAATCCAGTCAGACACCGAGCCCCGAAAAGAAACCCCTGGCGCTGCTGACCTCTGTCCAGCGTCCAGCGTACTCTTCCCGCTAAAGCCAGATGTCTGGACGAAGGAGCGGAGCTGCCGCTTGCCCTGCCCCCGCCCAGCCCTCGCTGTCTCCCAGGGCTCATCGTCTCCGTAGCACCCTAAGTCGCTCGCAGGGAGTCGCTCGCTGGGCCTTCTCCCTTAAGGGGAGTGAACGCATGGCGCCTCCACGCTTCATTCGTATCCCACAGCTCAAGCCCACGCCCAGGTATAATTATTAAATATCATTTCCGTTATTATCCATTCAGATATCAGGCGGGTGTTTGAATTCGAGTTATTATATTTATTTTAGGCATTCTTTTTACTTATTTTATATTTACTACTAATATTAGCATTACTTTTTCTAATACTGTTTTATTTTTATTATTCATGGTGCTTTGTTGATATTATTTTATTGTTATTGATATTTTTTATTTTATTGTGAATAAATAAATATAACAATTCAGATTCAAAAACCTGGCTGACCATCTAGCTCAGGACCCTATAGGGACCCCAGAACTAAACTGTCTCCCCCATACCCCAACCCCTGTGGCTCCCCTCTCTCTGGCACTGGAGCCAGTCATTAGCACTCAACCATTAACACACCCCAACCTCCTCTACCCCGAGAGAGTGGAAGACTCTGAGGGCTGGGTTCTTCTCTGGTTCCTTCCTGATCCAGGACCTAGAGCAATGCCTGACCATGGCAGGTTCTAAGGAGCTATCTGTGGAAAGACACATCCCATTGACACACTTATTCTCTGACACTTGCTGTGTCTCTTCGTGCAGACTCATCCCAGGGCTGAAGCCCTATGGAGAGTAGCCCTGGGTGCTCGCTCACCCTGACTCTGAGCTGCTGAAACACCCCTGGCCTTATCAAATGGAATGCTGCCCCCAGGAGCCCGGCACATAAAATAGGATTTTCCAGGGATCACTGGCAGAAAGTCTACAGTGGGTCTACCTCCTCCAGGAAGTCTTCCCTGATTGCTTCTTCCACTGGGCATTTGTCTGTCTGAAATGCTACAGGACTCCTCAAATGTGTGACACACTCTGGGTCTTCTTGTTGGAGGGGATTATTAAGCTGATAACTTGAGGAGGAAGGAGGAAGGAGTGTACAATGATCACTTACCGTGCCATAAGGCAAGTTTGGCATTCATGTTCTTTAATCTTCACAAATTCTTGTAGGGCATTGAGGTGTCATTCTGTATCAAAATGGAAGGGCAGATGTTAGGTAGCTTGCCAAGTCACACAACTAATAAAAGGGGCCCAGTATCTGAAGCCTGACCTTGGTCACCCAAGTCCACGTTCTTTTCACTATACCAAAATAACCCAGGATTGGAAATTTCACATGTCACTGATCATCCCAGAATGGAGAGATCACTGAGAACTTGCTGGAGAGGAGGCACCTGTACTGAATATTTAAGAGTGGATTAGAGAAATCTACATCCTTGTGCACTGAGCTTGGAAATATGAAAATCAACAGCTACTTTGGAAAACAATAAAGTAGATGCGCAAATAAGCAAAAGTAGAATTATCATATGATCCAGCAAGTTCATGTCACAGTATATACCCAAAAGAATTGAAAGCAAGTTCTCAGAGAGATATGTGTACACCTAACCATTATTCACAATAGTCCAGATGATGTGGAAGTAACCCAAGGACCTATCAGTAAACAGAGACAAGCAAAATATAGTATGTAAGTATATCAGAACATTATCCAACCTCAAAGTGGAGGGAAATTCTGCACTATATTGGAAAGGAAATGAGTCAGTACCCAAAAGACAAATATCAGAGACAGAAAGTAGAAACCTAGCTGCAGGGTCTAGAGAGAGGAGGATAAATAGAGAGCCATTATTTAGTGAGCAGGGAGTTTCAGTTTTGCAAGATGAAAACCATTCTGGAAATAGATGTTGGGATGGCTGGACAATACCATATGTGTAGTTCGTACCACTGAGCTGTGCACCTAAAATAGTAGGTTTTAAGCACCTAAGATGGTAAATTTTAGGTGATGAGTATTTTGCATTTAAAAAATTGAAGAAGAAAAAAAGAGGGTGCCTCCCTGGTGACCTGGGGGTAGGTCTCAGCTCTAACACCTCTATGGCCTGCGTTTGATCACCCGCCAGGGAGCAGACCCACATGGTGCAGCAGACCTCTCCTGTCTCACTGCTGCTCCCCTCAGCAGTGTATTTCAGTCTATCTGCCTGTTCTGCTCCCCCCTCTGTCTCTGGTGAATCTTCTCACCTCCATCCCCTGCACCTCTGGCCTAGACCCCAGTTCTCCTATGCATAAATAAAATAAATTTAAAAAAATAAAAAGAAGAAGAGAGAGTGGGTTGGAGTTCCCCAGGACATGGGTCTCAGGAAGGGCATGCCAGCAGATGGAACAGCATGTGCGAGGCTCCCAGGCAAGTGCTGGAACGGCTCCTGCAGGGACCTACAGGTTGAGGGGTGGCCGAGGGCATCAGGCAGCGGTATTCTGGTCCACGTTTAATCACGGGCTCACGGCGGCTCATACTCGCCAGTTTCTGCACTATCGATGCTCCCACCACGGACAGTCTCATGCCACTGACGTGAAGTCACTGAGGCGTGGGGAAGAGAGGCCGCCCCGACAGAGGCAAACGGAATGGCGGACGGAGCTGCATGGCCCTGACTGCACTTCAGTTCGCCAGCTGAATAATGGGGTCAATCGTTTCCCTGCTCCTTCCCCGAGTTCCGACCTGGACGCGCGCGCGGCAAGTGTGCAGCACCGCGATGGCCCTTGAGGATGCTGTTTCTCACTGGGAAGGCGCAACACACCGCCCTCCGCTTCTCGGAAGAGGGAGTTTAGGAGTGGTGGGTAGGGCCGGCCGAGCAGATGCAGCTGGGTGGGCCACAGAAAACATGGGGATCAGACGGAGACGCTTGGACATCTCCCTCATGAGGCCCCAGAGTGAACTCAGCCAATAACAAGATGATGTCAGTTCAGCGAGACTCTGCAGGCCCTGCCCTGAGACCCCCAAAGCTGAAATGCACAAGGGCAGCAGGGTGGGGCGGGCAGCTTAGCGCTCAGACCCCAGCCCTCGCAGGAGCAGTCGGTCTTGTTCAGACCGCAGGAGTCCCGTGCCCAGAAGCAGGGCCCGAAGTGGCCCTGACCGGAGGGCCATGCCCGGCCCTGAGCCACGCCAGGGGTTCTGGAGAGCAGAGCTGTCCGGGCCATAGGAGGCAGGATGGACGGAACTGGGGACACCCGGTATTGGGACGGGGTCTCAGGGCACCTGGCCTCTGTCTCCAAACCTCTAAGGGACTGGAAAGGGGTCCCGGCTGCCCCGCGCGGCCTGGTGGGGCTCAGTCAGTCAGTACCAGGCACCGGCCAACGTGGACTCAGGTTTTTGCCAAATCCAAGTTTTTTTCTAGCTGCTCAGGGGCCCTGGGAGTGGCGTGAACTGCCTCAGAGTGGGGAGTTTCCTGCCCTAGGGACACTTCCGATTTACCATTTTTCAGAAACAGAAAGCAGGGTGGGAGGTGAAGGCAGAGGGGACAGGCGTGACCCCACTCGACTTCTCGGGGATTGGGAATCGTGGGGAGCTTTCTTTAAAGGGGGGAAGTCGGCCTTGTCGGTTATGAAGCAAAGGCTCATTGGTCTGTAAAAGTGTAAAAAACATTATATTTAAGATTGTTTTGTAATACGGAAAAACTGGGACCCCCTCAGCTGGTCACACATGGAGAGAACTGTCGGATGTTCTGGGTCCCGGCTCTGGGCTCCCGCCCACACCTCACCCCAGCAACATGGATGGGCACCTGAGTCCTGATGGGACTTTACAATCAGTGCGATGGTGAGAGTGGGATGTGGACTGGACAGGCTCCAGGAGGTCCAGCAGGCAAACCCAGACAGTGTCTTCTCTTGATTAACCCGTTCTTGAACATTCCAATCTTTTCTGCCCCTGCCTAGAACACTAGTACTTAGATCAGTGTTAGCTCTGGGTCTCATCGTAAATGCCACCTCTTCCAGGAAGCCTTCCCTGACTGCCTGTGGTGGCTTCCCCCCTAACCTCCCATGTAATTTCATATCACTCTGTTCTTTCCCTTCATCACACTTAATATCATCTTTAACTCCCTATTTCTTTTCTTGTTTATGATTCATGTCTCCTACCCCTGCCACTAGAGGGCAGGAAACTTAGTCTTATTCTTGGTCATACTGTCAGCAGCTGGCTCAGAGCCCACTACATAGAGTTAGTTGATACCAAACTGTGGAATGAAGGAATGACTGGATGGATGTACTACACCCATTCCCAAGCTCTTCCAGTGCCTCGCATGCTCACCCTCTCCACCATTTTTGGCGAGTCCCCTGACATGCACCAGCCACGTTACATAGTAGTCTCCCTGTCCATTGGGGACAGGGACAGTATCTCTCATTGGGACATGTCCGTGCCCAGGTGGGCTTAACATATACTGATGGGTGAATTCACTGACTCAATCAATGACTGACCAACCAGACTGTGAATCCTTGAGAATGTTTCACTTACCTCTACCCAGCTGTCTATATAGCACAGGTTGGGGCCAAGAAGGTGCTTGATGACTGACTAATAAAAGTATCAATGCTTATTAAGCACAGATGCCATGAGGATTTCCTTGTGTGGCTTAACCTACTGTATCCTTGAGGCCGGCACTGCGGACATATGCGACATATACGGATGAGGACACAGAGGCCCCAAGGAAAGGACTGGCTGCCCCCTACTGCACAGCTGGGGAATGGCAGAGCTCTGAGCTGAACTTGGCCCAAAGTCAAGGGCCTTCCAGCAGAGGGGCAGGAAAGCGTGTCCTCGGAGTGGAGGGAAAAGAGGGTGCCCCTGTGGGGGGGATGGCACCTCTCATCTCTGTCTGTCTCTGTCTCTCTGTCTCTCTTTCTCTCTCTCCCCATGAACCTGTGTCAGCACACAGCGGATCAGAAAGGGTTAGGGGCTTCAAGGAGGTTTCCTTGTGCTTGGAGTTAAAAAGAAACTCAGCAGTTCTCCCTAGATTTGAGCACAGCCCCAGGTCTAGCCCACGCTACCCCCGCCCAGCAGGGCCCTCATCTTTGGGGTGATCTCCTGGTTGGTACCCTCTTTAGCTGAGACCTGGCCTCCTGAAAGGCCACACCCATAGGCACCACCTGTGGGGAAAGGACCCCAGCACTGAGCGGCCTCCCCCTTGTCTGCCTCCCAGGGTCGCTCTTCCTTCTCCAGAACCCACTTTCCAGTCTGTCCCTCCAGCTGCTTTGGCCCTCCCGGGTCATGCAGTCCCCCACCAGGACTGACCTCTCCATTCTGGCCTCAGCGCCTGCCCCCACGGCCTGCCCCCACCAGGGCCTTACCGGACAGAATCTGGTGACCAGGCCCTGCGGGTTCCCCAGCTCCAGCCAAACCATGGGGGGTCCATAGGCTGCAGAGGCAACACAGACTCTTGGCCTCAGCATCCTGAAGCCCCAGATGGAGCCAGTGGTGAAAACCAGCCCAGATGTAGTGAGGAGAAACTTCCTCCTGGGCCCGGCTGGGCACCTCCACACGCATCTCCCAGCTGCGCTCACAGGTGCAGGAAGCCCCATGGACACCAGAGTCTGGGGTCCTGCCAGCGGGTCTGGGGCAGTCACTCAGAGAATTCCTGTGTCCTGAATTAGCCAGGGCACAGCCTTATCTGGCTTCACAGACCCGAGCTAATCCCCTGGGCCTGGAGCAATCGGCCCCTGAGCCCTGAGCTCAGAGCTTCCTAAGAGCCCTTAACTGGTTGGGGAACTGGCCCCCAAGCGCCTCAGTGCCCTCAGTCTGGGCCGAGCGGGAGCACGAACCCAGAGCTGGAGAGACACCCAGATGGAGAGGAAGGTGCTCAGATGGGGGTCTGGGGTCCCGACAGGCCAGTGGACTTCAGGAACGAGTCTGAGGGGACATGGCCAGAAAGGAGGTGGCGTCATCCACTTAGGGCCCCTTTTCCGAGGTGCAGCTATGGGCCAGGCCCCCGGGGAGGCCCGGGCACAGAGACCAGCGGCTCCCTGCTGGCAGCATAGCATGGAAGAGCAGCCACAAGACCAGGCAGGGGCAGCCGCGGGAGGGGCTGCCGCGTGCAGGCTGGGGAGAGGACAGCAGTGGCCACCACCGCCTGACCGGCCTCAGAGTGGACGGGCCTGCAGGCTCCGGGCCTGCCACTTAACATGCGCCTGCTTCACTTGATCTTAGCCAAAAGGCCGAGAAGCGATAACATGGGCCTGCTTAACATGCCCACTTAACAGGACCCGCCTGTGAGAGAAGAGCTGGGTGGGGGGAGGGGGTGGGCGGAGGGCGGCCGAGGTCACGCAGGCTCCAGACCCTCAGAAGGACTGTTTATTCACACCGTCAGCCCCTCGCCGACCGGGGCGTCCTGACACAACGCAGGCGGTCAGCCTTTTCTTCCTCGTGATCAGAGAGAAAAAATCATTCAGAAACAACTGGAGATGTTTAAAGTTAAAACCGACCTTCCCACATTCCACCCAGGAATCACTGTTTAGAATCATTTCTAGTCCACTAAAATAACATTTAAGATATCCGTGATTGAGAATAACTTCAAATATTTTATTTTGCTCTATATTACCTTTTGCCGTTGCTTCCGTTTTTCTTTTTTTGGTAAGAATTATCCCGTGGACGAAGTGGCAATTCCTCGCCGTGCTCTGTTCCCCGCACTCCTTCCGTCTCTGCTCACCACCACAAGGCGAAGTGCACTCACAGCAGAGCGCTTACCCCGGGCCCTTGCTCTGACCCCGGGGCCCTTGCTCTGACCCCGGGGCCCTTGCTCTGACCCCGAGGCCCTTGCTCTGACCCCGGGGCCCTTGCTCTGACCCCGGGGCCCTTGCTCTGACCCCAGGGAAGCGGCGCCCTCCTCACCCCTGCTTCGTCCGCTCTGTCACGGATCGCTGTAGCTCTGGCTACCATAAGTGCACCCCGGGAGGGTGAGTCATAGATTCGCATGTTTCCCCAAATTTTTATTTTGGAAAATTTGGCATCTACAGAAAAGTGGCAGGCATCATAGTCACGCCTGAAACCTGTGCAGTGACACGGGCAGCCTGCGGCCGCGACGCTCCCCTTCCTCGCTCCCAAAGGGTTGCAGACGCTTCCCCTGCACGGTTCAGCGGCTGTCAGCGCCGGGCCAGACCGTCTCCGCAGCTTCGCTCGATCACCTCACCAAGGGACTGACCACGGCTGGGATTCTGCTATCTCAGAGACAGCACCAGCGTCTGCTGCCTGCCTCCCGCTTCCCACAAGGCCCTTCACAGCGTCTTATTTTTGACCGAACGATTCATTAATTTATCATGGGTATTTGCCAACCACGCAGCAAAGTCAGTTCAGAGGTTTTTGTTATATGAAATTTCATATAATTTTTAACTAAATTCTGAAAAATTCACAAACTGTAGTTACTAATTATACTTTGAATGATTCAGTTTCCAAGTCAGTTTTCCTAGTTATTATATAAGTTCCTCTTCACTATTGAATTGTGCGCAATTATTAATTTTTTTGCAATTTTTAATTTTAGATATACACTATTTCTCAAACAAATAATTTTGATGAAAGCATCAATAATGACAACCTTGCCTAATAAGTCAGTTTTAAGTAAATAATAACAAAATTATATTTTCAGTAATTATAAAAAAAAAGACCATTACTATATCTCCTATATTAGCGGGTAAGTGTAAAGAAGTAAGAGGAATTAAGTAACTATATATATATTAATATTCTACACATGTCCACCAGTGAACAGCCTGGCTGGCCGGCTCTGGGGAAGGCCAGCAGGAGGCAGCTGTGAACTGGCTAATGTTTTACAAACATTAGCTCTTGTGAGGAAAAAAAAAAAATCCCTAGCTTGTGGTTTGTGGAGTGTAAGTGTCTGGAGCGCGATTTCCCCCACTGTGGCTGATTTCAAGCTGCCAACTGATGCCACTGATGGTAGAAATGGGGAAAGGATTGCGGAGCTGGTCTTTTTAAAACTAAAACTTCTACCCTGTGGGGAGACACGCCACAGACTAGGAGCCAGAGCCTGCATACCCTACATGTGGCGAAGGATTTGTGTCCTCAATATACAAAGAGCTTCTGAAACCCATCAATAAGGCAATAACAGCCCAGGCACAAAATGGGCAAAGTTCCCAGCATACACCTCACCAGGGAGGAGATTCTGCTTCGGTCCCTAATGGACTCTGAGCGCTTCATGCTGCGTGGGCTGCAGGAGGCTGGCGAGAGGCCAAAGCATGGACGCTGAACTCCCGGGGTAATTCTGAGAAGATGGGCAAAGGGACCGGCAACGTCCACGTGGCCGCCCTTGAGTGTCGGGCCAGGATGTCATACTGGAGCCGCCAGGCTGTGCCAGCACTTACGCCTGTGGCCAGAAGGACCCGACCACGGGTGTCCACTCAACAAAAGGTGCAGGCCTAGCCTGTGCCCACTCAGCCTTGACTCAGGCCTAAAAGAAAGACGCCACACAGAGGACGCCCCTGGGTGACAGTGTAACGGCGATTTCCCCAGAGAAATCCGGCGTCACCCAGAGCGGTGGACAGAGAGAGATTTAGTCATCACACCAGCAGGCCCCGTGGCTAGCTCCCAAAAGCATGAGCCCGGAATTGCAGAAATGGCAGTTTGTTCACAGCTTACATGTGGAAGCTTGTCACTCCATCCATCGTGCACTTTATTGCTCGGGCAGGGGGTCAGGTGGCTGTGGCTACTGCTGTGGGCACGCAGCTCACCCAGCAGCTTCCCGCTCCAGCAAGCAGGGACTCAGCCAGCCCCTGCGTCAAGAGGAGCCAGGGCTGACACAGGTCACACTGGGGGCTGGGCTGGGCAGCAGGTCAGGGCACCCGGGCCCAGGGGCCTCCGTCCTGGGAGACGATCCAGCCTGCTTGCTTCCTCCTGAGGGACAAGAGGGTGTCAGGCCCAGGGCCCCCCACTCCCCCAGCTTCTGGGGCTCTCCTGGCCACCCTAGGATGCCTCAGCTGATAGGGCCCCTCCCGACCCTGGACTTCATCCTCCCGTGGCTTCTCCCTGGTGTGTCTGCATCCAAACTCCCCCTTCTTATGACCCAGCCGTGCTGGACGGGCCCCCACGGCCTCGTCTGAAGGAATCACAGCGCCAGAGACAGACTTTCCGTGTAAGGTCGGTCCTGGGAGGTGCAGCTGGACATGGGCTCTGGGGGCGACACGCCCCAGCCCACGACATAGGCCCCGCGCTAGGTGCCTGTCTGCAGTGACAGCTGCCCGCTGGCCGCTGTGCCACCCGCCTGACTCTTCAGGCGCCAGCCCGGCCCTCACGCGCAGGAGCCCAAGGGCCCAGGGCCGCTGGGACGGCCCCTGCGCTGCCCTGACTCAGGGCCAGGAGGCTTCCAGGCGGTCCCACCCGAGCCCGCTGCCTCATCGACCGCTGGTGCCCCCCGCGCTGATGCTCATGCTCTGCCGGCCGGGGGGTCCCCTGGGCCTGCATCCCTGGGGGGGCTGGAGAATGTGGGTGCAGACAGATGCTATGATGTGTGTGATGTGATCTTCCACCTGATGCTTTGGGACAGGCGTTGGGAGTGTTTACTTAGGGAGGTGGAAGCCGAGCTCTTAGTGTGCACTGGAGCGCAGGGGAAAGATATTTGTTCTAGAAACGACAGTCGGAGTCACTGTGTCCCTGAGGGCTGCGGAAGAGATTGCAGATCCAGGGAGTGAGCCCTCTCTCCAGCAGGTGAGGCCTGGGAGGGTGGGGAGACCATGTTTTGAGGGGGATCCGGGACATCTCTGGCCTTTTCCAGGTTTAGAAACTCATATGGGAAGATGAGGAGGAGGAAAGGCACTCAGGGCCCTCGCCTGTCCCCAAATCCTCAATTATGGGGCAAGAACAGTGATTTCTTGAGGTGCTGGCTGCATATGCGAGTCCACAGTGTGGTCCTGACCTTTCCTGGAAACGTTTGCAAGGACTTGATCGCTGGTCACACCCAAAGTCATTCTGGGAATTTGCTCAGTAAGAGTGAGGTGCATGAAAGATTACAAAATAATCTGCGTGTTGGCAGCAGCTAATGCACAAGTTGTTTTTGCCTCCTGAGTGCTGCCCTACAGCTGATGAAGGGGGGTAGAGGGGGGACTTACCAGGGGCACTGGAAAACCCAATTTTGATGGAACAAGCTCTAACACTAGGCCACACCCCACACTTTTGCACAACCCAGCACCCCCAGACCCCAACACAGCAGTTATTTAAGGAGCAAGCATTCCAAAAAGTAGGCATTAGAATTCCAGCAGGTTTGGAATTAACAACTCCAGCATCATCGGAGAGGTAAATATGCGGATTTTATTCCTTGTTGGAGAACAAGAGATCTTACCCTTTGACTATGAGAGGGGTCCGCTGGGCATGCGGGTGTCTGTGTGTGTGCACGTGTATAAAGGGTATGCACAGATGCTTCCAGGGCACGTTCTGGTTAGTGCAAGAAGGTATGTGTGCAAAAGCGTGCATGTGGGTAGGTAAGTGTATGGTAGAAGGACATCTGCTAGTGGGTGAGCTCCAGGTGTGTGTGTGCATGCAGAGGTGGGCACATCTGGGTTTCTGTGTGAGACTATGTGCAAAGCTTTCTGGAAAGCTTGCAAAGAGTGTGCTGCTTTCATGTTGAGACCATGGATGGATTCCTAAAACAAAATCCACTGTGGAAACATAATATCTAATGGGGGACACACAACAAATGACATTGGGGATGCCCACTTTGTCAGGATCACCCCACAGGAACGCTACACTCAGGAGCCTGGGGGGGGGGGTCCCCGCTGGAAGTGTGGGAGTCTGGATGGAGGGGAGCTGTGTGTGAAACGTCACCTTGGGGCATCCTGTACTGCACACTTCTGTGCATCTGAGTGAGGGAAGGGCCAGCCTGGACACCCCGACAGGAGATGTCTGGGGTGCCCTTGGCAGCTCCCCCCACCCCAGGGCCGGGCAGTGCGGCCCACAGCAGGCCAGGAGGCGCGGCCCACAGGGGAGGCCTCTGGGCCCATCTGCTGCATCTGTCCCCACAGAACCCAGCATGAGGACCCTCCTGCTGCTGGCGATGCTCATGGCCTTGGGTGAGCCAACCTCTGGACACAGAGGCAGCCGGGGTGGGGGTGGGGAGCTCCCGTGGCTGCAGGGCCTCCCCCAGTGGCAGAGAGAGAAAGTCCCTGGGGGGGGGGGCGGGGAGAAGCAGGGGGAGGCCCAGCGGCAGGACACGGGGTCTGCGGCATCACCTGGCAATTTCCTTCCAGGCCTGCAACAAGCCGACGGGGCCCTGTGGAACTTTTGGAAAATGGTTACGAGGGCGACAGGAAAGGAAGGTGCATCCAGCTATGGCTTCTATGGCTGCCACTGTGGCTGGGGTGGCAGAGGATCTCCCAAGGATGCGACAGATCGGTGAGGCCACCCCACTCCTGCCTTCCCTCTGCCTCTGTGGCTTGGGTGGGGCCAGAGCCCCAGGGGGGAGGCTGGTGCCCTCGGCACAGACCCCAGCAGGTGCCAGCAGAGAAGCGGCAGCATGCGACAAACCCCTCTAGAATATTCCAAAGTCAGGGGGTCACTGCCAGGGTTAAGGGCATAAGACCAGGGGTCCCCAGGCTCCCTGAAACGGCAGGGGCCGAGCTCCAGTGCTGCATTCTTGCCACAGGTGCTGCGTGGTGCATGACTGCTGCTATGCCCGGCTCATCAGAGCGGGATGCGGCACCAAGTTGCTCAACTACGAAGCTGATTACCGAGGGACCACAATCACCTGTGGTAAGGAGAGGCCTCCGGCTCCATCTTCCCCCTTGGCCTGCTACTGGGTGTCCGAGGCGCTGGCACTGTGCGGGGACAGGAGCAGGTTCAGAGGGGCCCGCGTCGCAGCCTTACAGGCTCAGGTGGAGGGGGAACGGAGGACAGGGAAAACACAGCGTGGTAACAAGCGCACGTGAGAGAAGCCTGCTTAGCACAGCTGAGGGCAAGATGCTCCTGAGGTGGAGACGCCCCAGTGAGTCCTAAAGACAGAGCCCAGGTCAGTGTCAGGGGAGAAAGCAGCAGTGGGGTCCAAGGGACCCCAGGAAAAGGATGCGATGCATGCTGGCCAGGGACCAATCACTGCGAAGGAGACAGGGTGGGCCTGCTGGCCTCCACCAATCACAGCCATCCCCAGCCTCGGGGGGCGTGGCCTTTGCACCTGGACACATCTGCCAGCAGGAGGCGCCATAGCTGAAGGCGAGGTCTTCACAGAGACCCCAGGGTGGGCTACTGTGTCCCTGTCAGGCAGGGCCAGCTTCCCTGGGCAGCGAGCTGTCCCCATCAGCCTCACCATGGAAGCCTCCCGATGTTGGGTTCAAGGTGGGGGTGTGCTGTGACCCTCTCCCCCAGGGATCCACCAGGAGCCTCAGCGTATTAACAAGCCCTCACCTGGTGCTTATTTTCCTGTGATTCCAGCGAGACAAAACCACTGTAAGAAACAACTGTGTGAGTGTGATAGGATAGCAGCCCTCTGCTTTGCGAGAAACAAGAGAGGCTATAATAAGAAGTACCAGTACTACAACAACAAGTCCTGCACCGGAAGGACCCCCAAGTGCTGAGCGCCCCTTACCCCGGTGCCTCCACACCCCACGCCGAGCTTCCGTCCCAGCTTCCTCGGCACCTCACCAACGCCCTGGCCATGAAGAACTGCTGTCTGTGAGCCTGGAGCCCTCTCACCCCAAAGAGAGAGAGTCTGGAGGGGGGGCCTGAGCCTGGAGCCTGTGTGCTGCGCCTGCCGCCGCCCTGGGCAGCGACTCCCTGTCTCCCCTGCGCCCCAAGTCCCGCGTCCTGATGGCAGTAGCCGCTGGGCTCGGGTGTGTCCTCAAATAAAGCATTTCTCTAAGCACTCCGTGTGTGTGTGTGTGTGTGTGTGTGGGTGTGTGTGTTCAGGGCAGTTTTATTTAAAATATCCCCGAACTGGAAAGAACCTGAATGTCCTTATCAGGACAATGGGTAAGTCAATAATAGCTCTTGCCTAGCATGTTCTCAGAAGTAAAGAATACGTTACTGACACAATACTAGCGTGAGTTAGTCTCACTGTTATTATCTGAATAGAAGGCAAACATGGAAAAGGACATACCGGGCAGGATCCCATTTACTGGAAGGTCTAAAACAGGAAAACTAGCTACGTGTGATGATGGAACAGTAGTTTCCCAGTGTTAGGGGCTGAACTGTGTCCCCCACAAATTTGTATGCTGGCGCCCTTACCCCCAGTACCTCAGGATATAACCATGTTTGGAGACAGGATTTTAAGAGAGATAATTAAAGCAAAATGGGCACGTTAGCATGGGGTCCTAATCCAATCTGACTAATGTCCTAACTGATGGTCAGGACTCAGAGAGAACGCAGCCATCTAAACCTGCCCTCACCTTCATCTTGGACTTGAGTCCTCCAGAACTGTGAGAAAATAAGTTTCTGTTGTTTAACTCTCCAGTCCTTGGTTCTCTGTGATGGCAGCAAGCAAACAAATACACCCACGCAGGGACTGACAGGCTAGAAACACCAGGGAAATTTTTGGGAGACAGAATTGTTCTATAGTGTGGTGACATGTGAGTTACGTGGGTGTATCTGTTTGTCAAAGTTGTCTAGCTAATAATGTGCACCTCTATGTGTTGTATTTTACCTCTAAAAAAGAACTGGAAAGGATGAGGATGATGATGATGGTGATGGTGATGGTGGTGATGATGGTGACGGTGGTGATGGTGGTGATGGTGGTGATGATGGTGATGGTGGTGATGGTAGTGATGGTGGTGATGATGGTGATGGTGGTGACGGTGGTGATGGTGGTGATGGTGGTGATGATGGTGATGGTGGTGATGGCGATGGTGGTGATGGTGGTGATGGTGGTGATGATGGTGATGGTGGTGATGATGATGGTGATAGTGGTGATGATGATGATGGCGATGGTGGTGATGGTAGTGATGATGATGATGGTGGTGATGGTGGTGATGATGATGACAATGACAACAGTGTGGAGGTACAAAGGGAGCAGAATAGAGATAACAGCAGAACGGTGATAAACATTGAAATGGGTCCAGGGAAATTCATGATTTCTTTACTTTATATATGTTAAACACTTTTAAAAGTTTAAAATGAGAAGGATAGACACATGGAAGTGATGCTCCCTCTCCTCCTGGCTGGTGGTGACTCCCTCACAGTCCCTTCTGTTCTTCCACATGACTGATTTGGATGTGGCTTAGTGCAAGGCCCCCTGCACAGAGCTGATGCTGCTAAGGAGTCAGCTGCTCAGTCTCTGAGGCTCTGGGTTGGCACCCCAACTGCCAATACTGACCAAGGAGACTTTGTGTTAATCACTTGACCTTTTCAGCCTGTTTTCTCAACTGTACAGTGAAGTTGATAGTAACTATTTCACCAAGGGAGTTGAAAAAATATTCAACATAAGAAAGCATACAAGTATTTAGGATGTTTTTAATAGCAAGTAGCAGAAAAACTGACTCCTGACTCAAACTTGGATAAACAATAAATTAAATCTATTGATTAGTGTAAGGAAAAGAACTGGAGACTCTCAGCCATGGTTCAACCCAGAGACACATTCTATGGCTGTTTCTCCTTCTACTCCTTCTCTTCCTCCTCCTCTTCCAACTTCTTCTTCTTTTGACTTCCAAAAGCCACAGCTAGCTGTCTATCTCTCCCCATGGTTTACTCCAAATACATAGAGTTTTCTTGTTCTTTTCATTTTCTTCTCCTCCTTCTCACCTTCCTTGTTGCTCACCTGCCTGATGAGGGATTTGACACATAGGTGAGTTCGGCATCCTGGATTTCATTCCTTACGTTCTCCTGCCTGCTAGCTGTACGGTCCTTTGATTCCTCTGGTTTCTGATCTGCACCCCTGTTTTCTTCTGTCCTTGCCGATGCCAAGCTCAGTCCTGCCTCATGTCTAGCCACACCTGTCCCTCTGCCTGGGTGGACGTTCGTGACCCTCATGGGACAGATTGCTTCATATCATGTGTGATCTCGCTTCGGATGCCTTCTCTCCTGCCTCCCCTTCCCTGCACCCCACCGAAACTCAGACCCTGCCGCCGCACTGCAGCCTTGTTTCCCTTCTGTATATTACTCATCACCTGTCTTTTCCCCTTGTAGTTTGCTCGTGGCTGCATCTGTCTCCTCCACAGCCTGCAAAAGGGGGATCTCACCTGTCTGGCTTTTGCTGGATCCTTAGTGCCTGATTCTGGGCCTAGAATGTTCGAATTTCTTAATAAACATATTGTTGAATGAATGAATGGAAAGTGGGAATAACAAGGTTACCCAGCCCTTAGGATTACTCAGAGGAGTGGATGAGAACATGCATTTCAGATGCTCAGCCGGGAACTGCCCGAAGCAGGTGCCAGCAAGGGGGGTTGCTGAAACACCACCTTTGTGCTCTGGACACCCTGTGGCCCTTCTGATCCTGGCTCTGAGTACCTTTCTCCATCGCTCTCATTTGCATGGAATTTACTCCCTGCAGACACCCAGCTGAAAAGGGGGAAGTCCCTCTGTCAGCCAGCGGGCTCTTGGCCCCAGGCCGCCCAAAGCAGTGGGTGTGATGCACGTCCCTGGGGGCTGGAATTCCTCCCAGCTTCCCCTTGGAAGAGCCTCCTGGGTCAGGTTTGGAATAAACGTGGAATCCAGATCAGAGGGTCTGGATTTGATGTTAAGGTCTTCAGAGACCAGCGAAACCTCATAAGTTTCTGGGAAATGAAAAGCCCGGGGGATCGATGTGATGATGCAACTAGAAAAAGGGGTGCTTTATCTGAAGCGTCAGGCTTTCCTGGAAGATCCTCTTCTTGGAGAGGGTTATGTTTTCCAAGAGTCCATCCTCAGAGTCTCTTGAGCGGAACTGAGCAGGAGGGTCATCCGAGACCGAGGTTACCAAGCCCTGCCCTGGGGTGGGGACTGACCGCTAAGGGTGTGCCTCCCACAGCCCGATCCCCTTTCAGTCCAAGAGCTGGGCGCCTGACTCTGGAATGTTCCGCCATGTGCCCCAGCACGTCCAAGCCCTGTGCGGGTTGCTGACCCAGGTTCACCTTGGGGGGGGAGGGGGAGGCGATGCTTGTCACATGAGCGAGAGATGAGGCAGAGCTGGCTGAGGGTGAGGGAGCCTGTCGTGGTCGTGTCAGGAGGTGATGATGGATTTGGCTGAAGCACGAGGCAGTGAGAGCAGTGGGGTGGTGGCTGTTTTGCTCGCCGAGAGATGACAGTAAGAAATCAGTGCTCCATTCAGGCCAGATGGCCACTGGGTACCAGCACCCCCCGACAGCCCAGATGAGCGTTCTAGCATCCCGGGCAGTCAGAAGATGGGCTTTGGATCCAGATAGCTCTGGCCTTGAAATCCCACTGTCACTTATCGCTGAGCACACCTCTGTGTGTGTGTGTGTGCACATACACATTTTGTAGCACCAGCAAGGCACAGAGCAGGTCATCTATGACCCTTGGTGGCTTTCTCAGGCTTTTATTACTCTTTACATCAGAGGCAACCAGAGGCGGGAGTCCGGGGGGGCCAGGAGGCTGGCCGGCCTCCAAGCCCCCGGCGCATCTCACTCTCTGGGTTCTCTGCTGCTGCTGCTTCTGCTTACTCTTCTCCTCTCTGCAGGCATCCTTGTGACGCCACCCTTATACACCGCATGTCTCAGCCCAGGTGCGCCCACTTGCGCATGCCCACACCCTACTCAAGGTGCCGCCGTCAGGCACGCGTGCAGGACCAAGGTGTCCATCATCGACACCAGTGGCAGGAGGGCAGAGAAGCCTGATCCCGTTTCACCTACTCTACACATTTCAGGGAAAATTTCCAGAAGTGGGGTTGCCGAGTCAAAGGAAAAATGCATTTCCAATTGGCCAACTGCTGGACCTATCACACCACACCTCCTCGGCTGTGACCGTAGGCTTGTGCAAGACACTGGTTATTTTATTCACTTTCCCCTTACCCTCCAGGAGCACCGCTGATTTATCTTTCACAGGTTTTAGATACTCGATTGTTCCTTGAAAACATTTAGTGTCTCTGTGTGTGTGCTCTCAAATTATACCTGAAATTGTGCCTTGTCTTTCCCCTTATCTCCTGCGGGGCGGGGGGGGGGGGGCGGCATGGGCTGCCTGCGCCCTTCGCTAGAAGCAATGGATTTGAAAGGAGAGAAGCTTGGACTTGAAGAACTAACAAGACACATAGGCTAGTTCTTCGGGGAGTCTGAGCTAACCGCTGCTGGGCTGGAGGGTGGGGGAGGACTGGCCGCACCCTGGAGCAGAGGAATCTCAGCTGGCAAGGACCGCAGAGGTTGGGAGGGAGAGCCCTACGTTCTCCCTCCCTCTCCCTGGGCCTCTCCCTCCTAGCCTCAGAGCTGAGCCGCTCAGGCTCGGGATTAACGTGGGCGTCCTAATGCTGCCTTTGAGGGGCTGTAGAAGGCAGATGGTCTGCCAGGTCCCCTCAGGAGTCATCCTTGCATCTCATCCTCCCCTTCCTCCTCTCTCCTTGCACCGCCCCCTCCAGGGTGGCTGATGCCAACCTCGGGATGTACTTTCCTGCCTGTGCTGCTATTTCCCAAGGGCACTTCTGGGGGTATCAGCAAATGGAATCCGAGCAGACGGTCAAGGAGGAGGCCTGGAGCCCTCAGTGGCTGCTTCAGGCTTTTATTATCAGAGGTGACCAGGGACACGGCAGGCCAGGGGCCAGGAGGCTGGCAGGCTCTAGCCCCCCGTGCATCTCACTCTCTGGGCTGCTGCTGCTTGCTCTTCTCTCCCCTCTTGTTCGCTCTCTTTCTGCCGGCGTCCTCGTGACGCTGCCCTTATAGGCCCGTGTCTCAGCCCAGGTGCACCCACTTGCGCATGCCCACACCCTACTCGAGGTGCTGCCGTCAAGCACACATGCAGGCCCGCAGGTGTCTGTCATCACACCAATGGTGGGAGGGTAGAAAACCTGATCACTTTAATTTACCTTACAGTGTGAGTGTGAGTGTGTGTGTGTGTGTGCATGCTCACGCCCGCACACATTTATAGGGTAAATTTGCAGGAGTGGGTCTGCTCAGTCAAAGGATGATGTGTTTGTGACTTTGGTGGACGTGCCAGGTGACCCTGTGTGGGCATCTCACTCCCGCCAGCGTCCCCTGGAAAAGGCCGATGCCCCTGTGGTCGTCCCGCTAGGCCAGGCTGCCGCACACTTGGACTTTCACCCGTCCTAATAGATAAAAGTGGTGTCTCAGCGGACTTCAGTTGGGTTATCTTCTCATGTGTGAGCAGGATCATGCTACCACCATCACACGAAATGTCTTTGTGCCAAATTAGTAAAGGCCCCTCGGTGAGAACGGCAAGGCCCCGGGTGGAGCAGAGCAATCCGGCTGTGCCTGGGCTTGAGTCCCGCCCCTTCCCAGGGAAAGGCCAAAGTGCCGGAGCCACTTGAGAGCGGAGCTAGAGAGGCCAAGCCGGAGACACTGCCTTGCCGACCTTCCCCCCGGGCTTTCCTAGGACCACCAGTAGATGGGACCGAGCACAGCGGGTTTGAGAAACAGAAAGCAAACAACTGTTGAGATAATCGTGGCCCTAACGACTGGTGACAGAGGACATTCTGTCTGCTCTAGAGCAGGGGCCAATTACAGAGAGCTGAGAGCGGCTTCCGCTTGGCCACACCGACGAGCATTTCGGAAACCACACGCTGCACCCACCTCTGTTCCCTCGGGGAGGACCCTGGCTTTTGCTCCTGCTCGGGATCCTGCTGGTTTGATACCAGAATCTCTACTCAGGTTGCAAATAGTGATGGCAAATAAACAACGTCCCCTTTCAGTTGTCTCCTGAATCCAGGACGCCTCCCGCAGGACCACCCGCAGCCCTGTGGACCATCGCTGGGGCCAGGGGGGCCGGAGCAGGCTCAGGTGGGAATATCCCAGTGGGAACTAGCGACAGAAGGGGAGCGACATCCAGGTGGGGCAGGACCAGCTGCAAGCTGTGTGGGTCGCAGTGCAAAATAAACACAGGGGCCTGGGGAGTAGGAAGCCCAAGATGGCTGCGGCCCAGCATGAACTCAGAGGACGCCCTGTGTCGGGGCACCGGCCGCATGTCCAGGAACAGCCCTGGGTGTTGGGGTAACCCCCGGGGCCAGCTGGTGGCCAGCATTACATCGCCCAGCTGCCCCACCCGCAACGCAGGACAAGGATGTACCACCCAGAGACAGAGACTCACGCCCCCAGCACCAAGACCAGCAGCGCTGCTCTCCCCCCAGGCCCGCAGAGCCGCTCTGGCCAGGGAGGCAGAGGGGACCCGTGGGGTCCTTGTCACACCCAACAGGCCAGACTTGCCAGCCGGGGCTCCCACTTCTGCCAGCCCAGGCAGCTGGCACCACAGCTGGCGCCCTAGGGCCGGAAAGTGAGCTCAGGGTGGGGGTGCCGGGGGGCTTCGACCCGAGGCTGGCTGCAGTCTGTCTGTCCACCCTGGCAGCCTCCTGTCTTTGCAGTTTGTTCTCAGGCTAGCGGTGCATGGGCTGTGACGGGGCACAGGTGCATGTGCACACGCACGCACACACACACACACGGAGTGCATAGAGAAATGCTGTATTCTGAGGACACGCCCGAGCCCAGTGGCTACTGCCATCAGGACGTGGGACTTGGGCAGCAGAAGAGACAGGGAAGTGGGGGAAGCTCTTCATGGCCAGGGCGTTGGTGAGGTGCCGAGGAAGCTGGGACGGAAGCTCCGCGTGGGGTGTGGTGGGGTAAAGGACTCTTGGCACTTGGGGGTCCTCCCGGTGCAGGACTTGTTGTTGTAGTACTGGTACTTCTTATTATAGCTTCTCTTGTTTCTCGCAAAGCAGAGGGCTGCTGCCTTATCACACTCACACAGTTGTTTCCTACAGTGGTTTTGTCTCGCTGGAATCACAGGAAAATAAGCACCAGGTGAGGGCTTGTTAATACGCTGAGGCTCCTGGTGGATCCCTGGGGGAAGGGGTCACACCCCCACCTTGAACCCAACATCGGGAGGCTTCCATGGTGAGGCTGATGGGGACAGCTCGCTGCCCAGGGAAGCTGGCCCTGCCTGACAGGGACACAGTAGCCCACCCTGGGGTCTCTGTGAAGACCTCGCCTTCAGCTATGGCGCCTCCTGCTGGCAGATGTGTCCAGGTGCAAAGGCCACGCCCCCCGAGGCTGGGGATGGCTGTGATTGGTGGAGGCCAGCAGGCCCACCCTGTCTCCTTCGCAGTGATTGGTCCCTGGCCAGCATGCATCGCATCCTTTTCCTGGGGTCCCTTGGACCCCACTGCTGCTTTCTCCCCTGACACTGACCTGGGCTCTGTCTTTAGGACTCACTGGGGCGTCTCCACCTCAGGAGCATCTTGCCCTCAGCTGTGCTAAGCAGGCTTCTCTCACGTGCGCTTGTTACCACGCTGTGTTTTCCCTGTCCTCCGTTCCCCCTCCACCTGAGCCTGTAAGGCTGCGACGCGGGCCCCTCTGAACCTGCTCCTGTCCCCGCACAGTGCCAGCGCCTCGGACACCCAGTAGCAGGCCAAGGGGGAAGATGGAGCCGGAGGCCTCTCCTTACCACAGGTGATTGTGGTCCCTCGGTAATCAGCTTCGTAGTTGAGCAACTTGGTGCCGCATCCCGCTCTGATGAGCCGGGCATAGCAGCAGTCATGCACCACGCAGCACCTGTGGCAAGAATGCAGCACTGGAGCTCGGCCCCTGCCGTTTCAGGGAGCCTGGGGACCCCTGGTCTTATGCCCTTAACCCTGGCAGTGACCCCCTGACTTTGGAATATTCTAGAGGGGTTTGTCGCATGCTGCCGCTTCTCTGCTGGCACCTGCTGGGGTCTGTGCCGAGGGCACCAGCCTCCCCCCTGGGGCTCTGGCCCCACCCAAGCCACAGAGGCAGAGGGAAGGCAGGAGTGGGGTGGCCTCACCGATCTGTCGCATCCTTGGGAGATCCTCTGCCACCCCAGCCACAGTGGCAGCCATAGAAGCCATAGCTGGATGCACCTTCCTTTCCTGTCGCCCTCGTAACCATTTTCCAAAAGTTCCACAGGGCCCCGTCGGCTTGTTGCAGGCCTGGAAGGAAATTGCCAGGTGATGCCGCAGACCCCGTGTCCTGCCGCTGGGCCTCCCCCTGCTTCTCCCCGCCCCCCCCCCCAGGGACTTTCTCTCTCTGCCACTGGGGGAGGCCCTGCAGCCACGGGAGCTCCCCACCCCCACCCCGGCTGCCTCTGTGTCCAGAGGTTGGCTCACCCAAGGCCATGAGCATCGCCAGCAGCAGGAGGGTCCTCATGCTGGGTTCTGTGGGGACAGATGCAGCAGATGGGCCCAGAGGCCTCCCCTGTGGGCCGCGCCTCCTGGCCTGCTGTGGGCCGCACTGCCCGGCCCTGGGGTGGGGGGAGCTGCCAAGGGCACCCCAGACATCTCCTGTCGGGGTGTCCAGGCTGGCCCTTCCCCCACTCAGATGCACAGAAGTGTGCAGTACAGGATGCCCCGAGGTGACGTTTCACACACAGCTCCCCACCATCCAGACTCCCACACTTCCATTGGGCACTCCTCAGGCTACTGAGCATTCCTGGAAGGTTACCGCTGGGTGATCCCGACAAAGTGGGCATCCCCAAGGTCATTTGTTGTGTGTTCCCATTACCCATACATCCCTTGTGCAACAATGGTTGTGGTTTGAGAATTCCATCTACAAATTCTAATCCCTAACTTTTTGCAGAATTAAAGCCACACCTTCTTTTGCAATACCTTCAAACCCTTGTGTCATACACATGCACGCACACACACACGTGTATACATGTGCTCACACACTCCATTCGTATCCTACACTCACATCCACACAGCACACTCTTGCACATGTGCCCTCCTACACAAGCCAAACCATGTGCAAGCTCACCCATGTTCAGGTCCATCCACACGCACGTGCACACACACAACACAACCACTCTCACAACCAGCCGCTTAGCAAGAACTGTCCTATGCCTACCTCTGGGTTTTACGTCTCAGGGAGTGCTGGTGTGGTACCTCCAAATGACTGCCTCTCCTATTCTCAGTTCTGCTCCCCTTAAGTAGCTGCTCCAGTGGGAGCTGGGAATTGTTAGGGTGTACAGTTGGGGCGTGTCTGTTTTGCACAGTCTTACTGTCAATAATCAAATGTGCCATTGGACCAGCCCCTGCAGTGCTTCTGATAACAGAGTAACCTTCAACAATAACCATAAGGAAACTTTGGGGAGATCGATTTTATTACTTCAAAAGCTGAGGCTACGTACAGAGTGAAAGATAAAGAGAGAGGATGGGAATGAATGAGCCTGGGTTTGGGTCATCTTTCCTTGAGGTCGAGGGTGGGGGACTAGACTTACAAGGCTCATTTTTTTAAATTGAGACAACATTAGTTGACAACACTGTACAGATTTTAGACGTATAGACTCACTTCTACAACCATATATATATGTACACACACACATATATATACATACATACACGTGCACCAATAAAAGTTATATGTGTGCACACATATATATTTTAATACATAATTTATAATTAGACATAAGTTAATATATTAATAAATATTATGTTGTTAATAATATATAATACAGTGTCAATAAACATTATATTTATAATATAGTACATTATTACTAAATATATTATTAACATATGTAGTAACATATATATTACTGGTGAAATTAAAACATAATAATGGGAGCTTACAGTGTAGCCAGAGATGAGAAGGAGAGTAGGTAAGTGCCCATATGGCCAGTGGAATAAACCAACCAGCACCTCTAAAACAAAGGGACCTCAGTTGGGAGTCAGGTTGGGGGCAGCGGCTGTGTGTTTACTCAAGATGGCCATGTTTGACTTGGATGCTACTTCAAAGGGGATGTCTTATGAAAAGAAGGACTAAAACCAGCCGTCAGGGTGTACACTACTGTCTGGCCTGGGATGTCGAATGACAGGGACTTAACTATTAGCGTGGCTGGTACACTGAACAGCAGGGTGGGGCAGGTGGGATCTGGAAAGTACACAGCTTTACTGTACTGTAGCAATGGTCTAACTGCAGCTCTGCAACTATCTATCCACCCACCAATAAAAGTTATATACGTGTGTGTGCATTTATTATCAGTGAATTTAAAACATAATGTCTAATTACAAAGGTGCTTTGCAATCAGGTCTGTAACCATTGTCCCCTACTCGAATGGGTCCAGCCATGAAAACAGGCTATGGTGTGAGCTCTGGGTACCTGTTCAAGGAATTTAGGTGATACTGTCAGGTATTCTACCATCTGGGGCCAGTGGAAGTAAGCAGATTTGAACCTGTCTTGAGTTGGGAAGTGTTCCATTTCTCATCGAAGGCACCTCTTAGTCTTAAAGCTGAGTCAGTTCACAGGCTGTGTATCATGAGGTGGCCATGCAGGTGGGCTCCCAGGTAGAAAGAAAAGAAAGCAGGTAGAGATGGGCAGGCTGTAATGACAGTTTCTGAGTTCTGAAGGCAGAGCCTGCCAAGATGTCCAGAGGTCACACTCAGGTGTGTTCAGGCGCTGTGAGGACAGGGAACAAGCAGTCTCGTAGACTTTCTGGTGCAGTCTGGATGTGTCTGGCGGTCTTTCTGGGGGTTCTACACAGCAACGCTCGTGAAGACTGTCCACATGCAAATAGATATGACTGCTCTGAAGTTCAGATCCAGTTGTCTGACTTTTTAACTTGGATGATTTCAGAAAAAAAAAAAATTAGTTCTCAATGATTCCAAGTCAGAAAGATGGGAAAAAATTGACCTTTTTAGTTGGGAGAGTTTTAGTCCAATATTGGAGGAAACCAGAGAGATGCAGGATCCAGTCCAGTTGACAGAAAACAAACCCTCAAAAACTACTCAGAGCACTAAGATCTGCACAATGGCATACAACTAAAGCCGAATTTTTCTCTTTACAACCACCCCCATTTCTATCAAAGAGAATCACATTAAGACCAATTGTTTGCCTCTTTGACCTGGTTTTAAGAGTTGGCCCGGTTAGTGCTTAAGTGAGGAAGAATCATGAGTGACCTCATAGGCTATTTTGAAGTTTGCTTATTGAAACTTTTCATAAGGAATCTTAGATTGATTTCTTATTGCTCCTGAGACAGAAAAACCAACCCAAGCCTAGACTCAAATCAGGCTTTCCCGGAAATACTTACAGATTTGGGCAAATTCCCCTCTTCTTGAGATCCCGAATACATCCCGAGGCTTCTGAACCCATCAGGAAGTGGTCTTCCAACTCAGAGGTGGGGCTGCCAGGAACTGTATAAGCAAGATAGCAGGTTAGTTTATACAGGGACTTCATTGGCTTTATTCCTTAAAGCGGTCTGATCATACCTGATTTTATGTACATTCTCAAAAGTGACTTGCCAACAGAAGCCTCTGCAGTGTTATCGACACTTCCAGTTGAGTCTATTTTCCATTCTAAAATAACCAGCCTCGCTTTCTTATCTGTCACAAAAATATATCTCCAGTCCTCATGGTTTTTCCTAGCCAAAAGTACACTCTACTTTTTTTACATACAGAGTTCTTCCTCTTAATATTTCTTATAGTCTTAACTGCCTATCCTAGATGTTTAACCCTTAAACAACTTTAATTTCTAGTGAAAATAAAGAAGTCAACAATTGTGAATGATCTGCCATTGACAAATTCATGAATGCATTTCACAATTTATAATTCCTATTTTTTAGAAATACAGGCACAACATATTTAGAATGTATATGCATTTAGATATGCATTTAGATATAGTTTAATAAGCATCTTTCTCCTATGTCATAGGAAGTTAAAAGTAGACAAATCTAAGTTTAGGGATTGATGGTCCAGTATCTTATCTTACATGAAGATGATCTTGATAGTCTTAATTAGCCATCGCTTAGCTAATCTCACCCTAATTTCTTTCAGATTTTTAACTTTTTTTTCAGAATGAGCTTTTCTTTTTCTTTTAGTCTCCAGACTAAAGTTTGAGGTATGAATGTGCTGGTGTGATATATGTATGATATGTGTATGTGATTTATTTGCAACTGATATTTGTTGCAAAATGACCATAAATGAGCTAATACTTCCATCACATCACAAAATTACCATTTGATTTTTGCACTGAGAACATCTAAAGATATGCACCGTAGCACCGTTCGAGTAGATAATGCAGTGCTGTAAACTACTGTCATCACATCCCCAGAAACGACTCATCTCATAACTGGAAGTTCGTACCTTTTGATTATCCTCCCCTCCCCACCAGGCCCCTGGTAACCACCATTCTAGTCTTTGTTTCTTTGATCTCACAATAACTTTTAAGGTTTTAAGTAACCAAAAACTTAGGAACCGATTTTTGAGTCACATGCAAAGAAAACAATTATACTTGAAAAGTTCACCAAGAAACTCTTATGCCATTTCTATCTATTTAAGTCTTTAATTATGCTTAAACTAGCCACAAAAACTTCCTGAGACACTGGATAAAATCAGCCATCATCCCAAGCTATTTTCCTTGTGGACAAACTTTGTAAAAGATAACGCAGGTTTATTTGACTTTTTACTGTTTCATGCTAAGAGTTTTAAATACACCCGTGTTTTAATTCAACTAAAACGAGCTCTTATTTACTGGAGATTATCCTTGATCACTAAAAAAAAAAAAAACACTTATTAGTTTCTATGTGTGAGGATTTAGAAGGATTTATTTCCTTTGAGCCAATTAAAACTCTTTTACAAATTAATTTAAGCAGTGCCAACCAGAGATAGAATGTCATATATTCAGAACATATATCCATAGACAAAAATAAAAACACTGACAGACGCAAGAAACCCCATAGCTTCTGTTCTAAAATTTAGCCCGGAATCAGGTCACAGAAAGTTGTGGGCAGAGTTTTAGTTACTTCTTGGAGCGTTTGCACTTCAAAGGCTGGGGAACATTTGCTTCTCCAGGGGAAGAGAAAGAATGTGTGTATCGACAGCTGGCATAGAGCAGGGTCACTATTGTTTCCGGCAGGTGGGTAAAGAGAGTTCCAGAGACCTCGGTGGATTTTTTCAGGCCTTAATGCCTGAACCGAGAACCAGATACAGAGGGGCCCTGGGCAGAGAGGCTGGCATGCAAGGAGGCGGCCTGGGCTGGGCAAGGGGTGCTAGGAGGGAGGCAGGCAACTGAGTCCCTCGCCCCCCACAAGTCTCTGTGCTCGCTCTGGGCGCTCTCTGGCATTCTCTCTCACATCCCCTCATGGTTTCACCTGTTCCGTAGTCCCACCACTCATTTTCTCACTGGTACTGCTTCCAGCCCCACCTCTAGGCTCATGTCTGTACTCACACATGCGTGTCCACAATCAGGCACGTGTGCCCCGACCCCACACTCCCAAACACTTTCTGCATCAGCACCGCCATGATGGCCACAGAGGCCAGTGGCATTAAAAGCCCGATTCGTCCATTCATCCTACAATACAGTTTCAGAGTTTCAGTACCTTTTGGGTGGTTTTAACAATACCAGTGAAAATACAGTAGCACCACCCTGTCATTTGGGGGCGCTCCCAGAAATCATAATTCTCCAGACTCAGGGTCAAGTGCAACTTCTTCAGGGTTGGCGATGAAGAGGACAACAGTTGGGTCCTTATGGCCGTGGGGATGGTAAACCCACCGAATAAGGCCAGTAGTGTACCGCAGGAGATGGACCATCCTCCCGTTTTCTAGTCTCATGAGCCCAGGCAGCGATCACGCAGTGGGAGGAGGGTGTGAGAAGAGGGGAGCCCTGCGGAGGCATCAGTGGCTCCAGGGGCTTTGCCTTCTGGTTTCCCTCTCCCTCCTCCCCAGAAGGCCCAGTACCCAGTGGCTTTTTCCGTTGTTAGTGGAGACACGTCATGGAGTGTTTAATTGTGTTTCATTCAGGGGAAAGTCAAGGGCACCTAGCACCTGCGGTGTCTCAGAAAATGAGCGTGTACCTGGGTGCATCTTGCAGAAAGTTATGGCTTTCAGGCTCTTTATGGTGCCTGCTGGGTGGCGCCGATGATCCTGGCAGCTGAGTCACGATTCAGAGCTCACTCCAAACAGAACCCAGCCGTGGTCAGCAGTCGGCCCCTCCTTCCTGCTGCATGAAGTCTTTAAGAAGGATTTGAATTTCAGCTTAGGAAATTCTTTTTTTTGCTCTCAGCTTGCACCTTTTGATTCCTTCTATTGCCTTGCACTCAGGTGCCATTGCCAGAAAAGGCTGGTGGCATCCCGGTAGGCCCTTCCTGCAGGCCACTGCTGGGACCACTCAGGATGAGGTCTGCCTGCACAGGGTAACGTGCTCGGGGGCCCTGGGGAACCCCTAAGCTCTGGTGCATTGGCCCGAGCCTGGACTTACTGGTTTGCATGGCACTGAGCAATGCCCAGGAAGCTTCCATGGGCTTCTGTGTTTCTTAAAAACTGGTGCATCTTTTCATGGCTCTTAGGAGGCACTGGCCCCTGAGATTCAGGACATCCATATTTGCCAGTTACTTCTTTTACTCAGTGACAGCGTGCCAGGAATTGGACCCACTGTACCCCGTGGGGTCAGGGAATGGAGAGGAGTGACGTGATATAGCGCCAACAAGGCACAGAGCAGGCAGGTCCTCAATGATTCCTGCAGACGGTCAAGGAGGATTCCTGGAGCCCTCGGTGTCTGCTTCAGGCTTTTATTATCAGAGGCGACCAGGTACAGGGCAGGCGGGGGGCCGGGGAGCCAGAGACTGGCAGGCCTCCTAGCCCCCGGTGCATCTTCACTCTCCGGGCTCTCTAGCCTCTCGTGCTCTACTGCTACTGCTGCCTCTCTGCTTACCCTCTTCTCTGTTCTTCCTGCTCTCCTGGCATCCTCGTGATGCCGCCCTTATACGCCCCGTGTCTCAGCCAGGTGCACCACCTGCGAATGCCCACTCAGGCACGCGTGCAGGACCGCAGGTGTCCATCATCACTCCAATGGCCTGAGGGCGGAAAAGCCTGGTCACTTTAACATTTGCCCTACAGGTGAGGTCACAGATACCAGAGGCCAGTGTAGTGTTTTTCTAGGGTGGTGACTTTGGGCTTCTGTTTGCAAGTCTGTTGCACTCCGGGTGGTCCCCACACAGCCCACTAACAGTGGGGACCTCCTGCAGTGTGCAGGGGGTGGGGGCCGCCCATCCTCCTCTCCAGCAAGAATCTTTTGTGCCTTTAGCCAGAGCCTCTCCTTGAGCAGTGGCAACAGCCGTGATCCAGCTGCACCTGAGCTCAACTTGGCCTTGAGGCCTAAGGCCCCTCACTCACACTGACAGTCCACTAAGACCTCTCTAGCCCCATCGTCTTGCTAGACCATATGGCCTAGCTCCTGCTGCTCTGGGAGCTCTGTAGCTCTTCATGACAGCCGCGACCTTTTCTGTTGGTCACCGCAGGCAGTGCACAGCAGGTGCACCTGTGAAAGCTGGCAGCAGCTGGAGATCAAGAGGCCCTTCAGCAAACACCACCCGGAACCCTTAAAAGCAAAATAAAGGCTTATTACTTACAGGACCTGGAAATTACACAGCACACCTGAGGCCACACAATAAGGTGGGTGGAGAGGAGAGAGCACAGGTTTGGGCCCTGCCTTATTAGGGTCTATGATGGGTGTCTAGGGGCTGGTGGGCTCACTCTTTGTTGATGAGTTAAAACGTAGGTGCTGTAACAGGGGCCTCCCTGGTGGCACAGCAGGTTGAGTGCTGCACTGTGAAGCATTCAAGGCCACTGCAGCGCAAGTTCAATCCCGGTCAGGGACCGGACCATGTGGCGCAGCAGACCTCTCCTGCCTCGCCCGCTGCTCCCCTCAGCAGTGTATTTCAGTCCATCTGCCTGTTCTGCTCCCCACTCTGTCCCCATGCCTGTGGCCTGTACCCTGTACCCCAGCTCTTGTAATTGTAAACCTTTAAAGAAAAACATAAGTGCTGAAACAAAGCACTGGAAGAGGAAAAAGAAGCCCAATGCCAGCTATCCAAACTGACCCTGCCCTCTCACGGGTGGATCCTCCACAGGGGAGCTGCCTGCTCCTGATGGATTCCTGGCCCAGTTGCTGATTTAAGTCAGCCATCCCGGAAGCGGGCGCCTGGGCAACCAAAGCTCAAGACCGGAACCCGGTTAAAAAAAAGAAAAAAAAGCTCAGGGTTTACACTACAGGGTGTAGCCAGCTGGGGTCACGATGGTCAGCTGGCCAGGACTCCTGGGGAACCCCCTTTCCTTCCCCTTATAAGCAGCAGGACAGCACTGAGCATGGAAAAACCAGATGATGAAATTTGGATTATTTATCCTCTTTCCCATGAGCCTGACTAATTCCCACAACCGGATTTGGGTGTGACCACCAGTTGCCTCCCTGCAAGCGCTCCGGGAGAAGCCAGCGCGTCTGTTTCTGCAGGCTGGGGACTGGCTCATACAGTCCATGGGGCCTTGCAAAGGTCGCCCTGTTCTCTGCTCCCTCATCATCTGGGGCAAGCGGGGAGCAGTTACTCGCTCTTTCAACTCCCCAGCCCTTTAGTCATTTGAATACGTGAGGCCTCTACAAAGCTCCAAGATGGGTGCAAATCTGTTGGGACAGGACAAGGACCCACTTCTGCACCCAGGGACCCCAGAAGGAAAAGGGGTGCAAGGAGAGAAAGGTCCTTCCCACAAGTTTGGGCCAGAGCCTCCACCTTCGTGTCTTGCTCCTTGTTCTTTCCTCCTCTGTGAGTTTCTAAACCTGGAAAAGGCCAGAGATGTCCCGGATCCCCCTCAAAACATGGTCTCCCCACCCTCCCAGGCCTCACCTGCTGGAGAGAGGGCTCACTCCCTGGATCTGCAATCTCTTCCGCAGCCCTCAGGGACACAGTGACTCCGACTGTCGTTTCTAGAACAAATATCTTTCCCCTGCGCTCCAGTGCACACTAAGAGCTCGGCTTCCACCTCCCTAAGTAAACACTCCCAACGCCTGTCCCAAAGCATCAGGTGGAAGATCACATCACACACATCATAGCATCTGTCTGCACCCACATTCTCCAGCCCCCCCAGGGATGCAGGCCCAGGGGACCCCCCGGCCGGCAGAGCATGAGCATCAGCGCGGGGGGCACCAGCGGTCGATGAGGCAGCGGGCTCGGGTGGGACCGCCTGGAAGCCTCCTGGCCCTGAGTCAGGGCAGCGCAGGGGCCGTCCCAGCGGCCCTGGGCCCTTGGGCTCCTGCGCGTGAGGGCCGGGCTGGCGCCTGAAGAGTCAGGCGGGTGGCACAGCGGCCAGCGGGCAGCTGTCACTGCAGACAGGCACCTAGCGCGGGGCCTATGTCGTGGGCTGGGGCGTGTCGCCCCCAGAGCCCATGTCCAGCTGCACCTCCCAGGACCGACCTTACACGGAAAGTCTGTCTCTGGCGCTGTGATTCCTTCAGACGAGGCCGTGGGGGCCCGTCCAGCACGGCTGGGTCATAAGAAGGGGGAGTTTGGATGCAGACACACCAGGGAGAAGCCACGGGAGGATGAAGTCCAGGGTCGGGAGGGGCCCTATCAGCTGAGGCATCCTAGGGTGGCCAGGAGAGCCCCAGAAGCTGGGGGAGTGGGGGGCCCTGGGCCTGACACCCTCTTGGCCCTCACACCCTCTTGGCCCTCGGGAGGAAGCAAGCAGGCTGGATCATCTCCCAGGACGGAGGCCCCTGGGCCCGGGTGCCCTGACCTGCCGCCCAGCCCAGCTCTCAGTGCTCCCCGCAGTGGGGGAACTTACACTCCAGACACTTATACTCCACAAACCACAAACCAGAGGATATTTTTTCTCACAAGGGTTGTTCATAAAACGTTATCCAGCCTCCTGCTGGCCTTCCCCAGAGCCGGCCAGTCAGGCTATTCACTGGTGGACATACGTAGAATATTGGTATTGATTTAATCGCTTATTTTTTTACATTTCCCCCAAGAACATAGGAGAGATGCTAGATTGCATTTCCCCCATTCAGAGGGAGATAATCCAGATCCACTCGTCCAAGGCCTGCAGGTGAGTCCTAAGTCGCTGAGTGGAAAATCACTGCAGGTAAGAAGGCAGGGTATTAGGATACCCGATAGTGATGTAAAAGACAGCTTGGGTCCTCTGCTGAGCCTGAGTCAATGGGGAATTGCACAAATGGGGAAAAGTGAGAACTTCAATTCCCTGTGATTCGAGCTGGCAAAGAAAAATCACCCCTTTCATCTAACATTGTTGGAGGCTGGCTCGTCTTTGGCTTTATCTGCAGAGGTCAAGAACTGGGTCAAGGCTGTGACCTGTTAGATAATTGTTAATGACCCTGGTGTTGACACACAATTCTGCTTGCAGCTGAGTGAGTGGGAAATGTGTATTTTAGAGTAAAGGAACTAGAGTAGCCTTCAGACTTAATTTTCTTCCTGAGAATTGGTGGAAGGGACTCTTCATTTTTAGATTGCTACTGGAGTACCTTTCTGATGACATTTGAACTCACTGCAGAAGTGCTAATAATAGGCCATGCTGGACAATGAGGCTGCACAAAATTGGAAGCCAGGATTTTGGGTTTGGCTTGGGGTGGTGTATCAGGATCTGGTTCGGCCGTGAATGACAGAAATACAAAATAACGCTGGTCAAATAAAACAGAAGTTTAATCTCACAGAACAGTCTGGAAGTATGTGATCTTCAGGGTAAAAGTGAATTCAAGATCTCAAGGACTGGACATCCTCTGTCTTACTGCGCTGTCATTCTAAGTGTTGTACCTCATGGTTCAACGCAGTTGCTAGAGTGCCAGCCATTGTGTCCACATTCCACTTGGGCAGAGGGCCCAGGGCAAGTCCAGGAGGATGTCTGGATGCAGAGGAGGGGGCTGCATGGAGATGGAGGAGAAGCCAGTAAAGCAGGAGAAAGGGAAAGGAGAAGAAAGTAAAGGAGAAAGCAGGACAGTGTGGATACACAGGAGCTGAGTCTAAAGAGGAAGGGAGCAGAGTGTCTGGCTAGAGCCACTGCATTTCCTCTCTTGTGGGATTTGTTCTCTGTTCTTTAAAAACATCGTGTTGAAAGATTCATCCCAGAGGAACATGTAATATTTTTCATGTACTCCTCATTTCCAATTAAAAACTATCTTGGCTGCATTTAAGTCATAAACGTTTACTTCTTCCTCTGCAGTTGTTCCCCATATTGGGCTCCATGGAATTAGAAATACTGGAAATGTCTCGGAACCAACCACAGTGGTAGCACACGCTGTTCTCTCAAACCTGCCCTGTCCTGGGTATTTCCACTTGCCCTCTGGCTCTGCTCTCCCGCAGCCAGGGACCTCGGGCCTGACCTCTGTGGCCCCACGGGCCTATCCCTTGTCCCCTGGTCCTCAGGACACTCAGAGGAGGGAGGAGAGTGGGGTTAGGGCATCTTTCCCTGCGTGCCCCTGGAAGAAGGATCCCAGTTGAGACCGGTCCTCAACTCCCTCTCGGGGTCCAGGAGCCGTCCTTCCTCTGACTTTCTAGGCTGAGAGATGCCACCAACACCCACGGTCTTTGGGGTTCCCCTACACCTGCCCCCAGTTTTGCCAAAAGCCCCTTTAAGAAAGTCCCCTTGAATCACCTGTGTGGAAGTGAAGGAACCAGCAGTGTGGCAGAGATCTGCCCTGCTGAGGTTGTGGGCTCCCCTGCCCCCCAACCCTGGGGTGGGGGCGAGTGTGCAAAAGCCAGATATCTTCCACAACCACTCCAGCAAAAAAGAGAGAGCCCCTACACCTTACTGCCTTTTAAAGCTCCAATAAAAAACGGCCGCCGCTCGGCCCCTTCCCAGCAGCCCCCGCGCTCAGGAGGCAGGGCCCACAGAGGCTGCATCCGCTCCAGCTTGGACCCAGGGGCAGTCATGGGCCGGTGTTCGGCCCCTCTTCTGCACCAGGCCGCTCCAACAGACCAAGCCCCACTCTTCGAGCTCCTGCTCTGCTCCCGCTCACCTCACCCGGGGCCCTCCAGGGTGACGAGATACTTCTGTTCTCCCGCCTCGCTCCAGGGTGAGGCCACCATCTCCCTCAGCTGTCTCTTGGCACAGCTCCCAAGTCCGTGCCCGCAGCTGTCTACTCCACGGGGTCTGACAAGCCCCTCAAACTCAGCACGCGGGGTGAGCTCCTGTCCTGGCCCTGGGAATGCTACATCAGCTTTCCTGCCTCCGTGGCGCTGGGCAAACAAGACTCGGCCCCTCCCACCCAGGTCCCACCTGCCAGGAGCCCTGTCTGCTCGCCTTTCAAGTTACACACACGTTACACCGTTACACCGGCCACTTCTCACCGCCTCCACGCTGAGCCAGCAGCGCCCTCTCCTGTGGGACCCAGCAGCTCCTTCCTCCTCATCTGGGCCTTTGCTTTCCCGGGTCTCCGCCCAGCCCATCACCAGAGAGACCCCGTGGCCATCACCAGAGAGACCCCGTGGCTGTGAGCGGCCATCTCCATGTCTCAGAGTAAGACCATTTACGGGGCTCAGTTCTCTATTCAAACATCACTTTCTCAGGGAGGTCGCCCCCTAGTACAATTCCAGCTTCTGCCCCACTCCATTTAACTACCTGGACTTTTTCTTTTTTCCTAGAATTTGTCACCTTCTACCAGGCTGTGTAATTTGCCTGCTAATTGTGTTTAAGCACTGGCTGTCAGCTACCGCCTCCCACCACGCCCTCACCTGCCACCCCCAGGCAGGGCCCTTCACCAGACAATTGTTCTATCTGATGTGTTCTGAGCAGTAGAACAAAGAGTCACAATAAGTGCCCCTGAATG
Organism: Galemys pyrenaicus; assembly: GCA_019455555.1. Taxonomy (NCBI): domain Eukaryota; kingdom Metazoa; phylum Chordata; class Mammalia; order Eulipotyphla; family Talpidae; genus Galemys; species Galemys pyrenaicus. The sequence goes on along the minus strand of JAGFMF010012145.1, from coordinate 2,246,469 downwards.
ATTGTATAAACAACTTACTGGGTCGAATTCTACGCCCAGTAAGCACAGGTTATTCTTTGTAGGGCGTGCCATGCAGGAAAAAGTGGACAATGTATTAGACCTCAAAAGAACCATCAATTAATTTTTTAAGTAGAAACTGTACGGACTTGGTCTATGACACAATAATAAAGAGACATCACGGACAAAGGAAGGACAGACTATCCCCCAGTCACTTGGGGAGGTAACTCCTCTGAACACTTAGATACAGGATGACATTTTCCCCTACTGCAGAATATTGAGAATATACAGACTTTGGATTAAACTGAATGAAAAAAATGTAGCCAACATAAATGCATTCATAAACCAGGAAGAATGAAATACATGGATTAAGGAGTTTTAGGAAGTCCAGGTTAGGAACCAAAGAAGCCCCAAGGGTTGGGTTCTGGGCATCTGGGGTCCCGCAGGGAGAATGGGAAAGAGTAAAGCACAAGTGGCTAAGGGATGCAGCCCGGGGTCAGCTTCCCGGTGTCTGGGAACTAGATGCCCACTTCTATACTGGGCCCAGGGCATCTGAGTGAGCAGGAAGCATCAGGTCAGTCCCTAATTTCACCACTAGCAGGCAGCAAGGAGCAACAGTGTTAGGCTCACCTGCCTCCTGACCCATCCTGTGAGTCCCGCAGGTATGTGGCCACTTCCTTGGCAGGACCCTGAGCTAAGTTTCATCACCTAAAAACAGAAGCAGAGCTATGGTGAAGGTGAAATGCAATGCCCCTAGAATAACACAGGGGGCGCTGAAAGGATAATGCTCACTCCTACCCATACCACCCTGAGATGCAGGCAGAAAGAGGCCTGCCCAGGGCTCCACACATCCCCCTGAGCACACAAACACCCACGCACAAAGAGAGATACACATGCACACACACGCGTGTACCAAGTGGCCACGCTCATAACCAGCACCATTCGGGTCCCAGTGACATGCTTCCTTACATCTGTTGCCCAAGTATCATGGAGTTGTTGCCATGTGGGCACTGGAGGGAGGGCATAGAGGCATGAGTAGGAGCCCACAATGGATCGGCTCGCAGTTCCTTCCTTGGGACATGATTGCAATGACACTCCCCCTAGTCCATTTCCTTGTGTCTGTCCATCCAACCACAGGTCCGGAGGGGCTCATCAATTTGTGGGGTGCTCACTGCATGGTGAGGGATTGGGTGATCCCAAACACTGTGTCTCACTCATAAATGTATGTAATTGTAGGTCTCCCCAGATGTGCATCTTTACATTGACAGCTAAATGACATTGAACATGAGAATTGCAACTGTTTTATTTTTATTAAAATACTTGACAAGATGTGATTCTATGTCAATAAGAAGACTTAAAAGTCAACTGTATTCAAATCATTTTGACACTTTTTGTGTTCATTAGCTGTCATTTATTTTGACTTTTAATTTTAATAGAGTTTAGCGCATTTTAGAACATCTTTTTGAAAACATGCTTTAAAATCATTTTCATTTTTGCTCTTTAGAGTTACTGTGTTTTATCAAACATAATTAGATTTTCTGCACTTCAAATACAATTACATTTTTTAAAAATTCTTCGATCGTCTGTCAGAGGAACACAAATCAAAATAAAAATTTGATTATAACATAATTGGAGGTTTTGCCAAGATGAAAGTCAGAAAAACAAATTTTATAGAATAAATGTGTAGTAATTGTTTTGAAGTGTGGGTGTCTCTATTTTAGAGTCATTCAAACACACCCAGCCCATCAACAGGCACCCAGACACCCAATAACAATTCAGCTCAGCCAGCTCGGCTCTCTTTCTGACTCCCAGTCACATAAAAAGTGCGGCTCTCTGGCCATCCAGAGAGGACAGGGCAGGCTGCCTCCCGCTGGCCAGCTGGTTGATAGTTCGCTCTCACAGCCTGGGGGGACTCAAGTGTCTTCATCTCACCGCAAACCCCACAAATGTCACCACGTTGGGGGCGAACCTGACCATCACCAACCAGAACAGGTTCCTGAGGCCTCCAGCAAAGAAGGGGTTCCAGGTAGGAAGGGCTTTGTGGGGAGACCCCCCCACTCCAATCTGGGCTGGTGCTTTTCCTGCTGTGAGCAGCAACACTTCCGAGCAGGTGCAGCCCTCACTTCAGCTCTCCCAGGCTGTGTCCTCACGGCCAGGGGAGGGGGCCCACGGGAAGGGAGGGCATTTGTCCAGCCAGCCAGTGGCAAAGCCAGGCAGCCTGAGTCCACTGTGCTGTCTCAGGACACTCAGCACTGGGGAGCAAAAGCCTCCACGTCCCCCATGGGCACAGGGGCACAGACAACGGTGACCCGTGCCTGCCCGGGCAGCACTGCTCCAGAGCCCTGCCCTCTGCCTCCTGGGCCATGGCCTCTCCCCAGCCAGCTGCAGGCAGCCTTGTGGGATGAGCATGCCGGGATGGGGATGGGCGGCCCGTGTCCTCTGGGCTCCAGCACCCATGGTGTGTCGGCCGCGACTCGGGCTGTGCTGCCCTGGGCCTGCAACCCCAGCTAGCCGGCCTCCGCTCCCTCGCCAGCTTCCCTCCCGTTCCTCCTCCCGCGACCTGGACCTGCACAGACACAGCAGGTCTCCTCCTGGCTCCAAGCCCCTCCTTGGCCTTCTGTAGTTTCCTGGGTAGAGACCAACGAGGCGCAGCTGTGCTACCTCACAAGGACACCGGTGACCTTAGAGAAGGTGGGAGCAGACCCACACCAAAGTCAGCTCTGTACCCTCCAGGTCCACAGGAGAGCCCAACCTTGTGACAACGGCTGCCCAAATTCCCTTCTCACTGGAGGGACGTGCCACCCAGGTCCCCGGTGCCCTTGGAGGCTCCCCGATGCCGATGACACTGTGGTGAGGATGCCCCGTGTCTTCCAGAACGGTCCTCATTCTTCTGGGCCCTGTCCAGCATTCTGCCAGTGCTGGCTCCCTGCCCACCAGGTCCAAGCAAAGGACTTCCCCAAATGGGGAAGCTGAACTTTCCTGAAGCTCTGGCCTGAACAGAGCCAGCTTCGCAGTGAACAATGCTTTGTGAAGCCTGCTACCATCAGCCCAGCCATCCAGTCTCCTTTCAGCCCCTAACAGGCACCATGTCTCTCAGACCACAGGGCCTTTGCACAGACTGTCCCTCTATTTAAACTCTTTCCACTTCCCTCTTTATCCAGCTACCTTCTTGAGACCTTTCCTAAATCATTTCTTCCACACTGACACCTTGCTCAGAGCACACGCCTCTGTTAAAAGCTCGTATAGCCCAATGGAACATTCTGTCCAACTACTTACCCCTATCTGTAAATTATTTGTATAATTACTAGTGTCTGTCTCCCCGTAGGACTCTCAGCTCCTTGAGGACAGGAATCAGACCTGGTTTGCTCTCCAGTGTATCCCCAACACCTAGTAAGTCCTCAGTCTAGTTGACTGACTTAACCACCCACGGTCCCTCTCTAGGAAAAGGTCTGGAGGAGCTTAATAAATGAAAATTGGTTTCCTATTTTTTTTAAAAGATTTATTTATTTATGCACACAAGAACTGGGGTATAGGCCAGAGATGCAGAAAGTGAGACGAGTCACCAGAGACAGAGTGGGGAGCAGAGCAGACGAATCTACTGAAACACACTGCTGAGGGGAGCAGCGGGCAAGGCAGGAGAGGTCTGCTGCGCCATGTGGGTCCCCTCCCTGGCCGGGGATCGAACTCGTGCTGCAGTGGCTGCAGATAGCTTCATAGTGCTGCATCTTAACCCCTTGCACCACCAGGGAGGCCCTGGCTTTCTTTATTGGCTGGATGATGATGATAACAATGCCTTCTAAGTCACAGGGTCAGGCTGACATCAAGAGTAAGAAGACAATGTTGAGTGAGTAGGCTCTCCCCCCTCCACTCACCGCCACCCCAGCCCCTCGACTGTGGAAGTTCTGGCCTGCGGAGTAAGGGCTTAGCCCACTGCACACAGCTTGTTCCAGACCCTGGTAGGGCCATGAGCTTTGAGCTCCTAGGGCAGCAGCTTCCTCCTCTGTGGCCAGGCCAGGCGGAGGGGCAGGAGGGAGCCAATACCCATGGCTTCCTCCCATGGGCATGGCACCTGCAAAGGGCTTACACCTTTCATGCCCTTCCCGTCCAGTCCCAAACTCTGAAACGTTCGTCTAATTATCCCCATATTATGGATGACAAGTCTTGGCCCAGAAAGGTGACAGGACTGACCGAGGCCATCCAGCCCCCAGTGTGGCTGGCACGCAAGTCCCGGTCTGACCAGTGAGAGCCCTGGAGCTTCAGCCTGGCTCAGTGTACTGCTGGTGGGAACAACCCCATCTCCTGAATGCCCGAAACCCTCCTCCGAGGCCAAGTTCTTCCAGCGCCCCCACTTCAAACCCCAGCTGGGTTCACCTCTGCCTGGAAGCCCACCGGGATTTTCCTGCCTGGTTCTGGCCCTACAGTCCTCGGTTTTCTGCCCCAGGCTCAAGGGGGCATGGCTTTTGGGGACCCCCTGGGTCAGGCCAAAACTCAAAGTGGCTCACAAAGGGATGGCCTCCGAAACCCAGCCCTGCCCAGGAACCACCCCTGCTGCCACGGCAGGAAAGGCCAAGGGCCAAGCCTCCCAGGAATCAAAGCTAATTTTCGGTTGTTTAGGAGGCATCTAGCTACTCAGTGACTCACCGCTTGGGCTCCTGTGACCCAGGCCAGCAGCCGGGCTGCCAGGAGCTGTCCTCGTTAAAATCAAAAGGCAACGGTGAGCAATGGGGGGCCCCTCGGGAGCCCTGACTCACAGCGGCTGGGCGATCCAGGCCAGGTGCACTGGCCTCTCTGGCCCTGTACCCTGGTCCAGTGGACTGAGTCCTTGGTGCAAAGAGCAGCAGAAGGAAATGAGCAGGGAGCGGGAGGGGCGGGAAGGGCGGGAGGCAGGGCCGCCCCAGGTACTCACTGTCTGTCAACAGCTGTTCAAAGCCTTAATCCCAAATCCCCGGCAGGAATCCCGGCACCAGCCCTCCCTTCCCGCTCCACAGCCCTCCCTTCCCGCTCCAAGCGACACCACCCAGGGAGTGGTGGTCAGGGAGTTCGTGTCAGAGCTCCTGGCCTCGGTGAGACCATGCCCCTCGCAGAGAGGACGGGTGCCAGGCCCGAGTGCCCGCCTGGGGTCGGCTGCCGTAGCACGGCCGCTGGCCCTTCCCTCTGTTGAGAAAAAGAGTAAAAAGTGTCAGACCCTCCTGGGTCTAAAGGCAGAGGGAACCAGCCTGGTGACGGTCATTCTTCCTTCTTCTGCTTTCAAAGAAACTAAAACATGGGGGCGGGGAGGCCTGTGTGCTGGGCACCCGCCTGCTGTCTACGCTAGTTAAGCCCTTGACCTGCCTAGGCCCGAATTCTGGCTCACCCCATACTCGGGTGGGCGCTTCGGTTGGCCTCTCTGTAAAATGGGGTGACCATGGGGCCTCCCTGGTGGTGCAGCAGGTTGAGCACTGTACTGTGAAGCATCCATGGCACTGCAGCGTGAGTTCGATCCCCGGCCAGGGAGGGGACCACATGGCACAGCAGACCCCTCCTGCCTTGCCCGCTGCTGCCCTCAGCAGAGTATTTCAGTCAGTCTGCCTGTTCTGCTCCCCACTCTGTCTCTGGTGAATCCTCTCACCTCCCGTGACTCTGGCCTGTACCCCAGTTCTTGTGTGCATAAATAAATAAATATTTAAAAAATAAAATAAAATGGGGTGACCATCATACACCTACCCCATGGGCCGTTCGAAGGCACCTGGAGACCTGGCAGGGGAAGGCGTGGCCCGGCCCCGGCACAGTAGCGCTTGGTGCCTCTGAGCTCCCCTCCCGCGTGAAGGGGACAAGGGTGGGTGCCTGCTCCCCCAGACATGCAGGCAGGAAAACCGAAGTTCTGAGAAGGAAATGGCCTAAGGCCACATCAGAAGCAGTGGAATTGGGGCGCCAAAGCCGCAGCTGCCAGCCCCAAATGTTGAGGGAGATGGTGGCCAGTTACAGTGTCCACCTCCCAGTGTCCAGCTCCCCAGTGACAGCCCCCGCGCTGGGCGCAGGCGCGGAGGAAGCCGCGGACCAGGACAGGCGTCTGGTCCCAGTGCTGCCCGAGTGGATTCGGCGAGCCCTCTGAGTCCTTGATCTGTGGGCAGTGAGTGCCCTTTGGGCCTGCCGGGGAGTGAGCACCCCACACCCCACCCACCCAGCTGAGCTCTGGAGCCTGGTCTCCAGGGGGCGAGGGGCTCTCCCTAGGGCAAGCTGAGCAGGGGACAGCAGTGCCCCCCCCACCAGACCCACAGGCAACACTGAAGGACAGAAGTCTCCAGTCCTCCTGGGTACGGGTTTCCCAGCTGACTCAGGGCCTGTTTCCACAGCAGCCACACCAGCCCAGGCCAGCCCGTAGAGTTGGGAGACAAAAGCCACATCCAGCAAAACACAATTGAAAGCCCTGAGCCCCAGGCGGGCTGTGGCCCCGCCTTCTGAGGCTCTGGGCAGAGCCCCAGCCCCCAGGCCTGCGGGACGAGCTGCCCTCCCTGTGGGTGAGGCTGGGAGGGTGGGGCCGGAGCAGAAGGCATGTTGGAGCAGCTAGCATCATGGGAATGGGACCCACTCAGCCTTTCTTGGCCTCTCCGGGCCACATCCATAAAGTGGGGACGAAGGGAAGACACCACAGATGACAGGCGCTGGCTCGCAGCCTGTCCGTGGGAGCCGGCAGGGCGGGCGGCAGGAGAGCCAGAGAGACCCCACCTGCCCCGGCCTGGAAGCAGATCCCCATGGCCCCTCCCCTGGGCCCAAAGTGTCAGACCTGGAAGTCTGGTTGCATCACCGGGCATTTGAGGGTTAATGATGGGGAGTGGACAAGACCGGGGTATTTAACTAATTGGGGAGGTGCCCTGAGATCAGAGGCACCCCTGCTCCCCTCCTTCTCCCACAGCCTCCTCTGCCCCCTGCTCCCCTCCTTCTCCCATAGCCGCTCCTCTGCCCCCTGCTCCCCTCCCCTCCCCAGGATGAAGCCTCCCCCGCTCCTGACCTTCCTTTGCCTCCTGGGTAAGTGACTTTCATGACTTCCCCCCCACCCCCACCCCCAGCTAGGCCCTCTCCCCTCCCAGAAGTGGCTGAGTTTGTCCTGGGGAAGGAGCCGCCAGGTCACGCCAAGGTCAGCTCTGCCCAGGCCTCCCCCAGCAGGCCAGCAGAGCGGGGAGAGGCTCAGAGACTGCAGGCTGGGGGGCCCGGAGACAGGGGAAAGAGGAGCCCAGACTGCATACCCACCCGGGTTCCTGCCAGCCCCCACACTAGTTGCCATTTGGGGCTCCAGCCCTCCCGGGGCCATCCCCCCTTTGTTACATCAGCAAGATGTGGAGGGTCCCGGGAAGCATAGGCTGGTAGGAAGCTCGTCTAGGAGCACCCGGGGGTGGGACTCGGCAGGGCCTGAGTGCTCCCAGGGAGGAGCCGACACCTGAGCAGATAATCAGCACCCTCTGGGAGAGCCTGGTGGAGTGGTGGGAGGATGGGGGGTGGGGTTCTGGGAGGTGGCAGTGAAGAGCAAGAGGGCCACGGGTGCACCGTGAGCCCGGATGAGGACGAGGGGCCAGGCGAGGACCAGGTGAGGCCCAGGGGACATGGCGATGCTGTGACCAGTGCCTCATGTAACCGGAGCGGGTGCCTGGGCAGGTGAGGGGACTGGACAATCAGAGATAGCTGGACACAGACTGGAGGGGCCAGGAGGGAAGCTGGCTGGGGTGGGGCCCTGGGGAGTCTGGCGGCACCTGCCCCCCTTCCCCGCAGTGGTGCAGGCTGCTGGGAACCTGGTCCAGTTCGGGGTGATGATCGAGAAGATGACGGGGAAGTCGGCCCTGCAGTACAATGACTACGGCTGCTACTGCGGCATCGGCGGCTCCCACTGGCCAGTGGACGAGACAGACTGGTGAGGGGTGCCCCCAGGGGAGCCCCCTAAGGGCTGGGGAGGGAAGGGGCACCCTGGGAGGAGTGAGAGCTGGGGCCAACATCTCCTTTAGGGCCCTGGGCCCCGTCAGCCCCAGGCCCTGCCCCGCCGGGCCCAGCCCCTCCCTGCCCCTCCTAGGCCGCACAGGCTCCTCCAGGTGGGACCGTGGCCCTTACAGGTGCTGCCAGGCCCACGACTGCTGCTACGGGCGTCTGGAGAAGCAGGGCTGCGAGCCCAAACTAGAGCGCTATGTCTTCTCCGTCAGCAAGGACGACGTCTTCTGCGGTAAACAGCGGCCCAGTGGCCCAGACTCCAGGAGCGGGCAGGAGGGAGCTTCAGGCCGAGTCCCGTCCCGGTGGGGAGCCTGGGCTGGAGAGGGGGGTCTCCCACCACCACGGCTGGAATGCCAGTGCGTTGCCCAGGTGCTCCACTGGCACTTGGTCTGGATAACCCAGGGCCCCCGGGCGCCCACCCAGAGGCGTCCAGCCCTGACCCTTGGCAAGAGAGGTTAAGGGGGCAGGAATGACAGAGGCACCTCATTTGCCCGCACCCCGGGCTTGGTGACAGACAGGGTCCCCAGGACAGAGCCCGGAGGCAGGGTCCCAGACAACCGGAGCTCTGACCTGGTCAGTAGGCCCTGTCCTGAAAGTGGACGCCCCAGAGGCTGCCCGTTCAGTTTGCCATCTCCAGTGTCCTTTCCTCTGGCCCCCAGTCCTGGGGCGCAAGACCATTGAGCCCCTCCCAGCTCAGAGTTGCTGAAATACAGAGCCCGGTGGAACGGGGGCTGGCTCGAAGGGGTGGAGAGGAGCCCCGGACACTGCTGGTCTGGGGGACACAGTCACAGGACGAAACGCCAGAGCCACTGGGGAGAGAAGCCACAGAGAGACACCGAGGCTCAGCCTGTGGGCTGGGCGCACCCCGGGGGCTGGGGAGGCCTAAGGTAAATGCCAGGAAAATGGGCCTTGTCCCCTTTGACGAGACAGGACAGGCTGGAGTGGCCCCTGCTGCCATCCCAGTGGCCTCCAGGCCTGCACGAGCTGCCCCGGGGCCACTGGAGTTGAGCTGAGTCACTTCACAGCCTTCCTCTCTGGTCACGCTGGCAGGCGGGGGCGGGGCTGCTAGGAACCCAGCTGGGGCAGGTGAGTCAGTGGCCCACGGTCTCCCTGGGCGGTGTGAGTGGGCTCGGGAGAGGACGGAAGAGCGGCCGGAGACCCCCAGCCTCCCGTGCGCTGGGCCAGCAGGCCTCCCGCCTGCCCTTTCTCCAGGCACCTGAAACATCTGCTCCCTGAGCCTGGGCTCCGCAGGTGGGGCCCAGGCGGGCGAGTTCCTTCCGGGCCCGAGTCTGAGAGTGGGGCCGAGCCGCCCAGACCCTGATTCCCATGTCCCATCTAGCCGGGCGGACCAGCTGCCAGCGACAGACCTGCGAGTGCGACAGGAGGGCCGCGCTCTGCTTCCGCCGCCATCTGGGCACCTACGACCGCAAATACGCGAATTACCCCAACAAGCTGTGCAGGGGGCCCACCCCTCCGTGCTGTATCTAGCCAGGCCCTCGCAGGCCCCGCCTCCCCCTCGGCAGCCCCGGTCTCCCCTCGGCAGCCCCAGGCCTGGCCCGCACCTCCCTCCAGAAGCGGCCCTGCAAATCCTGCCGCCCTGAGAGAGCCCAGCCTGGGCTGACGGCTTCCCCGAGGAGGGGGGCCCAGTAGCCACAGGCCCTTTGGCACCAGGAGACTCTTACCCAGTCCTGGGGTCTCTGCCCCTTCTCCGAATAAGTGATAGTACTTCCCCATCGTTCTAACATTTCGAGGTTCTAGATTCTCTCACCTTAGGATTTCTCTGGTCTGCACTTTGATTCATGTATTCATCCACTCTCGAGCACCTGCTGCGGGCACGCGGAGGTGCAGGGCAAGCCACAGGTGTAAGGTTAAGATGTTGTGGCTCTTTCTGTGACCTCTACAATCCTACCCAAGACAACAATGACTGTCGGAAGGAACAGTTGCAGCCCTGTGTCTAATACGCCCAGTTAGAGAAAGTCAGCCCAGAACATCTGCCGTCCCCACCATGTCATCAGGCTTCCAGTCCTTCCCACCAGCTGAGTGGCCACGATGAAAGAGAAACTCTAGAACCATCCCACACAAGCCCTGCCTTCGACCGAGGGGCGCCCGGGAGCCAGAGCCTTCCGCGCAAGGGGGTTCTGCTCCAGCCGGCGCTACTTCGCCTCCTCACCGCCCGCGGACCTCCGGTGGCCTCGTGGGCCGTCCCCTCGTGGGCCCTGGCCCCGGCCAGGTCGGCTGTGGGGATGCCTGGCCCAGGGCCAGGTCCCTGACGCGGGAGGAAAAGAGGGTAGATGGAGCCCGTTTTGGAACCGGGGAGAATTTAAGGCCCCTCGAGAACCCCACGAGTCGGGATGCAGCCGAAGACGTGCTTCATTCAGCAGACCGCGCTCGGGAAGGTTTGAGCCCGGGACACTCTTCTCTAGGATATGCTAGTAAGCTCCCAGGGCTGCAACGCGCCTGTTCCATGAGATAGCGCAGGCGAAGAGCCCGGCCTGCCGGCTGCCCGCAGACCCCCATAAAGGTTCCCTCCCTCTCGTGGCCTGTTTACAGCCGTCGGGGCTTTGAAGATGGGAGAGTGAAGAAATCAAAGGACTGATCTTCCAACGCTAAAAGGTGAAGTAGTTCTGTGCTGGCAAAAACATTTACGAGCAAGGTGTGCTCACCCTGCAGCTGTCACTGACTGGAAGCCCCAGTAAAGGATCAGCGCGGACTGAGCGTGGAGGCGCAGAGGGATCACCTGGGCAAAGGGCGCCGTGCTGGGAAACGCGGTCCTCCAGCGCCCCCTGGCGTCCACTCTTATCAGGTTACCAGGCGGAGACCTGCGTTTGGCTTGAACCTGAATTTCCCTTCACCTGGGGGGTAAGGAGTGCGCCTGGGCTAGGAAAATGGGTCCCTTCGCATCTTCAGTAGTAAACAACCAAGAGAGTCCTTAAAGCCGTGTTGGAATGATGGTGCACAGATAAGCAACACGGAAGGAGGAACTGTTTGGGGAGCCAGGGAGAGAGGCCAAGTGGGGGTGATGGGGGGCAGTACCAGCCGAATAGTAGCTGGTGATGCCGCAAGCCCCGGGACCATCCACCGAGTGAGCATCGGAATCCGAACCGGAACCGAAGAACAAGGCCCCGGGGAAGCTTGTTTCCCAGGATCAATAAACGTTTGGTGAATGAACTGATGGGTCTGTCTAAATTCCGTGTGCACACACTCCGCCCACAGCACAAACCCCTGTTGTCCAGCGGTGACAGTAACCGACAAGAGAAAGGAAGGGCCAGGCCTTGAGGCAGGGGTTCTGCCACTTAGCAGCAGTGCTTCTGCTCAGCTCGCAAAGGGCAGGGAGCCTGCAGAAATGCAGCAACTCCCACCCTCCTGCCAGAATCTGGAAGTTAAGACCACTCTCTCCCCCAGGGGCTCTGTGGGGCCCCTGAGCTCTAAAAAGCACAGCCCGGTTTCTGCACTGGTCAAAGGGGACAAAGGCGTCTCCCTGGCAGGTTGGTTGTGGCAAGGCACAAAGAAGCACGCCTCGCACGCAGTAAGCAGTCGTGTTCTGTAAATGAATCCATGATGGTCACAGTGACAACGGCTGTTTTTAGAGCACGTGGCATTTCCAGGCACTGAGTATTTCAGTGAATGAATGACCAGCGGATGACGAATGAAGCCTGGGGGTGGGGGAGGCAGGAGCGAAGGGACTTGATGACCTGGATATTTTATAGCTTGCCTCTCTGGTTTTGATGACAGGATTTGGATGGGCTTTTTGTTCCCCTAACAAAAGCCATTCATGAGATGTTTAATTAAATAACTTGCTGAGTAAGGGACAAGAAATCAGATCACATTGGAATTGCTGAGATAACCTGAAAGTGCAGTTACAATTTTTTTTTTAAGATTTATTTATTCATGCATACAAGAGCTGGGGTACAGGCCAGAGTCGTGGGAGGTGAGAGGATTCACCAGACAGAGTGGGGAGCAGAACACGCAGATCAACCCAAATATACTGCTGAGGGGAGCAGCAGGCGAGGCAGGGAGGTCTGCTGTGCCATGTGGGTCCCCTCCCCAACCGGTGGCAAGGATCAAACTCGTTCTGCAGTGGCTGCGGTTTGCTTCATAGTGCGTTGCTTAACCCACTGCGCCACCAGGGAGGCCCTGCAGTCATGATTTTATGAGCCTTCATCTGCTTCTTTGGAGTTCTTTGCAGTATCACTGCTGGAGAACTGATGTGTTCAATCGAGTTCATTGATCGTTAATCGTTGATTGTAAAGGAAGCGCTTGGGCTCAGGAAACGTTGATGCATTCTTGGGTGTTTGGTTGGGTATGCTGAATAGTCACTTAAGATGGCTGTTCCTCTACCACAGGGAGGTTCCTAAGGTGGCAAAGTTTCCTTCTGCCAGAATCTACAGTGGCAGGGTTGGTGCTGATCCTTTACAACAAAAAGTCCTCAATTTCCACAGCACTATGGCCTGAGAGTCTACCTCATCCAGACAAAATCGTATCAGAGCACAGCCTCTTATGGTCACTTTTACCACCTTTCCAGGCACACATCCCCTGTCCATCCAGGGGAAGGGTGTGGGTAACTTCCATTTGAACTGGGCCTCCTAGGCAGCCACAAGCAGTTCCCAAGGAGGGACAGGGCCGCAGCTGCTCCCCGCCGCATGACACTCCTGGTTTCATAAACCGTCACTCAGCCAGAGTAAAGCGGTGCTGCAGCCTAGAGGAAACTATAAATAATAAATTTGGCCTAGCTAATTATTCCCCACCTGGCCTTAGAACACTTGTCCTCACAGGCTCACTCTCAGAGGACCTCACAGGTCACCCAGACCCAGGCAGGGAGCCCCCAGCCCACAGCCCAACCTAACACGTGACTCCGGCCCCGAATGAGTCACCAGACATAGAAGGCCAAATGGGGCACCCAGGTCAGGAGACCACTTTGTTCTAACAGGACCTTTCAGAAAGAATCTCAGCTGGGTGACGGGGTCCAGAATTGGGGTCGCCCAGGCTCAGGAAGTAGATGGTGTTTGTCTCTGGGTCACGAATTGAGAAAACCTTACAAAGAGGAGAGATGGAGCCTCCTCGCCAGTAGTCAGAACGTTCTTTCATCCAGGCTGGAACTGGAGGCCGTTGGTCTCAAGGGCTGTGGGATGGAGTCACAGGGTGCTGGGAAGGACAAAACAGGAACAGGCAAGAGCGAGTCCCGGGCCCTTCCATAGGATGTTTGAGGGGCTCCCCTCTGATTTCCTGAGGCTGCCCTCCCTTACCTGCTCCTGAGGCCCCGCCCTAGATGAGCGGTCACTGCTGCCCACGAATGTTTGGGGGAGTGAGCCCCCTCCTGGAACAGAGTCACACCTCAGAGTCCCACAGAAACCCAGAGGAGGCAGCCGCCAGCCAGCCAGCTATGCCTCTGGCCACCAGAGGGCCTAGCGATCAAGAGAACCTTAAGCATCTGGTTCCCTGGAGGCCCTGCCAGGGAACTAAGGCTACAGCTGGCTGAGAAGGCCCTGAGTGATCGTGAGACCCCGTCTACGCCCCGAAGCACCACCCGCACATCTGCCCGGCAAAGGCCTCTAGAAGGATATTTCCCAGCATGCCCTTGGTCTCGTGGACTCAAAAGGGCGTCAGTGACAAAAACCACTCGAAACTTAGTCTTTAAACTAGAATTTATTGGTGTACAAAACTCCATTTCATAGATAAAGTGGCACATCTTTGCAGCTTCTATTGCACCAAGTATTGAAGATTAAAAACACAAAAAAAGAAATATTTAGTTTTGAAAACACTGCAAGTAGCCAAGTACAGTACTTTGGTAAATAAAAGCTAAAATGGTTTTGATGAACACAGTCTGAGGAAAGAATGCAGAGGAAATGAGCTGTGGACACGAGACACGGTGGCATTTCTCCCCGTCCGGCTCCGCAGCTGAGACTCGCTGAGTGCGGAGCACGGCCCATGAAGGCCTCACCTGTCTCAAGACCAAGGCCAGAACAAGCACAGCACAAGCAGAAGGAGAAGGTCCCTGAGCCTATGAGCGCCACGTCTGCGCTGGCGCCAGCAGCACTTCCGTGTCAGCAAGAGCACGGGGCTGCAGCCGATCCTGCTCCCTCCTGCTCCCTGAGCTCAGCGCTGGCAAAGGATGCCGAGTCGCAGGGAGCAGGGAGCAGGGCCCTTCCCACCGTGGAACACGCACAATGGAAGTGGGAAGAGGTGAGGTGCCGACCCAGCATCCAACTTTGGGGGAGGGACCACCAGGGGATCAAACCACAGGCCAGGGTCTGAGGCGCGGCTCCAGTGATTGTCACAAAGGCGGCAGCAAGGCCTGCTGGGCAGTCGCGTGCAAAGGGCCAGCAGCGGCCAGACCGTCCGGAGATCACTACTGCCGTGGCGCCAGCACAGCACGGAGAAGGTCTGCGCACAGGTACGCCCTGCTTAAAGCCTCCATGCAGACATCCGAGCTTGTCCATTACTGGTGCTAGCCCCGCCGCGCTCTGCAAGGCTGCTACACTAGTCTGGAGAGAGAAACTAGCGCGTAACTCCTTAGAAGAAAAGATCTGGAGTCAGAGGTGCTTCCACGAAGTCACTGGGAACAGCACAGGCTGGCAGCCCACCAGGCCAGCTCCCTGCCGAGGGCGGGCTGCAGCGCCCATGGTGCAAGACCCATGCCAGATACACGGCAGCCAGCGCTCACCAGCCCCACGTCGCGTTCCCTGCAACCTGAGAGGTCTGCTGAGATTTAAATGTGCCTCCTAGACCTTCAATTCAACCATGTCAGGAAAAACACAATTTGCTTTCAAGTCAGGGAAACACACCTCACAAAAAATGCCATTATTAAACCACCTCAGAACAACTGTCCAAGGCCCAGTGTGACACCAACACCTATTCTGAAAGCTGATGGAGGAGACGGGGAATGAAGAGAATGGCGAATGGGGAATGAAGAGAATGGCGAGACAGACACACGCATCGGACTCTGAGTCTAGAGGTTTGCTGCAGAGACAGAGCTTGAGGTAAAAAGGTAGAGAGCCACGCATCCACCCGACTGAGGGCCACAGATGGGCACGTTAAATGCCAAGAGGCTCCCTTCTCACGCGCCCACCCGGGCCCTTTGGATCAGGATGACTCTTAGTCAACTCTGACCTGGAATCCAAGTTTCCTTTAACTGACTGAATTTTCAAGTTGAACGTCTCTGTTGACCTAGTAAAACCCAGGCCGCATCGACAGCGTTTCTCAGTGAGAGAAACTACAACTGACACAGGACTCCCTGCAAGTACAGCCCAAACCGAAGCCCACGCCACATCCCGGATACACGGGCAGCTCACCCCACACAGCACGGCCCTGCTCCCGCCCCAGGACCGTGTCATTCACCTGGTGAAGGGCCCCTAGAAAAACACCCGGCATTACCCAGTCTCCTTCCCTCTGGCCCAGCTCCAGCTGCCCCACGAGGGAGATCCCACCTCTCAGCCCTCTGTCAAATGGGTCTAGAAGTGTTTTCGGAACTTATAAAAGAAACTAAAGACAACTTCAACAAACATGTAAGATTCTTCTTTCGGCCACAATTCCTCAACCAGACTTTGCTCCTGCAAGCACATGTTCATATCACTGAAAAATTAAATCTACACATACATCCGATCTCTCTAGTATCTCCTGGTGGCAACGATATTTAGCAATTGGGGTTCTATACTGGTTTAGTAATCTACCTCTCTAGTACAAAGCTGTTGCCACTAAAATTTTCTTATTTTGACCTTAAAAAAAATCTTTTTTCAGTTCATAAAAACTTTATATAGTGTTAAGACTAGTAAGTAGCTATGAACCACTGCCCCATTGCCCTCCTCCTGGCCTCACTAAAAGCTACTGGGATAACCCCATGTCACGTAAACTTGTAACAGGTGAGCTGCAGCACAGAGGTGAGCAAGACTCCCGTCCCAGCACGGAGCACACCACTGACAGGTCAGCCTGGACCAGGCACGGCCCCGCTGCCCGCCGGGACCCGGGAACTGCCTGGGGCCCCAAGGGACAGAGAGCACGTGGACCCCACCGCCCTGGCACCGTGACGGCTCAGGCAGTGAGGCTACATTTAAACCCTCAGCCAGAAGAGCACTAAGGTCGGCTACATCTACCCTATTCCTAACAATTAGCATACGAACACAGAGAGTTTTACCTGGAAAACTGAAGTGGCAATAAAAGAAAATTACTGAAGCCATTTGACTAGTTTTTAGAGCCACTGTTATTATACCCCAGAAATGTGAAGCCGGTTATCAGAATCACGTAATCTGTAAATAAATGTGCCTAATATTCTTTAATAACTATTCAGCAGCTTCAAAACTTCTAAAACCCAAAAGGGCCCAGGGCCGATTTCAACGGCCAAGTAGAGTGGTTCTACTACTCCCTGCCTTGGTTAAGGTCTCCCATGCTTAATCCTTAATCCCAGAATTCCTGGCAGACAAAACTGACCTTTCTGAGAGAAGGCTTCCTGTGCATTCACAGAGAGAAGCAGAAAAGGAAGAATATTCACTGCAAAAGCTCAGTCACGGTCAGGAACCTGCCCAGAGTTGAAATCCAAGGGCACGGTGGCTCCAAGGTCCTGGCGCTCACCGCTGGGAGACAGCAGGCGGAGAGAGCCTTCCTGGCGCATGATGATGGAGCTGCCACGTCAGGACTCCCCAGTACACAAAGAAGAAACGCTGTGCAGTTTCTAAATCTGCTTAATATTACAACGTGATGTACCAGGAAGAAGCCCAAACCACAATGTCCTGGGAACAACTCCAAGAGACTATTGATTCTCCAACCATAAAAAAGTCACCAGAGTCAAACAAACACAAAATTAAATTTAAAATACATCATTAAAACTGAAGAAAGCAAATTGCCTCCTGACAATTAGATGAAACCAGGGCCAGCCTAGATAATCATGTACGTTCAAACTGTCCTACGGTTTTCCCTTCACCTCAGAACCTTCAAAGTTCTGGAGTGTGATGGGGTGGGGAGATAGCTAAGAATTCACCTCTTGATTCAGCATCTATTATTTGCTCAATTATTAGGTTCCCAAAGGCCGAGCCTAACAAGAGTGGCCACTTCACTCATTCAAGTCCTGAAGCTCAAGCCCATCCAGCTCATCTCGGGAGCGACAGCTCCAACCAGGGAGTCGTTTGAAGGCCGTGGCCGAAGGCTGTTCTCACCCTTCGGGGCTAACCCACAACTTCTGGAGGGTGCTGGGAGCTTTTCCAACAGCAAAATCCCACACAGGGCTCAAATAAAAAGGCATGACTTTACGGGACTTCACTTTCACAATACTAAAGTTAGCAGTAAGTGAAGCAATCTTTTATTTCTCTGATACCTACTTAACATGAGAACATGAAAAACGCAGGTATTCTAGACATCCTCTCCCCACGAGAGGAAGCAACTCTTTACACTCTTCATAGGCAAAAGCTCAGGGACACCTTGGTTTCTCCCTTTACAGCAACGCATCCTGCTCCCGCGTGTCAGCACTGAAGATCTGATGCTGAGCAGGGACAGGCCAGCTTCCCCCCAGAGCAGACAAGCACCCAAACGCTGCCCTGTCAGCGCTGTGGCAGGGCCCGGCGCCCTGAAGAGTCAGCACACCGGTCACACGGACCAGCTGCACCTGCACCCCCAGCAACAGCAGCGCATCGGGAGGGAGGAAACAGCTGCCTCACGTCCACCCTGACTACAGGCCGCGACCCCCATATCAGGTTACTTTGGAAAAACACTGCCTCAATTATTTTCTGATTACCTTGGATTAGAAAAAAATTAAATCTAAACATGTTCCTAAGCTGGAGATCATTTATAAACTGTCCTGTATACTAGTATCTGTTTGAAGGTGAAAGAAAAACAAGGTAAATTTGTTATCATGAATTTCTGACATCTAAACCACTCATGAACAATTACAGCAAAATTCACTCCAAGTGTTAAGATCCCAAGGTCACTGAAGTCTGATTTTCAGGGCAAATAAAACCACACTCAAGAGGTTTTTCCTGACCTAACCATCCACCCTCAAAGCCTGCTACTTTAGTTATGCAGCTGGAATGGCTTCATCGCACTTTCATAAAACAAGACATCACTAACAAAACCTGAACAAAAAAGACGCGGTGTGGAGGAAACTCGGTTGCCAGTTTATGTGACTTGGGTTGTTGGTGTGCGAAGGGACAGCCTCCCTGGAAAGCCTGGCACACAGACTCCATTTTCCATTCGCCGCTTACAACTCCCAGAAGGCCAGTCAGATGTTGAGAGCGGCAAAGGTCTTCACCAAGGTGACCTGCGCACTCGCATCTGCTTCGCTCCTGTTACTGTCCCTGTGGCTGCCCCTGCTCTCCAGGGCTTTGAGACGGTGCCGCTCCTCCTGTCGCCGCTTCTTCTCCAGTCGCTGCTGCTCTCTCCTCTGTTTGTTTGTGACCTGAAAGAGAAGACTTCTGGGTGAGCTGCCAGGGGGCCAACTCAGGCTGCTGCAGGGAGAGGTGGGGCAGACGCAAAGGGTGCAGGCTGCCTTCCCTCAAGAGCCAGAAAACCCACCTAGCAGACCAACAGTATTTTCTTTTCCATCACTGCTCAAATGTACTATTAAATTTATATCCCCTTGCTGGGTCGGCAAACAGCATCAATTCCATCCTCCCCATAAACCAATCCAAAATGACCAAGAGGCCAGCCGCTCCGGGGCACTGGGAGCTGACACACCGACATGCCGCAGGACACCTTCCTCTGTGTGACTCCACGCCCCAGGTAATCTAAGCGACCCCCAGAGCTCCCTGTGGCTTCTGACATCACGTTGCATTTGAGCTCAGAACTTTCTGGTGAAAGTCTTCAAAATCAAATTCCAAATCCAACTAAATGAAATGCGATACACATGAGGCAGGGAGGGAGCCACATGCTCTTCTAGGGAAGCGCTTGATAAGTTACCAAAAGTCTTTAATGTTCAAATGCCCATGCCTTCTGACCTACCAAGTTCCTCTTCTGGGCCTCTGGCCAAGAAGATAATGCCAATGCGAATGACTGCATCAAAAACCAGGCGCTATGGCTGAACTAACAGGGAACGCGCCCACGCACAGTGCTGGCTCCGGGGAGGCGGCGCTGGCGCACACAGGCTAAGTTCTGGCGTATGCGTCCTTCCAGCCACACTCGACTCACCGATTTTCTACAATAACTGTGTTACTAACCAGAAGAAAATCACATGTCAGGGTGAGCCCACCCCACCACTGCCGCCAGTCACAGCAGCCCACCGCTGGTACCTGCAGCCCCACCTTCCATACCTTCGGGAGTTGGTTTTTATTTGCTTTGTTCTCTTCATCAGGGCTGGCCCGAGACTTATTGTTTTCCATCCTGCCTTCATTTAGGCTCTGAGTGCCAAAGAGTCTGGCGCCGCTGCCACCCTCCTCCCATAAAGGGCCACAGTGCTTCAGTGGTCGGCCACTGGGCTCAAGGTTCTCGTCTGCATCTTCCAAAGAGAGACACTTCATTAAAACTAAAAACCTAATTACATACTGTTATGTTAAAGGACTCCAGAATTACCGGGGTCCCTAGAGCACTGTCATTTGGAGAGCAACTTTCCTTGAGGCAAAATTATAATATCACGTGAATACAGGGGCAACATAGGAAGAAAGTAATTGGTAAAATGTGGAAATTAAGTCCTTATCATCAGCATCATACCAGCACAGTATTTTATTAGCTAAACTGCTTTTCAACCTGAATTTTTAGGGGAAATCTTTCATTTGCACTCACAAATCAGGAATAAGCTCAAAAGCTGTCTAGTCAATATGCCATGAGACACACGTGGCTGTTTAAAGTTAAGTCAAATCTATGGTTTAGTTCCTCAGTCTTGCTTAGCTGCATGTCCTTGACAGACCTAGAGAGCGCCCATTTTAAAGTCACAAAGACCATGCAACTTACAGCGTTCTAAACAGGCACAGCAAATACATGGAGAATAAGAAAACACCCAGTCCCTGGAAAGCTCTAGTGCCAGGAATGGCAGCTGGCACATAACATCTCCCCTCATCATTTAGATCACTGAATGCGTGGGGAGGACACAGTCTGCCAAACTTGATTAAGTATAACCAAAAATAACAAAAATGAAAAATCGCCGGGAGAATACTTTTGAAAGTTTGCAAGTATCCATCATGAACTTACTATTTCTTTTTCCCTGGTTCATCTGCAGCATGGCAAGTATTGCAGATTCAATATTGTAGTTTTCAGCTTCCAGGTTCTGGACTATCAAATTAAAATCCTATCCAAGAAACAAAGAAATATTTCAAGACTCTTGGGTACACTTTTGTATCTGTCTCATATAAAGGGGGAAAAAACGTGTAATGGTGAGAAATGAGACAAGGTTTCAAGACCTTTCCTTTTAGAAAATGTCTCCATTTTCAATAATGTTGATCACCTGAAATAACCATTTAATATAAATGAACTGTTTATAAAATGCAGTATTACTAGTGTAAATACTAATCGGAAAAAATAAATAAATCCACATACTACCTTAGGGTTTTGAAGAGTACTAGGTAAAATTCAGCAAAGAAAAAAACCAAACAAACCAAAACGCAGGGACACGAATAAACAGCTCTCATAACCTGACCAAGCTACAAACACTGTGCACTTAGCTCGGCCTGGCAGGTGTGAGCGTACTGGAGGGTCGCCACGGAAGCAGCAGTGCACCCGGCGCGTCGGCGCCTGTCCCTAAACCCTTGTCACTGCACAACAGGAATACTAACCGAACACCCAGTGGCGTTGCAGACTTTCTGGACGGCATCTTCTACTTCATCTCTGGGGTCATCTTCGAAGTCCATTCCCTTTGTCTTGTTCTTCTCTCTTCTATTTGATTCATCCTGATGAAGTATCTGAAACTAAAGGAAATACAGAGTAATAATACCTTTTTCACGGACTTGGAAAAAGTATGTTCAGGATCTTCAACACTCTATCTCAAAAACATTCAAAGATAAGGGGAAAGAGTCCCAAGAAAACTTTCAGGGAATGGCAAAATTAGGTTAAATTCCACTCAGATATCGAGTTATAGACAACAAGAGAAATATTCAAAAGAAAGGCCCAAAATAGGGGCGGAACAGTTTGGCTTAGAGTACTGACATTTTCTAGACACCAGCACTTGGGCAATGGCTGCACACGTGTCTCAATTTCCAGAGCTGTGAGCGAAGTGACACAAGAGACCCCCTGCGCTAGCACCCACTGGTTTCTGACCCCAGGACACACCGGTTCCCGCAAGACTTGGAATACAGAAGAACACAGGCTCACTCACATCTGTCTGCAGGTGCGCAGGGGCCTCCGAGTTGTCGTTGATCCTGCGCACGCTGTCGTAGTGCTCTCCGTACCGATACGCGACGTGCAACTCCCGCACGTTGCTTTTATCTGTGCCACGAATCTGCAGGGGAAAAAGGGCAGATGCCCACAAGGATATGGATGGTGCCAACTTCTGAAGAGACGTGCCGCCTGGATGAAATGCCATGAAGCCCAGTCTACAGGCTGTAGAGACACCAACTGGGAATCTGACTGGGACAGGTCGTAAGCAATTTCTGAACTCTCTCTCTCCCATGTACGTATGCTTCAAGGTGCTTAGTTTGTAATTACAGGAAACAAAGCCATACGAAAACACAGATTCCCAAGCCAGCATGTTTACAATGGAATTAAATAAGCTTAAGGTTCACGAGACTGAGCACCTCAAATGCACAGGCCCTTTCCAAGAGGGAAAGCCCAGAGAGAAGAGGATTTATTGGTCTTAAAGCTCAAACAAGTTGGGCTCCAACTTTGAGGAAAAATCAAAATTACAAATATAAAATTGCAAGAATCTCTTAAGACCTTGAAGGGGAGCCAGAAATGAGGGTTCTGACACATGCTTCATTAGCTTCACAGGAAATCCACCTATCATTAAAACAAAAATTGCATTTCTATCCACCACATACTACGAAACAACAAAATCAAAATTTCCCTCTTACATCACTCTCAAGACAAAATTACTTACAGTGAAGCAGCACCACCTCACTCCCTGCACGACGCTGGAGGCACTACTCACACAGTCTGCGTGAACATGGCCCTGGAGGACAACCCAACAGGAACAGTGCGCCCCAGAGTCAGGCAGTACAGAGCCCTAAGGCCCATTCCGGCTATGTCACCCAGGAAATGCCACGCCCACAGAAATGCTACAGTCATTCTGAATGTGCCCCCTAGAAAGTCCAGTAGCTATCTATCTGTTAAAACTTGTTTTTAATGCAAGCACAGACAATAAGACACTTAAACAATTATTTGTGGTCAAAGACAAAGCAAAAACCACAGAATAAGCAGGTACCACACAGGCCTGGAAGTCGGAAGCATGGATATTTCTCTAGGTAGTACAGGTCTCTAAGTGCAGAAGTGTATTTTTAACACACATAAACAGTCACCAAGTTAACTGTGATGTTCACTAACTGTCCATGCTACACACGTGCATGTTTAGACAGGAGCATATATAGTCATTCCATTTGTAAGCAGGGAAAAAATGAGGTTTCACATTCTCCACATTGTGAATAAAAACCTACTCATTATTAAAGCAAGAATGCTTACCCATCACAGTAAAAACCAATACAATTTCAATTCTTAAATTTTACAATATGCTTCTTAGGGTGGGGGAAGATGGGTAATATCCAACAGCTAATTCAGCAAAAATGGCCAAACAGCAAATACACTCAACACTCTCAACGTCTAGGAACCCATGAAAGACAACACTACAGAAATGTAGTTGAAAAAATTAGAATTATCTTCCACAACTCCCCAGATGTTTAAGAGTTAAAAAAGTTATCATTACTAGTGGAAAAGGTAAGCTATGGTTACTAAATTGGCCCTATTTTCCTTTAAGAATAGGGTCATTATGCTATATATTCAAATTACAGGTGACGTCTAATTAACTAAAATTCAATAAAAAACTGCACAATGAAGGAGGTAACGAACGAGCAGTCTTGGCTGAAAGACCATCCTTAGAGCCTCATGAAAAATGTCAGTTCTCCCTGGTGCAGGGGCACCTGACAGAGGCGCCCCACCATCCTGCCCTAAAGAACGCACAAAGATATTGTCTCCCCCAATCAGTGTACCCCTCCCTGTAAGGTGAAGTTACTCACAAAACCCAGGAGTGCCGACTTTATTTTGCTTTATTTTGTTTAAAGGATATTATTCGAGGGACAAAAGGCTGTATACTTCCTTCAGGTGACATTCGGGAAAGGCAAAACTGTGAGAGACGGGTCAGAGGCTACAAGAGGTGGGGGTGGAGAGGAAACAGGGACCGCAGGGGCCTGAGGACGCCTGGGACAGCAGCACCGCTCTGCACGAGGACAGGTGGCGCTCAGACGACTGTGTTGACACGCAGAATTATATGTGAATTCGGACGTTTTAATGAACAAAAGCTAAGAATAAGCTATTTATGCAGGAGCAAATGTGCAAGTAGTATATGAAAAACAGGAGGAAAAAAAGGCCATTGCTGCCTTTGTGATAATTTATAGGGACACACACACACACACACAAATGTGTGTTTATATGTACGTAAGTGTGCTTCAAACATGTACAAAGGCACTGTGACACATTTCTTCTTCGTTAGAGATGGTTTTATAGTTAAGCGTGTGTTTGTATGATGAGGACACACAATAAAATACTAACAATCACCATCTCTGGGGAGTGTGACTGGGTCATTCGAATTTGCCTTTTTGGGCTTTTCTAAATATCAATTTTTTTTCTTTAATTAACATGCTTATCTTCCTAATTAAAAAAAAAAAAATCACATGCCCAGTCTTCAGTTGAGACAAAGTGACAAGAATCACTCTGAATGCAGGAGGAGAGGAGGAAGGGAGAGTCATGGTCACCTGTAATCACTTACTTCTTCCCAACCCCTGGCCTGCCATACTCCAGAAGGCTTGGTTTGATGGACTGTCTGTAAGATTAGGTTGACTGAGGACCAAGGGTTGAGAAAAGAGGAAAAAGGAATGGGCAGTGACTTCACAATGGGAGGCGGGGAACCCACATGATGCTGTGCTCTGCAGCTCCACAGCACAGGCTGACGACCTGTAAAGTTTCCTGCTGTAGAAAAACCAGGGTAACTGTCACAATACCTCAGCAGAGCACAGACAGAGAACCTGACGTCCTAGACCGTGACACAAATTTTGGTGTTCAGAACACACTCTCTAGTAATGGTTATGAGAGTGATTTTGAGCTTTGTTTCCTCCACCTAAAAAAACACAAACATCTGCACAGGAATAGGCATACTTCAGACTAGAATTTGCATGCATCAACACACTCTCACTTGACTACTTTTCCAGCTGTCTACAGAATTTCTACATCAAGCTCTCTGCTGCCAAATGACCAAAACAACGACTGGCAGTTGGAGGTTTCTGAATTATACTCCGGATCCTGTCTGTGCACAGCCAGCAGGCTTTAATTCCAAGCCAGCACAACTAACCAACCGTGTCTTTGTTCTGTCTTAAATCTAGGTTGCCCCATGTAGTTCAACAACACAGGTCAAGCCTGATCGTTTCAGGACACCCCAAAGCTAATTTTTAAAGAAGAGCCTAAGAGAAACCCTGCAAGAGGTGACGTACCTGCCACAAAGGGGCATTGAGCTGATGAATCACCACATTCAACTGATGATTTCTTGCAAAGGCTACAATTGCATCATTGCCAGCAAATGTACCAGACTTTGCCAAACTGGCCACTGCATGAAAACAGGAGAGAAAGAAAAATAAAGTCTTTATGATGAAAAAATCCAAACGCAAAAGTGCTTTGGTATTTATCTAGTTCCAAATAATGAGAAACAGAATGTCCATCTGCAGAGTCCATTAGCTTTTGTCAGAGTTCAGGAATTTAGCTGGTTGAACAGAAACTGCTACTCGATGGGCACTGAAATGGTTTCTAAAGAAAGGGTCCATTTATCTCTTCAATAAATGTTTTCTGAATGCTTCCTGTGTGACTGACTCTACCACACACTGGAATAGAACAATCCCACCGGAATCATGGCCGTCTGCACGAGCAATCAAGCACTATTCTACTCGCGTCCCATAAATGAGCACTTCTAACCCTAAACCGGTCCTCCGAAAGAGGACTTATCATGAACGTCATCAAGGAGGAGACCGGGCATGGAGTAGTTTGTAACTGTGCCCAAGGTCACAGAACCAGTGCACAGCAGAGCTGGGATTTCATTCCTCACAGGCCACTCCATTACACAGCCAGCCAGGAGTTTGCAACCAGTATGGAGCAAACACAAAGAAAAGACATTATAGGTGCACAAGTGCTACAGAAAAGGGAGGTGTAGAAAAGAATCTGGTCTTCCCCAGAGGAGGTCTGGTCTTTGTCGCTGATTGCTGGGAGATAACCTCTAAACCTTTCGGGTTTCCTGAGGTAGGCGTTAATCACGGCAGGCTCCTCAGCCACCTACACCTGATGGCTTATGCTAAAGAGGTGACTCACTGTAGACCTCTGTGGCCAGTGATGTCACGACAGACCTGGGAGCTGGAGACTGGGCCTAACCCCTTAGGTAATCGATCAGTAACACCTACATAATGAAACCCCAAATAAAAACTCTGGACACTGAAGTTCAGGCGTGCTCCCCGGATTGACATTCTCTGCATGCATTGTGCTACCTGCCCAAACTGCCGTTTGGCTCATTTCATTGTGTGCTCTTTCCCTATAATAAATTAAAACTGTGAGCGTAAGAGCCTTCAGAGAGTTCTCTGAATCCTTCTAGAAAATTATTGAAGCTGTAAAGGGCTTGGGAAAAATCCAAATCTGCAGTTGGTTCCAGGAGGGAGGGAAGTCTTGTGCAAGACTGTGCCTCCTAACACCTGGCAGCTTGACTAACACCAAGTGGGAAACAAGCCAGTGTGGTAGCAGGAAGGGTGGGGAAGTATACCAAATAAGCTTTTCAGCTGGGACAACTAACCTGATTCCCAAAGGATATGCAGGAGATAGGAGATGAACTGATGATGTTCCAAGAAAAGGAGAGAGAGAGAAGGAAAAGCCTGCGGCATGACACAGATTGAGAATGCTGAGACAGCAGAGTAGGGAAGCAATTAGATGCAGTGGGAAATGGCAAGAGATAAGGGTAGAGAAATAAGAAAATCACAGATCACAGAGGATTCGAGTTCAAATTTTAAGCTGAGGTCAGTGGGGAGCTACCAACCGGTTTTAGAGAAGAGAAAGCCACGTAAAGTATGCACTGAGATCACCGTTCTGGCTGCAATGTGAGAGATAAACTGAAAGGGTAGAGACGCAATGAGACCAGTACAGTGAGTGCTGAAGCCTCGGCAAACCACCACAGAAGCCCAATTGTACAGGTGGTGCAGTGAGGGGAAAATAAATACTGAGGGAGAAGTCACAAGACTTAATGAGTACCTGGGTACTGAGCAGAGAGGGAGAGGGGACATGAAGAATATTCAAATTTCTGACTGCATTTGTACAACTACAGGTTGTAGCTATACAACTAGGGGGATGACACTACCAATTCTCCAAAGCCACAATCCACAGGAAAAGAATAATTCTAAAAGACATAGTGAGATACAACGGAAACTGAGTCCTGAGAGTTCAGTGAGCCATTCATTTATTCATCTCAAAGTGTTTTGGGAGTGCCTACCATGAGCAAGGCTGCACTGGAGAACAGACACGGTCTCCATCCGCAAGAACCTGGCAGTGTAACCAGGTAGGCTGGCATTAAAAGTGCAATAAGAGGGAGGCATGTTTTAAGTCTAGTCTTCAAATGACTTCGGGTTCTCTTCGTTTCCCCTCCTGCAGTCAGAGCCACTTTTCACTTCTGTGATGCTCTAATTCTTACGGAGCGCCACCAACCATCGAGCACATCCAGAGTCAAGAAAACACCCTCCATCCCGTATCAATAGTGACTAGCACACTAGCAATTCAAAGTCTGACTTTCTTGTCCTATCACACCCCCACATCTACCACACATGACCGTCACTGAAGATTTTCAAAGTAGAATTTCAAGTGACAAACTAAAAACTTACGTCATTCAGAAGGATTATTTTAACTGGATCAACAGCACAATTTCTTTTACATCGCACTGTGCCCACCTACACGTGTATAACTTGCAAACTGCTGGCATCCGGTAAACTAGCCACTAGATAAAAGTCACTCGGGAACAGGGAACACAGGAACTCAGGAGAGTCCTGACCACCCACTGGAGTCAGACTGGATTCTGTGTCTCTCTTGCTCCCGTTGCCTCAGAATGCGCCCTTTCCCAAGTGAGGAATCAGAAAGGCTTTGGGCTCTCTGCCAGCTTCCTTCCTGCTGCCGCCTCTTCCTTACTAACAGGTCAGCCACCTCACCTTTCCCCAAGCAGAAACTTCGGAATCACCTGCCTCCTCTCTCCCCACTCCTCCACTGAGACCTGGCCAGATGTGCCTCAGCCTGGCCGCTCCTCACGATCCCCGTAGGGGCTGTGACGGAGACCCTCTTATTGTTTCACCGGGCAACTGGAAAGTTTTCTAGCTCCTCTCCCCCCTCAGTCTCTCTCCTCACCCATTCCCAAGATGGTCTTCAGTGAGCTCGCTAATATCCAGTAATGACTCTTTCCTGATCAGACAGATAAGACTGTGAATCCATGTTTAAAATGTTATTTGTAAAACAGAAATACACCAGCACCTAGCATAATACCTTTTTTAAACTATTCATTCTCTTATCATTTATTCAATGAAAATCTGTTTTATTCAGATTTTCTTTCATAGTTTTAAAACACTGTTACTAAAGGACCATGGATTTTTGCCCCCCACCCCCTTTTTGGTAGAAGAAACAGCTATTTTCATAAGACCCAGAGGTCTGTGAGGAGGGAGAGAGAGAGTAGGTATCTGTCAAATTAAGTTTGAAAGCGCATACATATTTCTTACTAGATTTGAGTCTATTAAAATTTTAAAAACTAAAAAAACAAATTAAAATCACTAATTGACTTGGCTCCGAAAAAAGGGGTGGTGTTTGGGTTTTCAGTGATAAAATGACTTTGGGTTTTTTTTTTTATTATAAAAGTAATACATGAGCATTTCAAAATCAGGAAAATCAACAAAAGATAAAAAAATGAGAATTATGTCACCCCCCAGATGGCTGATAATTATTAAGAATTTATTTTAGGGGTCTCCCTGGTGGCACAGTTGGTTAAGCAACACACTATGAAGCAAACCGCAGCCACTGCAGCATGAGTTCGATCCCTGCTGCCAGCCAGGGAGCGGACCCACATGGCGCAGCAGACCTCTCCTGCCTCGCCCGCTGATGCCCTCGGCAGTGTGTTTCAGTCAGTCTGCCTGTTCTGCTCCCCACTCTGTCTGGTGAATCCTCTCACCTTCCACGACTCTGGCCTGTGCCCCAGCTCTTGTATGCATAAATAAATAAATCTTTAAAAAAAATTTATTTTAATAGTACTATCTAATTTAATCTGTTCAAAACACCCCATAGGAGTTATTATCTCCCCTTTACAGAAGTTGTCGAAAGAGTGATCTCTGAAAAATAAGACTGTCAGAAATTAACAACCATAAAATGCTAGTATTTTTCCAGACTCATCCAGTGTGGTTTTG
Organism: Galemys pyrenaicus; assembly: GCA_019455555.1. Lineage (NCBI taxonomy): Eukaryota > Metazoa > Chordata > Mammalia > Eulipotyphla > Talpidae > Galemys > Galemys pyrenaicus. The sequence continues at coordinate 2,218,012 of JAGFMF010012145.1, read as the reverse complement.
TATATACCTTTAAATAGGATCTATGCACCTATTTTACACCTATTTTACGACAAGGAGTTGTGAGTAGTTTTTGACTTAAAATCATCATTTTTACTGAGGACATATACAACTAAACCTATTAATTCCCAAATGCCTAGCACAAAACCAACTATACAGCAAGCAAATAAACGGTGAACAAATGAAGGACATAATTTATATAACCAACCCCTGGCTGGGAGGGTGGGAGGGGCCGAGAGATTTAATTACCCAATGCATTACTCCTGGAGGACCCAGCGTCCCATGGAGAACCTACCATGTTTCTCAAAAGGAACGTCATCTTCTACAAAGGGCTCGAAATCTTCCCGCTGCTTTATCATGTAGTCCACCGTCTCCTGTCGGTGCTTGAGATGATTCCGTGAGTGTCCCTCCAGCTGATCTCCAAGAGCTCTGAACAGGCAATTGCTATGAAAACAAAAATGTTGGTCAAGACCCTTTAAAACTTAACTTAGTTCACCTAAAACAATGGATCGCGCGAGGCCATCCCTGGAAATCTTCACGCAGAGCAAAGATAAAGCCTCCACTCGGACAGTGCAGGATTCTCCCCGGATGCTAGGGGAGAGCACACTGAAACGCATTACGCCCCTGAGAGGCCACGAACAAGATTCTCTTACCCACTTAGCACTGGCTGACTCAGGAAAGACGCTTACACTTCCCTGGGCCTCAGCAGCTTCAAGTAAAGTTGGTGCGACACGAACTGCCCTACATGTAGACAGGGTGCACACCACCAGTCATCCCACACCAAAGAGAGCTGGATGAGTCACACCCACTGCCTCTTTTCTGAAACAAGTTTGCCCCGCTGCCCAGCTAACTAATCATTCATCTGATAACAAGTACCCAAAAGATACCATTCTGTCAAGCTCCCATTACAAACAATTAAACGCAACACAGTGAGAAAACCAGGAAAGGGGCGCCCGGACTACACCGTCCTGTGCAAGCGCACACCCCCCCTTCACCGGGGCCACGGCGCCACCATCAGTCCTGCAGGACAAAAACCGGCGACGCCGTTTCTGTTGTTTCTAAAATTAAAATGCTGGTAATAAACTTTAAGAGCTATCTTTACTTACAAACCTTCAGACTTCTCAAAGTCTAAACTATATCACAAACACAGAGCCCAGACAGACTAAAATAATACAAACACAATGTGGTATCCCTAAAAACAAGAAACAAGCCATTCTAAAGTCAAACAGTAGCCCAGTTTCAAACCAAACTCTATTTTTCCATATGAAAATCTATGGCATTCTAATTCCAGAAAAACTCATCACTGTGGTCAGAACTTTATACCTAATGTATAGAAGAGTTCTCAGTTTTTCAACTCAGAAAAGTGACATTTTGATAGAGAGGCAAAAATCTCTCAATCACGAAAGAGTTTTTTTGTTTGTTTTTTCATAAGGGGAAGGGATAATTTAAAGACAACAGGTTCCATAAGTTTAAAAACAAACAAACAAGAAACTTGCATCAAACTGGGGCAAGGTTCTAGAAAGGATTGGAATCTAGCAGTTCTGGATACCGGACTCAGGTGCCTGTTGCCGTGTCTGCAGCAGCACCTTCTTTTCAACCAGAGGGAAAAGTAAGCTAATGGAGAAAACACCTTCAATGTTAAGGCTTTCTCTCAAAATTTAGCATTTGCCACCACTGCTCTATTCTTAAATACACGTTAGTGGAAGTATGATGCAGCATAAAATTAGATCATAAGTTATTTCACATTTAATGTATCAAAATTCGTGATGTTCTACAGAAAGTAAATGCTTTCCAAGAGCTTGTGCTAACTCATGGGCAAATGCTCTCACATAAGTAAAAACACAGGCATCAGACTGTACACAGCGGGCGCTCAATCCATATTTATCTGTATACCACATACACACAGAAACAAGAAAAACACCAAAACCACCACTCTGTGCCAGGGACAGGTCTAAGTATTTTATACATACACTTTAAACGTGTTTAGTCCTCACAGATATTTACCACCAGGAACCCCCAAGGTCATAAGACCAGCAAGTGATGGAGCCAGGCTTCAAGCCCAGGCACCAAGATGTTAGCTCTAGTTAATGGAATTCTGTTAGCCCTGGGTAATGGAATCAGGAGTAATGGTTAAACTTACTTTAAAATATTTTCTACATTTACCAGACTTTCCTTGCATTCTATAAAAATAAGTACTCAAAATGAAAAACCAAGATAGACGAATCACTTCCTTTTCTGAGCGTTTCAAGGCAGTCACACAGGAAATGTAAAGAAACACAGAGCCAACCTGGGCTCCCTCAGGGAGCCCAGCAAAAGCATGAAGGACGCCCTGGAGAGTAAAGCGACCAGAGCCCACGGACCTCTGGGAGCTCCCAGCTGTTTCCCGGACACACCCTTTCATTCGTTATATTAGCAGGATTTCACGACCCCCACGCCACTGACATCTGGGGAGAATCTGTCCTGTGTGCTACAGGGTAGTACAAGCATCCTCGGCTCCACCCACTAGAAGCCAGTATCACCACCACGGCCTCCCTCCACCTCAGCTGTGACAACCAACCGAAAAGGTCCCCAGACACTGCCAAGTGTCCCCCAGAGGAACAAAATCACATCCACTTGAGAATCACTGCATTGTAGGGATACAGTTAAGTTCTTGCATTTGGGCTCACAAAAACAGCCAATTAGGTAAGCAGCATGAAAAGGTTTGGGATGCTCTATCGTTTACTGTGAGAAAATACTGATAGAGACATCACAAAATCAGTGGGTTCATAGGGTGCAGTAATAAATGTGCACGGGGGCAGGTTTTTGAGGTCAGATCACAGATAGAGTACCATATTCTGGCCATTTCACTTTCAGAGACCGTCATATGAGATGGCGTGGCTTTGGACGACACAGCATGAAGAACACAGTGACTTCGAGCCTAAAGAACGCTCAAGGGGACACGAGATTTGCCTCCCACTATTTCTCACAGTGAAAGGGAGGTTATACTTGCAAATGAACTGCAAGTAAAACATGGTAACTACAGAAACATAGATGTTAACACAAAGGAAAAAAGGAAATTTCATTTTACGTCTATGGAGACAAACCATTTCTGTAAATTCCTGTCTATAAGCAATCCTCAAGAACCGTCTACCTCTGTGTGTACTACGGTGGTCACATGTGGCCAACTGAGAAGTGCTCAAGTTGAAGTGTGTTGTAAGTTTAAAATATGGGAATTTAAATGGTATTTTCAAAATAGAACTCATTAGCTTTAATTTTGATTATATGTTGAAAATATAGTAGCTTAAAAATTTAAGTATGAAAATTAATTTCACCTTTTCTTTCCCCTTTTTTAGTGTCACCACTAAAAAGGAAAATTTTGTATTTTGTGGCTTCCATTTTATTTCTGTCGGACAGCACTGGTCTAGATGACCGAATCTCAGTGTGATTCCTGACTAGCAACATCAGCATCACCTGACAACTTGTCAAAAGGTAAAATTCTGGGACACACCCAATGCACTGACTCAAACACGTAGGTTGGGTCCCAGCGATCTAATCCCCCAAGTGTCACAACTGGCCCTCTAGATGATGCTGTTGCGTGCAAAAATTTAAGAAACACTAGTCTAGAATCTAAATTCTAAGTCAGTGGTTCTCAATTATGGTTGCGTATTAGAATCACATTGAAAAATGTGGACATTTTTCAAGTTGTCAATAAGCAAGCCCCCCTGCATAACATCGATCAAGGGGTGAGCCCAAGCACTGTATTTTTTCCAAGTGATTCTATTATACCACCAAGTTTGAAAACTACTGAACTGGACACCGTGACGGAGCTGATATGCAGGTGACAGTACCAATGGATAAGTATATAAAATTAAAAGAAAAAGGTAACCTGTTTGGGACTGAAAAAAAGAACACATGTAGTGATTCTTTAATGTTTTAATTTGAGAGCATTACTGATTAGTAATGTAGTTTAGATCTACACTTAGTAAGATAAAGCTGGATATTGTTCAAAGAGGCACTATACAGGACTGACTAACCCAATTAGAGGTCCTTTTCATATTATACTCAATAATGCTTTGAAGGACATCAAGGTTAAACTCTTTCTTGTTATGAAATTGAATCCAACATATAGGGGGTTCAGCCTTCAGAAAACATGACAAACATGAAGGTGGCTAACAATGCATTACAGGTAGCAATCCCCTTCTTAGGTCCCCTAAATACCCCCTAGATTAACCTATGCTAAAGTGACAGCTCATGGAAAGGCTACACCTGAGGATACCAGATAATCACCTCTCAAGCATTCAAAGGCTCCGGGATGCTACAAAGAGCATACTGCCCATATGCCTGTGTAGTGAATGCTCTCTCAGGTTACTCAACATTGTAATCAGGCCAGGATGGAAACACAGATGAAGACTGGCAACTGTTTTCTTTATATTACCATTAAAAAATACCAGAGAACTCATCAAGCATTCATAAGTAAAAGAATCTATGGATACCTACCAATGCATATACACACAGGAAACACCTCCACTGTACAGTAACAAAACCTGCCATCGCCATATCCTAAAGGGCTGAGCCATAGTCCATCTTGTAGGAGTTCAGTATTAACGCTTTACCTAATATTGTCCAAACAGGGACCTCACAAGTAAGAAATGTGAACAGTTCAAACTGGCCCCTGACCTCTGCAGTCTCATTGGCCCTGACTTCTACCCATCCCCTTTACGCCTGTCATCCTAAACAACTGGCTGATCACTCAAAAATAATGTGTTCCTGTGCCTTTATATAGAGTACCTCCCCCATCTGGAATGCTCTCTATTGGTCCACATTCCTCTTGGTCCATAATGAGTCTGAATGAGAGGCATCTAGCCTCAATAAGCTTAGTAGGTCTCAAAGAGCATTTGCTGAATGAATGAGAAGGTCTCCCTGATCACTTCAAGGAGTACCAGCCACTTCCTTTTCAGTAGTGCCAATAAAATAGGTCACTATTAAAGACTATACCAAACTGTATTTTAATTATTTATATCATCTGTTCTCAAAGTGTGGCTCAGCTGAGAGGGTACAAAGGTGTTTCTGAAACCCTGTCAGGCTCCCAGGTACTCATGAATTGAAAACCAAGATGTTATTTATCTTTCACTCTCATTCTTTCATACACGTACAGTGGAGTCTTACAGAAGTGATCGGTTATCACTCAACTAATCAAACTGTGTGCGCTTGTGTTTTAAATCTTTGTCTTACTTTCTGATATAGTAAATATTGTAGCTAGAACCCACATAAACAAAAGCTCTTTGGAGTCCTCAATAATTTGTATAAGGTGTCCTATGACCAAGATGTTTGAGACCTGCTGTTATGTGTTCTCGCACAAGGCTATGAACGTCTTACGTATCTCAGTCAGTGTATTCCCAGCACCGTGCTCAACCAGCATTTGTTGAATTAACTAAAGAAAAACAGGCTCTCTTGGGGAGGAGATAAAAGTAGTATCCCCATATTTTCCTGTAGCATTATGAAAGCTCCCTCAAGATTTTACAACCCCCTGTGTGGAGATTCCTGCTCATAAGCAACCTTCTGCTGGAGCTTCAGTTGCCTGCACCGCCACTGAGGACACCTTGCCCAGAGCAGCAGACACAAGCAACCCAACCGCTTGCAAGGAAGAGCCCCAGCCCAGCCCACTGTATTCAGTTCAGTTCATTTTGGTTTACAGAGCAGTTCTGTACTTGTGAATCTGATTAAGATCCTGAGTGGTTCATAAACTTTGTATCTGATAAAGTCAAGACACTAGGTTAAATACAAGACTTTAACTACAGTGACTCCACTAAGGAATACCCCTTTGAGCAGGCCTATTGAGGGTCGAGTTGGTCTTTGTCTACAATTTTATAATTTATTCAACAAAAATGTGTTGAATTTTGTCTTCCATACATCAGGCACTGTGGTGATGATTAAATGCAATCATGTTCTAAATCCAATTTGCCTGAAGCAATGAGGATGTATAGGAAAGATGGGAAAAGTAAATTAATTCAGTCCATAAGCTGATTAATACTGATTAATAAATCTGATTAATAAGATGCAATGCATTGTGAAAGCTTGAAAACTCTTTTCCACACTTACAAACTACAGCAATTCTGTATGGTCTTTAGTTTCATCTTATTCCTTCCTCTGTCCAATCTGGGCATTCAAACGAAGGAAAATCAACAGCTAGGCTGTTATTAATACTGCCTCTTCCAGGGAACCCTGGCAACCTAACCAGAGTTCCTTTCACCTAACCCTGCAACGGGGATGGTAACTGTTCCCCTCCTCTCTCCCCTATCGTTTTTCTTCTTCCAATCATGCTCCTCTATCCATATCCCCTTTCCTGAACCATACTCCCTACCCTCCCTCCCACGCCACTTACTCCATGTTCCCTAAAAAAGCTGAACTTAGGTTCCTGTCCAAGCCCAAAGCAAGTTTGCCTGAGCACTTTTGCTTAGAGAACAGGAAATAAGAACTAGAAAAGTGACCATGAGCGCAACAAACAACAGGCCCTCCCAGTTCTTACTTCCCAAGTGTGAGAGGGCGGCAATACGGCGAGATTAAAGACTCTAAGGAGGCAAAACATCACACCAAGTGAAGCGAACGCCTCTTTCCAATTGTCTTATCATCATTATGACTCTACTTGCTGTCCTGCTCTTCCAGTGACTGGCTCCATCTCATTCCATCAGATCTCAGCTTAAATGTCACCTTTCAGGGGGGCCTTCCTGGGCACCGATCTAAAGGAGATCCGCTCCAGTATTCTCTGAACCACTTCAGTTTCTTCGCGACTGGTACCATAATTACAGCAACTGGGGGTTACTCGATCATCTCGAGGGGCGTGGCCCGCCGCTGGACCCCCGCGCTGGGAAGCTGCTGGCTCGCGGCCGGCGCTGGGGGCTGCCTGAATGAATGGCTGGACGACAGCGGGCGACGGTCGCCAAGCCCGGCGCGACCCCCGGCGCCGCCTCCCGCGCTCCCGGGCCCGCCTCACCCGTCCCCCGGCACCTCCCGCAGCTTCAGCCCCAGGGCCTGCAGCTGGTTGGCGAAGCTGACAAACTCCTCCTCGCAGCCACCGCCGGACGCCGGTCGGTTCCGCCGCTCCTTGGCCAGGGCCCGGCGAGCCGCCCGCTCGTCCCGCTTGCGCTCGGTCTCGGCTTTCCCGCGGCCGCTGCCGGGCCGGCTCTTCGCCGCCTGCTTTCGGGACATGGCCTCGGCCCCGCGGCCCGCAGCAGCAGGAGAGAAAGCCGCAGGACCGCCGGGCCGTCGCCTCGGGGGCGGAGAAGGCGAAGCGGCGCGCGCGCCGGAACCCGGCGACGGCAACGCGGACAACGCGCCTGCGCCAGAGCGGGGCGCTCGGGTCACGTGTGGAGCCCCGCCCCCTCCGTGCGGCTCCGTGGGCAAGTGCCATAGAAAGCCCGCTGGGAGAGCTAGAGGGGCAGCCCTCCCGGGTTGCTCGGCGCTGCCCCTAGCGGTGGGTGGGTTCTGAATGAGGAGCCGGTGGGACGGGGATGGCAAAACTGGAAAAGGTCAAGGGGAGAGAAATGGAGGGTGAGAGAAGAGTGGACGACAAGAGCAGCAGCAAAAGTTAAGAAAAAAGGAAACTAAAAACTTTTAACGCTCGGTCGTAAGCCTAGATAAGGCGCTGTCACATGGTCTCTTGTTTCATTATCTCAAGTTACAGGAAATAATCTGAGAGGTTAAGTCATTTCGAGATTACACAACCAAGAAGCAGAGCTTTACCCTGGTCCCAGAGTCCACAGACTTGTTGTTGGTTTTTGTTTTTGAGTCGTGCCTTTACCTACCTCTCTACCATCCCTTCTAACTCAAGGGAGAGAGAGCCCTTATCTAAAACCATAGGTGTGACCATAGGGTGACCACTTTAGGTTAGCCTGGACTGAGTGTTTTCTGGGACACAGAAATTTCCATTTTAAAATCCAGTTAGTCTTTCCAGCGTCTAATCACCTAGTGATCAGACTGCCTAATCCATATCCACCTGCTCTGGAAGTGACTCTATTGGCATCCCCTGTCTTCCACAGTCATCCCCTCTCTCCCTCTCCCCCCTCATCCTCACGCCTTTTGACAACCTTGTACTCCCACCATAATGCTTCGGTTTCTTCTCCTAGCCCCCTACCCAATCTCTTTTACCATCCCTGGGGATGTTTTGAATGTTTCCCCTTAATAATTCCCCTTAATAATTCTGTTTTCTCACTCTACCTACAAGTTTCCCTTTGATGGTAGCATCTCTTCCTCAGTTTCAACTAGCATCGGTATGTTTGATAAATAGCTCATTTCACTCCCTGTGGTAACTGGCATAACAGTGAATTAGAGAAACATAGATACCAGGCTCCGGAAGCCGAGATTCCATTGGTATGACCCAAACCGGCAAGCTCATAGCATTTATATAACTACATGGCAAATACTATCAAAGAAAAGGATGCTTTGGTTGGGGAGGGGAGGTCGATATGATAGCAAACAAAGGCTTCTCAGAAGATCTGCATTCTAAACTAATGCTAGAATAAGCAGGATTTGGACAGAATAGTAAAGGTCAAAGCGAAGGGTTTCAGGCAGAAAATAGAGACTAAGCTCCAGCCCAGTCTCAACGAGATTTGGCCCAAGTCCTAAAGGCATGGGGATGTCCTAGAGGTATGGGAAAGCACTAAAGGATTTTAATGGAAAACTGATGTGACCAGGTTTATGTTTAGAAATATATCTCTGGCTATAGTGGGGCGGGTGGGTGAATGGGGGGTACCACATGGGCGGTTCCCAGAGATATCCAAAGATAGTTGATAGTGATGGCTGGGGCTGGGATGGAGAGAAAGAGAAGTAGATTAGGAAGATAGTTTCACATACTAGTTAAAGTTCATGAGATGGAAGTGGGTTGAATTGTTGGAGAATGTTTCAGAAGCTGCACTGAAGTTCTTGAAATTCCTCGTTACAGATCTTTGCTTTATACTCAAGAAAGAAGAGCGTGAATTGTGCCCGACCCCGCCTTTTCTCACACAGACATTCCAAGGCCTGCAGTGACCCCTCTGCTTGTATTTAGTGAAGTTGGGAAATTGGGAGGCAGTGCAAGAATGGAAAAAACCCCTGGGCAGAAAGGCAGAGATGCAGTGCAGGTATGTCACTCACTGACACCCTGATTTGGGATGAGTAGCTTAACCCTAGTTTCCTTTTCATCATCCATAAAATGAGAATAACAATAGCAAAGACCGATGCAATAGCAATGATAATGACAAATGTTTATTATGTGTATTGTATACCAGACACTAGTCTATATAATTGTCTTACAAATACTTTCTTATTTAATCATTCCAAAACCCAGTGAAATATATACCATTCTTATTCTCTATAGAGGAGAAAACTTGATGCACAGAGAAGGTAAATAACTTGCCCAAAGTTACACAGCTAAGCCAGGATTTGCAACCAGATCATCTGACTCCAGAGAACATCTTCTTAAATGCTGTATCATATCACACATCTAACTTTTCATCAAATGCAAAGGACTCTACATAATGCATGGATTTATTTCATTCTTGACTCACTTTCCACATTGGTTGCTGATTCAGTCTTTCTACCATCGCTGTTGTCACAAATCACTATTGTCTGACTTTCTATTTGACTTTCTCTGTGTAGAGCAGAGATATAGGGCCCTAGATTTAAGCCTTGGTGTGATTCCTGGTTTCACTTTCACTGAATTATTTAATTTCTGAATTCAGTTTTCTGTTCTGTAAAATGACCAGTGTAACATAAGAATGAGAGGGAGTGTCATAAGGCCTCAAATGTAAAGCCCCAGGCCCACAGTTAAATACCAGATTGATGAAGCTGTTTATATCATCCTGGCTGTGGGAAGCTAGTGGACTCGGACAGACTGACATGCAGGGGAGAGGGGTTTGTCACTACAAAACATGAGGAACTATTGGTAGAGAAGCAAACACTGGCCCTTTTCTGCAAAAAGTATTTTCTTGCATAAGCCCTTGACCTTTAAGCAGCCCATACCTAGAATCTTGAACAAGCTAGTTTCTCTTTCTCTCAGCAGAGGCCGCCCATTAGACAACGTCTCCTTGGAGAATCAATCAATACTGCTCATAAATTAAATCTAAAGGCCACAGAGAAGGAGTACTTGTAAATTAACTGAATGCTCTACCAACTTCATCAACGTTAATTAAAAGGAATATTAGGCCTGGTTGGATGGCATTTTTTTGCAAATCAGTAAAAAGCATGACTAGTACAATTTTACTGAAGAGATGTAGCTTTAGGACTTCCGAAGGCATCCAGTGCAGGGCGTAGGGAAACGAGGGTCTCACATGCTGCCATTGGCAACCTGAGCAGTGTCATCTGACAATGTGTTAAATGCCCGGTAACCCAGAAACATCACATCTCATGATCCATCCTCAAACAAATCTTGCAGGTATGGTGCTAGACAGTACGTCCAAGGATATTGCAGGCATGATGGTGTAAGGCAAAAGCAGATCACTACTATTTACACTGTAGTAACAATGTAGTGACAATGTAAATATCCACTGCTAGGAAAATATCTTCTTCAATCATGAAACAGTCACTTAGGAAATCCTACACAGCAGCTGAAGAAGATAAGGTGAAGGGGAAATGAGCCAGGTCTAGAGGAGCTCGAGTGGACAGCTCTTCTAGGCTTGGTCATACGAAAAAGTCTGTGCCCAGGTGATCCACTGCATGTGGCCTTTATGTAAAAGGGCAACAACATGAAACAAAATGGAAGAGCTTTTCTACAGGCACATATGTGTGCTTCAGTAGGTAGAAAGATAAAAGCCATATGGCTGAATGAGGAAGAAAAAAAGGGTGAGAGTGACCTTATCTGTAATGTATTTTTTTTAAAGGAGGGCAAGGTCATTGTGTATTATCTATGCAATTAAAATTAATATTAAAAGGAGTAATAAATATTTTTTAACCAGACTAATGAAACGTAGTCTCTTGCTCAAATCAAAGGCCAGTGGAGTTATTTTGGGCACCTGCCTGATCAGCTAACACAAATTTGTACTAAATATTGTGCCTTTCCTTTGAAGTGGGTATTTCCAGGATCTTTAAGAATTCTTGGCATCTTGCTCTCCTACCTCTCTACCTTGACACCCTCGGGTAAATCTCATTTTACTGCTAATTTGTTTCCTGTGAGGACATGGCTCTCTAAGTAACATCAAATATCAAGTCACTCATGTCCAAACTGTCACAGATCATGTAACCAAACTGAGAATGAATAATATGTCACAATATATGACAAGCATAGGGGATGTATATGGACATCAAATACTCAGGACAAAGAGCATCACCCGCCACCTACACCCACTGCGAGGGAACTTGGCCTGGGTGGGTCCTCCGTGCAGGCGATTGGCTGGCAGCGTCTGACATGGACTAGTTCAGCGTGGAAGTCTGTGGTGCTAAGGTCAGCCTCTAATATCACTCGGACCTAATGCTGTGAAAATGCAGTGCAAGTTATCTGCTGTGCAGTCCTGTGGCAGGTCAGAGGGAAGAATATGACCCAACAGGTCTCCACTCCGCCCATCATTTTGTGTCCGTGCACCTGCCGTGTCCCTGTGTTTGCACAGGTGCACGCTCGCGCGTGGGCCCCGTCACTGTCTCTTTGCTCTTTTATGGTTCTGCTTGGTGACAGGTGGTCTCCCCACACCGTGCTGTGTCTGTCCCATTTTCCCAATCAAGCTTCTTCCTCTGTGTCTGGGTGCCTGGCACCCCTTTTTCCTCACCTACTTATATGGTGGAGCAAAAGGGAAAAGCGCTTTGGAGCGGTCAGACGGAAATGCGTCCCAGTCCCATTGCCGCGGCTCACACCACGTGGCCAGCGGGCTTCCCACACGCCGAGCTCCGGTGTCCTCACCTGGAGCATGAGAACCAGGGCAGCTTCTTGTCCAGGTTGTCCTGAACTACCTGACACAGGACACCCGATACAGTACATTCCTCCTTCCTCTCTCGCCACTGCTTTTCTTTCTTTCTACCCCACCACGGCCCATTCTCCCCATTCTCAACGGCTATCCATCTGAACAATATTACATATGTACTAAATTATTTATATAAGGAAAATGCGTAGTTGAATGTCCTCCGTTATTATTTTTTCAGGAACCAAACAGAACATGTTACTCTGCTCTCGGAGGGAACTAAAGACATCGGTTCTTGTTTTCACGTGACCCTCGCTTGATTTCTCCGCTTCGTCCGTGGCGCTTGAAAGGCAGGAACGGTCTGGTGTGGAATGGGGGGGTCTTCTCCCTGGGCCAGAAGCTCATACCCATCCCAAACTCCACTTGTCCTGGAGCGCCAGGGTTTATCTCTACAGCCCTGCGCGCGTCTGTGTTTGGTGTACCGAGTTAAAGGCTCCAGCTGCGCCCGGAGTCTGCTGTCACAGGCATCATCCTGCTCAAATCCCTGTAGCTGCACCCAAAGCACTGCCAGGGCCCACCCTGCAGCCCAGGGGCCGCCTGCAGGTAGGTGCGCGCGCCCCTGCTGTCCGGCATGCAAGACAGCTTCCTCTGGCTTCTCAAGCAATACACAGGCACCTTTTTGAGTAAGAAAAAATATAATATGTTCATGGTGGGGGGATTTAAAAGATATATATGGATTTAAAAATTTAAAAAAAATGCCTGCAATCCCTCTGTGAAATCGTCATTGTTGCCACTTTGGTAGACTGGGCTGAAAGATAGGTGGTTGCTGATATTCCACCATCTTTAACCTACAAAAATGACAGTTTCATAGGGTTTAACCTACTGTTTTCTCCCATTTTTGTTGACCACAACTATAAATGCGTTTTGAAACACAAAATTGAGATGGGGTTATATGGCACGCGTGTGTGTTTTTAAAGCCTGCCTTTTTAAGTGAATATTAACGATCACAAACGTGGGTAGGGAACCATGAGCGTTACTAGCATGCCCGGGGCTCCTCCTTTGGAAATAAAACATCATCTTGGGGGCCTGAAGCCCCACACCCACCCTCTCCACAGCCACCCCTCATCACCTTGGGGGGCCACCTCCTAATTGCGGTGTTTATCTTCCATAGATTTGTATTACCACATAGTACGCAGGCTTGTTTAGCATTTTAACCTCACGTAAAGGACGGCAGGTGAACACGTCACTCTGTGACTCGTTGCTTACTGAACACTATATATTCGTTCATTTATCCATGTGGGTCCAGGTAGCTTTGGTTCATTCATGTTCAGGTTTTTCGCCAGTCAATATTCAGACTCACTGCCTGCCTCTCAACTAGGGACTCCTCTGGGCTGGGGACCTTGTCCTGCTACCTCTGGCTTGAGAGGCCCCACAGATGGGGGTTGGGAGGGTGAACACATGCAGGGACAAGGGAGGATGCCCACTGCGCTAGACACCAAGGCCAGACTCCCTGGCTGTGCACCAAGCAGAGAGCAGCATGACAAGATGCTCCTCTGTTAGGGAGAGGCAGGCATCCAAGCTGAATATGGCATTATGGTGCCACCACTCTGGCGCCACACTTGGGGTCGAAGCCATCCCATCCCCGCCAGAACTACAGAGAGGCGCACAGACTCCAGGAAAAGTTCCCAGAGGGCCCTGACCCCATTTCTGCAAAACATCAAAGTCCCTTTCCCCTTAGCAACCAAAATCCCACATTTTCAGATAAAGGCACTGGCATGTTCTCAAGGTCAATCATATTTATCTCCAAGATTTCTGGACAGTTAAAATTTAAGTTTCATGGCAAACGGCATTTGCTAGAGACTTAAAACGCAGACAAACAAAAAGCCTAATTCCCCCTAACCTTAGTGACCTTGAAGCTTCCCTGCCAGCTGGACTGTGAACCAATGACAACAAAGCTCAGTGACAGGAAGCAGAGTGGCTGGAGTCCAGGGACTCTCCAGGCAGATGGAGTCAGAACCCTGACTCTTCCGTCTCCTGAACGTGTGATTCCAACCCTGGTTCAATGTCTATCTCCTCCTCTGCAAAATAGTGGGCTAAAACCCACCTGCTGGGGTTGAGGACCACCTGGTCTGCAGCACGCCTCCCAGCGTGGGAGCAACCTAGATTAGCAGGCTGGGCTGGCAGCACTGCCTTGACTCTGTAAGCCACACACAATCGTTGGGAATGGAAACTCCTATAATCAGGACAACCCAGAACGGCACCATGACCACCATGGCCAGCCACTCATTCTACATCTGGGACTCGTTATTCTTAGCCATCCTCGAAAACATATCTGTCCTTTGAAGAAGACCTACCTCTGACATCCCAGGAAACTACCTCTGGGTCTGTGTTCATTTCTCTTCTTGGAGAAGATGGACGGGCTTGGTGAGGGTCTGCATCAGCGAAGTTCAAGCGAAATACAAACCTAGGGGTAGGATCTCACAAATAAAATGGAATCTTCCTGAAACGTCCCCCCTCCTCCCTACCCCCGTCCCCCAACCAGACTCCCCAGTAAAATTCCCAGATACAAAAGCACAAACCCACAAGCATCCAGAAAGGAAGTAAGATCTGGGGCTTCCACTATACCTACCACTCCCCAGGCAAGCACCTCTTTTCACTTAGAAGAAAAAGGAATTGGGATCGGATGACACCTTGAAGAAGTTGATCTCCTCAGAGAAATGAGCGTTTAAGTTTTACATTTATAGTTCATCATCACACAATGCACATATGCAAATAGTTTGTTGGCATGAGTCTTAAATTTGCAAGCCACTGATTGTCTCCTGTGCTGCAGGTGAAAGTAAGCCCTGCTTTCAAAATGTGTGTGCCATTGAATACCATGTCTAACCTCAAAGAGAACTGACATTGGTTATCACGGGGAAAGTGGGAGGTGGCCTACATCCCCACCTCTACAGGATTTGTCAGATTAATTAGGATGCCCCATTCCGTAGGCTTAATATTTGCCATTCCAAATATTCTCATCGAAGATGACCAATCAAAAGAAATGGCATAATGTACATAGTGTGTTATTGGTGAGAAAAGCAGTTTGCAGAGAGATAAGGATACCATTTCTATATAAAAACAGAGAAAGAATCAATATCAAATGCTCATTTAATTACATCTGCGCTCTTAAAAATAGAGGTGATTCTTATTTTCTTTTGTTTGCTTTGTTGCATATTTTCATTTTTCTAAGCTTCAAATGTTGGAATTTTATCACAATGATAATAAGAAAAACATCCCCCAAGAAGATGTAACAGCAGTCCTTAGAACATCTGCTTCTTTGCTCTAAACCAGTTGCCTATAGCTTCCCTCAGCACCAAAACTCATTACGCCAGTGCCGGGGAAGCTCTCATGGGGAAAGGTCAAGTAATTCATTGTCCAACAGCTGACCCCAACCTTGATTCATGCCAGACAGGCCACGAAGCATAGTCTTTAGTATCAGGAAAGGGTAGCTGCCATACCCATTAGCTTTGCTTGGCAAAAATGAAAAATGGAGAGTATGAACTCAGATTTCTTTTTTTTTTTTAAAGATTTATTTATTTATGCATACAAGCACTGGGGTACAGGCCAGAGGTGTGGGGGGGTGAGAGGATTCACCACAGAGA
>JAGFMF010012145.1:2171476-2202447 GCA_019455555.1 Galemys pyrenaicus | reverse complement strand
CCCTGGCAGGCAGCAGGGATCGAACTCGTGCTGCAGTGGCTGCGGTTTGCTTCATAGTGCGTTGCTTAACCCACTGCGCCACCAGGGAGGCCCTGAACTCAGATTTCTAAGAAAAGTCTCCAGTACTTCTCCCCGAGACACTCATGTCTCCAGCTGCGACATTCGCATTGCAGTGGCACCAGGAATCTGAGATGGCCATCACGTGGGTTAATCTGGTTGTTTTATTTATAGGCTAAAGAAAGCTGCCAGCCCTTTGCTTTGAACTTAGAACCTACCTTTTGCTTCCTCTATAGAAGACAAGAGGGACAAGTCCACCTTGTCCGATTAAGAGGCCATTCTTTACTCTTTAGTTTATGCAGTTCAGAAGCTTTGCAGTCATAACATGGTCAACACTGGTAATTACAAACCCTTAGGAGCAGAGCCCTTGGTAACAGTTTAAGTGAAGATATCAGTGTCAAAAGAAGTAATACGACACCTCTCTTCCCCAAGTCATTCTAGCACTCATACTACCGCCTACAGGAAGTCTTCTAGGGTTACACAAGCTGCCCTTAGACCATGGACTATCATTTCTCTACCTCAGAGCAGGTACTGACATTTGAGAAAGAGTCCATGAATGAGCGAGTGAATGAGCGGTTAATATATGAGTGAATGACTCTGAGACTGAATAGAGTATAACACTTTGTAGATATGCTTATTCATTCATTGAACAGAAATGTGTTGAGGATTTACTGTTTGCCAGGCTCCTTGGCTGACACTAGGATACAAAGTGAGTAAGACAAACAAGCTTTCAGAGAAACTGGTTTTCCCTGAAATGTATATTCTAGTCCAGAGATGGTCAATTGACAAGGAAGCAAACCTGGGCCTGATCGCCAATGGTGATGGCACAATGAAGAAAACTCACAGGGAACATGAAGCGCAGTGCCTGGGGTGCAGGCTGGCTGGAAGGTGAAGGGGGCAGGGAAGGCCCCTGAAAAAGAGGCGTTTGCGCTGGAACCCCAGAACATTATGAAAGCACTTTTATCAAGTGCTGATTTAGCTTTTTCTTGTTTTTAGCCTTATTCTTGGAAGCAAAATCCTGACCTCTCTCACATGCCTTTTTCTTTTATTTCTTATTTTTACATTTTAAAAGGACAGGTTTATTAGGAAAAGCGGGGATGGGACAGGCCCCTACCTAGTCCCAAATGGGCAGGAGGGCTGCCTCCCCTGCCTCTGTCCTGAGGGTGGGATCTACATCTTCTTCCTTGTCACAGCGAGCTAGCAGGATGCAGCGTCAAACTCCTGGGGTTTGCAGACAGACTCCTGGTTCACAGCCTGCCTCCACCACTAACCAACTAGAGACCTTGGCCAAGTAAACACTGGATCCTCAGCTTCCCCACCCCAAAATGGACATGACCTGCCACCCACCAACAATTCATGTTTCATCTTCCAGAGTGGGAAGTTTTTGCTTAAAGGGAGCCACGAAGGCATGGACTGCATTTTCCAGCTTCTCTTGCACCCAGATGCACCCATAGATCATTTTTTACTGCTGAGATGTGACCAGAAGGGATGTATGTCACTTTCAGGCCTGAGACCCAGTTATTCTTATTTTACAGACAAGGGCATTGAAAGAAAGTGAAGTACAGAGAGGCTAAATAAATTAACCCAAAGTCAAAAGTTAGCAAGAGTTGAGTTGTGATTCAAACCTGCAACCCTCGCTCCAGAACCCTTGCTCCTAACCACAAAGTTTTCAACAAAACTTCCCTGTTGGGCCGCCCTGGTGGCGCAAGGGGTTGAGCGCTGCACTGTGGGACTTCCACAGCCACTGCAGCATGAGTTTGATCCCCGGCCAGGGAGGGGATCCACATGGCGAAGCAGATCTTTCCTGCTTTGCCCACTGCTCCCCTCAGCAGTGTATTTCAGTAGATCTGCCTGTTCTGCTCCCCACTCTGTCTCTAGGGAATCATCTCACACACACACACACACACACACACACACACACACACACACCCATGCCTCTGGCCTATGCCCCAGCTCTTGTATGCATAAGTAAATAAAATCTTTAAAAAAAAAAAAAACACCCAGGGGCCTCCCTGGTGGCGCAGTGAGTTAAGCAACACACTATGAAGCAAACCACAGCCACTGCAGCACAAGTTCAATCCCTGCCTCCGGCCAGGGAGGGGACCCACATGATGTAGCAGGACCTCTCCTGCCTTGCCCACTGCTGCCCTCAGCACTGTGTTTCAGTCAGTCTGCCTGTTCTGCTTCTCACTCTGTCTCTGTTGAATCCTTTCACCTCCCTGGACTCTGGCCTGTGCCCCAGCTCTTGTATGCATAAATAAATAAATCTTTAAAAAAAAAAAAACCCCAAAACTTCCCCGCTGCCAAAGGTACAAGAATCATTTTTCCTACATGAACTCAGGGCTACTGGCTCTCCCAAGATTGAGGTCCACACTATTTTCATGCACACCCACCCAAGTCTAAAGCCAACGAAGTCTTCAGTCCTGGGTACTGAGAAGGGTGTTTTGAAAACAAATTTTCAATTCTGTAAACTAACCATCCTCATCCCCTCTGTCAGATGTTATTCTCTAAGGGAAGCCAGAACAGTTTACAGGCTAATCACTGCTTCTGGCAGCCCCATAAATTGGGAGACGAGGGTGAGGCAGTAAAGGGGGAGATGTTTTATTGTTCCCATTTTGCAAAGGCAGGTAACAAATCAGAGCAAGTAAGTCATCCACAGAGATCAGAATCCAACTCCCTGTCCATTCCACCCCGGGGAGTTCCCTCTTGCAAAGTAGACTCCTGCCCCCCAGGAGAAGGCAGTGAGAGGAAGGTGCACGCTGAGTCTGAGTCTCCCTGAGGATTAGGTGATCCATCTCTTGAATTTTCATAACCTACAACCATCCAGCTAGCTATTAACTGAGCGTTCACCACCATGTTAAAGACCTTGGTGCATTATTTTACTTAATACTCACACAATGCTTAATACAGATTCCATCATTCTCCTCACATTCAGATTAGGAAACTGAGGTTCAGAGAGGTTAGGGTTCTCGTGATGGCTGCATAGTTAAGAAGCAGCAGGCCTCTGGTCTGACCCTGTGATGTCAGTGATATTCCACGTCTTGCCCTCCCCACTTAAGTCATGTTTATAAATATGGAGAGACAGCGTGGGGACAGAGAGCTTCTCTTGGGCTTGTGCAGAGCCATGGCCAAGGAAGCTGAACCCCAGAACTGAGGACATGAGGAAGAGAGGTGGGTTTCTCTGAAAGCAGCAGGGTAGGTGGAAACTGGTGTGCTGTTGACATGGTAACCTAGACACACTTGCTCCACCACCCAGATGACCAAGAATTACTGGATCACATTCATCCTGTTGTTATTCTCATCATTTTGTTCAGCGTTTTACAAAGGTCAAGGCCAGGAAAAGGGGCTCCCATGGACCCTCATCCCCATTTCATCCCAGGGTGAAGCTTGGGAAATATTTTCGACACTGAGGCCTACCCATTACAAACTCCTCTGCCAGGACAAGGAAAGTGCTGCCTCCGTTGCACTGACTGATACTGGAAAGACACCCTTGCCCCCAAACAGACCTTCTAGCTTGATAAGTCACAACGGTTGAAATTTCACTAACAGAAATTTTTTATCTTTTTGGTCAAAAAGGTCCAAATGTAGATATCCCCAGGTCCTGGATTTTTGTCAATCTTAATTTTTCTCATGTAAATATGTTTTACCCCAATAATTACAATTTACTACCATTTATCAACTAAGATTGTGACTTAAAAGGCCCCCAATAAATATCATATCTGTTTACCATCTGATGGATGCTCAAAAAATGGCTAAATAAATAGCACCCTAAAATTAGAGAAGTTCATTGAAAGTGATGTTTCATCCCATTTCTCTCTCTCTCTCTCTCTCTCTCTCTCTCTCTTTCTCTCTCTCTCTCTCTCTCCTTATAACAATGTCCTTCTTCAAACAACTTTCTTAGATGTCTCAGCATCAGTGACAAAGCATATCAAGGTGATCCAGGAGAGATTCTGCTACATGCGAAGCCCAGAATATATTGCATCTGGTATGATGGGTATTTAGGGACTTGAAGTTGGAGATTCACAACAATTGCTTTAGGGCAATATAATACTGCAAGCCAGCAAGTACAATGATGAGAAAAAAGGAGGTGGAGTGGCAGGGCCAGAAAGGAAAGCGTCCCCCGCCATGCCTGACCCACAGGAAGGGCTCATTATGTATCTGCTACAGCCAAACCAGTTGTTGGAGCAAAGAAACAGAAGTGTCCACACACTGAGATTAGAACTGGCAGGGAAAACAGCCAGACAAAGAGTGTTGATAGGGGACAGGCATGGAGTGTGGGGCAGGTGCAGGGTAAAGCAGATCAAAGGAGTCGGAGTGAGAGCAGCAAAAGGTTGGCAAATTTTAGCAGAAATTGGGAGGCCAGAAGGGCTGGTAACCAATTTCAGGGTCAAATGGAAGAGCACGGGGCCCAACCTCTACCACCCGGGACACAGAAAAGAGTCATGAAAGACTCATTTATGGGTCAGGTTTCTCTCTGGCCTCCAGAAAATCAGAAAATACTTGTCTTATCACCATTAAAGTTTAATGTGAGGGTAAAATGGGATTTTGTATGTGTCAGAACTTTATTGGACTCTTGTAAAGTATTCAGTAGAATACACCCATAAAGATAAAATTTGAAAGGAACAGAAGTAGAAAGACTGATGTGGAGCAAAGTCAGGCTTTATGTAATGGGTATTAACCAGATGCCCTGATAATCGCCATAGGAAAACACTCATTCCAAAAATCAGCTAAGGAGCCCCCAACAGCCTAGCTGCTGGAGAATTCCATCTTAGTCGTATATTAGAAGGCCCTCCTCTCTCTAGGATTGTGTGAAAGTCCTTGGGAGTGTGTCATTCTAGAACATTTGGAGAGACCCTCCATTCACCAGCCCACACCAGACGTACTTGCTCCGTTGCCCCAGCCTGCGTTGCACGTAGCGTTCTGTTGTCTTGGGGTCCAGCTTGTGCACAGAAGGTCTCTGCCCAGACCAGAAATCTCTGTGCCTAGGACCAGAACTCCCTCTGCTCATTCCCATCAGAGGCCCTGCCAGCCTTTTCTCGAACTCTTCGAGCCTCTGTCCTACCCTTCCAATTCTGTAGGGGAGCTCTCAGATTTCTCCTCACTTTTCTCCTTACTAAAGTCTCCCAACTCTGGAAGCCCATCCTCTCCCAGACAGCCCTGGTCACTCGGGGGGACGCAGGTCCTGGGAGGGATTCTAGAAACGTCTGCTTCTGTCTGCCCTCTTCGGAGGAAGTGGGAAGAAACACTCAACCATATGAGCCCCAAAATGCCAATTACCATCTCGGAAAGGAACACACCGATCGTTCCAACCACATGCACATGGAATCATCATGAATAATTTATGTTTCTCGCACTCCTTAAACGGTCTGCTTTAAGGTGAGTTTTTGGAATTGAATTCTATTTTCTTTTTAATGAAAGAGCCATTTGTTTTGCCAGCAAATCTGTGGATAGAAAACTTGCCCTGCCAACCACGTGCTCTGACTTCTGCCCAGCTCCAACTGGACTAAGGGCTCTCTGGTTGCTGGCTAAGTTGTTTTTAGGAGGCAGATAAATTTCTTGAAGATGAATGGGTAGTGCTGACTCCGTAGGGCGAAGACTATCCCCACAGAGGTTAACAAAAAAAGGGAAATCTTCCAAGCCCCACCCTTTGCCCCCTCGTGCCATCACCTCACACCTTTCTTACATTCAGAAAATGTGCACCTGTCTGTCTTCTTCTTGCAGGGTCTCAGCTGGTTATAGTAGAGCATGGGGTCACTGCAGGAGACAAAACAACTCTGGTGATTTTCCCTGTGACACAGGAACAAGGCTGAGGTCAAGGCTACAAGCCAGGACCTTACTCAGATGGAAATAAATCTTCCCAAGGCCCCCGTACAGAGCAGGATGTCTCGCTTGCTGGTGAGAATATTTTATACTTTTTCTTTTATAAAAGAAAAAAGGGAAATCAAGGCCATAGACTAGAGGGAAAAGGCAGGTGGAGATCAGTCACAGGGGAAACACTAATATCCAGGTTTACCAACGCTGGCCATGAACTTGTCATCAAGTGTGGTTCAAAGGAAAACACAAATGCACAGCAGCAGGTGTAGAGGAGAATACCAAGTTGACAAGAGAGGTTACGCCATAGATGGGCTGGGATCAGAGCCATGGAAAGAGGGGAAAGGGTAGTAAAAAAAAAAAATTAGGCCTGTCTAGAATATATTAAATTTTAGGATGGATAATTATTGTTTAAAAGTTTCATTTTTTAAACTTTAAGGAGAAAGTAAGTTTCATCTGGAGTCATATATTCTGACATGAAACTTGCCTTTTCTCCTTGGAGACATTTCACTGTCATTTCTACCAAGCTCCAGCAGTACAAAGATGAATAAAAGGAGCCACTGTCCCAATGTTCAAAATTATAATGTAACTCATCTGAGTCTCCATTTACTTGTCTTTCTAAGAAATAGGAATACTTCTACTTCACAAGTTGTCAATAAAAGACTAGTTCATCTACTACTGTGACTTAAAAAACACCCCACAAATGTTCCTTGTATATGTTTTGCAAACCTATTCAAAGGAGAATCGGAAACAATAACTTATTACTAAAGCTTTGGATTTTAAAAATTTAATTAGATTTTAGAATCAATCAAAAATTTACTTTTTTAAATTTATGATTTCTTAATTCTAATAGATTAAGCTCTTCATATGTGTTTATTTTGGACATTAGTTGGGATCAGACCATCCATGACCTTTCTGCCTGCCTTAATTTAGCACATTCTTTTTTTTTTTTCCTCTTTTTTTTTCCTTTTTTTTTTTTTAAAGATTTATTTATTTATGCATACAAGCACTGGGGTACAGGCCAGAGGTGTGGGGGGTGAGAGGATTCACCACAGAAGAGCGGGGAGCAGAACAGGCATATCAACAGAAGTACACTGCTGAGGGGAACAGCGGGCAAGGCAGGAGAGGTCTGCTGTGCCATGTGGGTCCCCTCCCTGGCCAGCGGCAGGGATCGAACTCTTGCTGCAGTGGCTGCGGTTTGCTTCATAGTGCGTTGCTTAACCCACTGCGCCACCAGGGAGGCCCAATTTAGCACATTCTTGAAGTTGATCCATGTGTTACTACTTCATTCATTTTTACAGTTGAATCACATGCCACTGTATGCATATGCCAAACTGTCTATTCCTCAGTTAATGAACATTTGAGTTGTTTTCACATCGAGAACTAGTATGAATAATGCCACTATGAGCATTCATTTACCAGTGTTTGTGTGAACACGTTTTCAGTTCTCTTCAGTATAGATTGAGGGGAGCAATTGTTGACTCATATGGTAACCTTATGCTTTACTTTTTGAGGCGCTGCCAAAATATTTTGCAGAGTCTGTTTTTAAACTTTCCCCCCACCAATATATAGGGTTGCAATTCCTCCGCATCTTCCCCAATACCAGTTATAGAATGCTCTTTTAAAATTTATTATAGTCATCCTAGTGGGTGTGAAGTGGTATCTCGTTGATGTTTTGATGTTTTGTTTTTCTAATGACTGATGAGAAGTTGAGCATCTTTTCATAATTGTTATTAGTCATTCACTTGTCTTCTTAGAGAAATGTCTCTTCAAATCCTTTGCTCATTTTTAATTCAGTTGTTTGTCTTACTGTTGAATTCGAAAGGGTTTCTTATATGTTCTGGATTTTCAATGCTTCTCAGATACAGAATCAGTGTTCTAAAGTGAGAAAGGACAGCACAGCATGAGAAGGTCAAAGAGCTAGCAGGGCCAGCTCTTGGAAAGCCTTATGGCCGTTGGACGGACTTTGGTTCTTACCCAGAGCAGGCTGGATGGCATTACAGGGTATCGAGTGGCAGAGGAGTATGAGCTAGCTGACTGCCATTTTTTTTAAAAGATTTGTTTATTCTTGCATACAAGAGCTGGGGTACAGGCCAGAGGCGCGGGAGGTGAGAGGATTCACCAGAGACAGAGCGGGGAACAGAACAGGCAGATCAACTGAAACACACTGCTGAGGGGAGCAGCGGGCGAGGCAGAAGAGGTCTGCTGTGCCATGTGGGTCTCCTCCCTGGCCAGGGATCGAACTCGCGCTGCTGTGCCGCGGATGCTTCACAGTGCAGCGCTCAACCTGCTGTGCCACCAGGGAGGCCCTGACTGCCATTTTTAAAGGACTGTTGTGACTGGTGTGTTGAAAGTGTATAGGACAAGGAAGGGAGCAGGAGAAGCTATCAGGAAGTTATTGAAGGTAAGAAGTGTCAGTGGCTCAGAAAAGATGGCAGGAATGGGGAGTCTAGAGAGCAGTGTTGTTGGGGCTCTCTGCTTACCCTTGGGGGCCCATGTTCACTCTCATGCCTTCTGGCAAAGGAAGGCCCTCGTTCAGTGCGGTGCAGGGACCAGACTCCCCCACGTTACATCCTGGCCACCACCACCTATCAGACACTTAAGCTCTCTGTGATCTGGTCTTCTCACCCACATGGAGAAATAATATCTATCCTTCAGGTGTGCAGCGAGGAGTAAATGACCAACCCATTAAAGTACCCACCAAATGGCAGCTCTGGTGAGAGCCCCGTGGCCAAGGTCCAGCCAAAGCCCGAGCACCGCTGGACGTCTCAGACACGTGAGCCAAGAAACGCACTTCCTCCGCGGGCCATGCGAGTTGGAATCTTCTGATTCTACTGACCAAAGGCTCCTGGCACAGATACCATCTTGATCTCCAACAGGCAGATGACGACACTGAGTCAATCAGGGAGGTTAAGTTGGCTGCTCGAAAACCCACAGCAAAGACTTGAACATGGGTCTATTGGACCTGCCAGTCAACTCAAAAACAGCCTTTCTGCCACCAACACATAGTCCAAGTACCAGAACTGTGTGTTATTTCCAGCCCAGTGTCTTCTTCCCCACGGGGACTCTGCAAAAGCCAAGGACAGACATTTCAGGAGAAAACAGCAGCCGATTTGGTAACCTGCTGCTGTTGAACTGATTACCCTGCAGCGTCGTTTAATGAGTCACAATCCGTGTCTGGAAAGATTAATTTTCTTATAGCCTGGAGGTCCAGATCCCAGATTCGTGCTCCCTGGAATATGGCAAACAGAGGACTATGGAGAGTTGTTCTCACACAAGCACAGTCTGTCCCCAAGCCGCCAGCATCCAGGACGATGTGAGTCGAAGGAGGCAAGAGCCCAGGGGGTTAATCTGGAAGCCAGAGGGATGTTGGGCTCCACGCCTACTTTCTCCCCGACCCTGCCACCTTCTGTAATGTACTCTGTCCTCTTTTTTTCCATTCTCATTTCTCTTTCTTTTCTACAGCTCCTCTTTCCACAAATGATTTAAAATCAGATGAGAGTGAAATACAAATACATGGCTTAAACAACACACATGAGGAGGCAGGAAAACCATCAACTAGAATAGGTAGTGCAGACTAAAGGGATGGGAGGCACCACATGCCAAGTGTGATATTTCACACTTGCTATGGATGAGCTTCCTGGCAGCCAAAGCAAACATGGAAAATAGTCCATTATATAGTCTGGAATTTCTGAGTCATGTGGACAGACACAATCTTCCCTCAGAGGAAACAAAGCTTTTCCTGACACTTAGCTCAAAAAGAAAATATTAACAGGTGTGCACAGCTGACACTAAATAGTACCACGCACAGGTGTCCCTGGCCACCTTCCTGAATGTTGAGGCAGTAACAGATTTCAGAAGCCTATTTCTGGGAGTACCCTTTGAAGAAAGCCAACAAAATCACCCCAAAATATAACTTGATGAAAGCAACTTTCTAGTGATTTAGCTTGACCTAGCAACATTTCCCAAACTGTGTTTCTCAGAAATCCAGAGTCTACAGAGCATTAGTATGTGTTCTATACAAGGAGTCTATAGGCAGATAAACTTGAGGTTAAATCAGAATTAAACAAAATGAAGTCAGGGTTTTTTAACTGTAGGATTTTTTTTTAAGAGCTTTTAATATGGAAAGATTCACAGGAGCCTCCAGGTAGGACTAAAGGATGGATTGTTTCCCATATTTGTCTTTGGGAGCCTTCTCTCCACCCACCACCAGTTTCTCTAAGGAGTGACTTTTAGAAGCTTCCAGAAAGCTAGAGATGCACAGCCAGAGTCTGAGAAAAGCAGATCTGGAGCAATGGATGAGCTAAAGCCCTCCAAGTAAAATTCCCCAGGCAGGCATTTGTTAGAATGGGCCAATCTGATGGTTCCAGGTGATGCTATCTGACGTTTCATGCTGAAATAAGACTTTCACGATGAAACAGAACAACTCTTGGCTAAAACTCCTCTTTCACATGCTCCGTCCAAACAACTAAAGGATGAGGGAAAGGGTGGAGAGGTGAAGAGAATGTCTCATCACCTGAAGATGCTCTCTCCAGAGGGGGCCAGCTCAGTTGTTAGCTTAGCTGCCTGGAGCAGAGGAGGAGCTGAGGGGGTGGAGCCTCAAAGACAAGCTTCAATCTGTTTTAACATGGAAAAGATGTGGCCCGGGAGATCATCAAAACCCAGAGCACTCAGAAGGGGGTCCAGGACAAATTCCAGGCTGCACTCTGAACTCTGAACCAGAGCTTAGCCAAAGAGATAGTGGGTGGGAGCAGGAGACAGTAAGTTTCGAGGCAGTGATGGGAAGTGCTCTGTACCCTCGCATCCCAGCAAATTCAAAGAAAGTTTGGCCTCTGGGTTCATTATTTGATTTCTATAACCTCAGGGCGAGAAGCACTTCCATGACCCTGAGTTGGACAAGAGTGGTTTCATCTACTTCTCATCAACCTTTGTGGTTTAAGTCAGGTTCACAGACGAATCATAAATTTCCAGACAGATCCAAGTCTGGGACCCAGACCACATCGCCAAAAAGGCTGATGGAGAGATAACATGTACATGGCAACTTTGAAAGGGCCAGATAAGAAAAACAGCTAAGAACACTTTTCCATTTTGTTCACCAGTTTTTCAAATAATAAACATGGGGGGTTTTTACATTTTTTTTAAAGTGCAGTTGCTAGCAGGCTGAGCTCTCACTTTCTCTCTTGTATTTCTCCCTCTCCAAACTTGATTTTTATTACCCTATTGTTGTCAGTTGGTTCCAAATCCTGTTTCTCTAGCTCCTCTGTCTCCCACCAGTGTGGCCTCAGATACACAGACACTTTGAAGGGGTGAGGGCAGGAATTCTGAAAGAAGAGTGTGAGCCAAGACACCAGCCAGCCCAGAAGGAAGGGAATAGAAAAGCAGTGTGGTGTCGCCGCTGGGGTATGGGCTGGGGGTGGGCTGAGCAAGAGCGAGGCCAGAGATGGGTCAGACAGTTCGACCTCATGATCTCCCTGCCCCCTCATTCCTTTGCCAGTGAACTTGATACCTGGTCTAGAGCTCAGTTCAGAAAGGTCTTTGCAGGGTGTGGCTGTGTGATTACCTGCACGGAGTGCCCAGGCAGTCCATCAGGAGAACCACCTCCAGGCTCCCTACTTGTAGCTGGCCCTAAAATTCTAACCTCGCTTGCAGCTGTGCTTCTCCCACTCCTTATAAGCCCAAGACTGAGTCGTGAAGTGAAAGAAATATTTCAAAGGGAAATTTTTTTTTTTTACTAAGAATGAATGAGCTCATATCTGTACAGTAACTTTATTTTTTTTAAACAAATCTTTTTTTTAGGATTTATTTATTTATGCACACAAGAGCTGGGGTACAGGCCAGAGGCGTGGGAGGTGAGAGGATTTACCAGAGACAGAGCGGGAGCAGAACAGGCAGATCAACTGAAGTACACTGCTGAGGGGAGCAGCGGGGGAGGCAGGAGAGGTCTGCCGCGCCCTGTGGGTCCCTTCCCTGGCCGGGGCTCAAACTCACGCTGCTGTGCTCGGATGCTTCACAGTGCAGCGCTCAACTCGCTGCGCCACCAGGGAGGCCCTCTGTACAGTAACTTTTAAAAGACATATATTTCTTTGGGGATTTCAAAGGATAAGTTTGCAAGTTCTAATATAATAGAAAGGCCAAATCAGGCAAAAAGGAGCGTGAGAAAGGCATATGAATTTAACATTTGGAGGCTCTGGAGACATGGCATGCCGCTTCTCGAGAATGATCTGCCACAGGCTCTGCCAGATCCTGCCCACATCCACTTCTTTTCAGAGGCCTGACAGCGAGCACACAGCACGGAGATGTCTCATCTCTCTGCCCCTGGTGAGACCAATGACACCGAGGTCGTTTACTAAGCAAGGTATGTCCCCCTGAATTGGTTTGGATGGAAGTGGGGGTTTCAGTCACCCCCCCATACTTTCCTACAATGTTATTTTCTCTGCTCTAGCAAATTTAAAAACTGAGTCTTGATGAAACGGAAATGATGTGCCAAAGTTTGTTAGTAAAATGACAGCACCAGATCCCCAACTATAAGTGGGTATAGTTAAGCCAAGGCAGTTTCCAAAGGGGCTCCAGCCGAGGAGGTAGGTTGGGATATCGGGAAGGAATGCAGACTAGAAGTCCTCATTTCTCAGGGCGGCAGTCAAAGGAACTTCATGTCCCACTTTATATATTCCTGTAATATTTGGGTGGTTGTAACCGATATGTTTTTCTTAATGGTGGTTGGCCAACAACATCAAAAGGTTATTCTTTAGACACAAACCCCCAGATAATGTCCCGTGATCTGATTTCAACCAGATACCCACCCAGATACCTCCCTGGTTACTTGGCTTCCAGAAGAGCCAGCTCGCAGAGACGGGCACTGGCCAATCTACCATCACTGAGTTGTCCCGCTGATTTTCTATTATAAATGAGTGCATTTCAAAAGTTTTTTCTCCTCCTAACCCCAACCCTTCCTAGAATCTAGCAAACAGAAAAGACCCTGCCCAGCATCTAGTAAATTCTGTGATGCAAGTCAAAGAAGAAAAAAGAGAGCATCTCCTTACATAGCAACACACAGCATTAATTCACGCTGCACCATATACAGAGTGATTTGGGTATATATGACCCTGTGTCACAGCAATTTAGAGCTTCTTTTCATCTCTTGCTGTTACTCTTTCCTTTGCTAGGGACAGAAATCCAACTCAAGCTGGCATAAGAATAAAAATTGGGGTGGGTTCTACAGGTTATTATAACTAAAACATTAAAGACATTCTGGCTTCAGGCACGGCTGTATCCAGGCATCTAAACAATGTCAGCAGGCCTTTTTCTGACTCTCTTCTCATCTTTCTTTTGTGCTGACCTTACTCTTAGGCAAAGTCTCAGCACACTCTGGTCCCAGAAGCTCCAGAGTTCCTTCCTCTAATTTTGAAATCCAGCAGTAAGAGACACTTCCCAGTGGTTCCAACAGCAGTCTCAGAATTGACCCTCACTGGCTTGGCTTAGATCACATGCCTATGTCCCAACCAACCGTTGCAGCCAGTGGGACTCCCTCCCACAGACTTGTACAGACCTCCGCAGGTGACACGAGCAGGAGCTTGCTCAGCACATCCTCCTGGATCCGAGGTGGTCTGAGTGAGGCATTTTCTTGAGAAGGTGGATTATGCCACCTCCCCGCTAACACTCAGCCTGAGGCCCATGGGATCATGTTTTCTTAACCACGATGCTGCTGAAGCTGTGCACCTCATAAGCCCTGTTATCTGGTCAGCTAGGGAGGCCACGCGCCTCCATGTGAACTGAACAGACTGACCCCACAAGGCTGAGAGCCATCCTTAGATGCTAGTACATTCCATCCGGTCCCAGGGAAAGCTCCTAGGCTGGCAGACAGCAGGCCTTCCCCGGCCACACCTGCCTTTGCCTTCCAGCTCCATAGGCCAAAATGCCCCCTGCAGGGCAATTCGGGGCTTGGCTGAGTGGGCCCAAATAACCAGCAGCCTCTCCTGTGACTGGCCAGCGTGTGTGTGCCCAGAACACAGCAAGCGCCCCTGTGAGCAGACATGTGAAGTGCAAGGAGGGTCTGATGATGCTGAGTGTCAGCCACTGTGAACACCGCTCTTGGACAATAAAGGAACCGACGACAGTACCCGAATACTGTTCTGTCTACGGCATATACAGTGCCCGGTGTACAGTTTTTCTGGGAATTCTGAATACTTCCTTAGCACTTCTACTTTCTTCACAAGGTCTCCTGTCTGCCAATGTACTCACAGCACAAACTTTTTTCTGTGGATCCTGACGTCCAGCTAACTTTGTCTGAGACCCACGTATGGTGGTGAGACCCACGTATGGTGGTGAGACCCACAGATGGCAGTGTTTCTCAAAGAGGGGTGCCCCGGTTTGCTTGTGCTCAGATCGTGAAGATGTTTGTTAACGGTGCAGGTAGAGGCTCAGCTCCCCACCCAGACCTGCAAACTCAGTCTCTGACTTTGGGATCTGCCCTGTGCAGGGCTTCAGGGCCGGGAGTGGGGTTCCAAGGGTTGGCGCGGTGGGGATTCTAATGCATCACAAAGCTCAGGTCCTGTGGGTGGCCGTGAGGCACCTGGCCCCAAAAGGAAAGTCCTGACTCCCGCCAAGGCCCTGCCCCCTTGGGCCCTTCTATCAGGCAATTCAAAGTCTCCCAGCTCACAAGTTACTGATTAACCTCAAGGAAATAAATAATAATAACTGAAAGGGCAATGAAGAAACAGAAACAAGCAGAGCAGCCCTGGGAGAGTGGTGCCAAACTGGCCAGGAGGAGAACCAGGCTCGAGACTTGCAGCCCCAAGGTCGGAGCACATCAGGCCCCAGGGGCGCAGCTGACACCACGAGAGCTGCGGCGTCCCACTGGCTCCCGTGCCTGCCATGGCCAGTGCTGAGGGCCCGCTGCAGCCAGCCCCGCCGTGGCCCCAGCCCAGCGCCAGCACCACCGCAGGCCCGCCTGGTGGTCAGCACGGCTTTTCCGAGGGCGACCTGGAATGCCTGGTGTGCCGGGAGCCGTACAACAGTGCCCGGCCGCCCAAGCTGCTGGGCTGCCAGCACTCCTTCTGTGCCGTCTGCCTGAAGCTCCTGCTCTGCGTGCAGAACGACACCTGGGCCATCACCTGTCCGCTGTGCCGCATGCCCACCGCCGTCCCCGGGGGCCTCATCTGCAGCCTGCGTGACCAGGAGGCCGTGGTGCGGTGGCTGGCCTGGTCTCACCCAGAGGTACGACTCTGTCCCCAGGGACTGGTGGAGCCCTCTACCCTGGCAGCGGGGCACCCCAACTTGGCGGGAGAGGATGAGCAGGACCCAGCAAGCGCCAACAGCATAGCAGCCCGGCGCCTGGCAGCTCACCTGCTCCTGCTGGTCCTGCTCGTCATGCTCATCCTGCCCTTCGTCTACCCCAGTGCCATGCTGCGGGCACTCACCCTCATCATCGCCCTGGCCCTGCTGATGTCCAGCCTCTTCTGCTGTCACTCCAGCAGCCAGTGCAGCTGCCAGCCTGCCCTCAGGACTGCCCTCTGCAGAGAGCAGAAACACAGCGAGGTCTCCTCCATTGCCTGAGACCCGCCAGCCAGACGGAGCCTGCCATGCCGCTGCCTCACGCACCCCGCTTCTCTCCCGGAGACGGGGGTAAAGGGCTGTGAACGAAGACTGGCTCCCTTGGGAGATAAATGCCAGCAGACTCTCCAGCCCAAGCAGGAGTGACTGTCCTGGATCAAGACAGCCCATGCGAGGACCGTGCTGGGTGGCAGGCTTGGCCCGGCCCAGCCAACCTGCTTGGTAGCAGCCAGGCGTGGCGGGTGGGAGAGAAGGGAAAATTATTTGAATGCTGCGGGGGTGCCTCTGGCTCCTCTTATTTCGATGCTCCTGGCTTTGTTCTCTGGCCTGATGAAAGTGTTGCACTGTTGACCTTATTGCAGAACAAACAGAAGCGGGAATCCATTTTTTTTTTTTTTTTTTTTTTTTGGTAATTTAGAGCATTCGTTTTATTTCCTCACTTGGTTTTGGTCTGGTTGTCTGTGTTCACGGCAGTTTGTTCATACTTCTGGCTGTTACAGTCTTCCCTTCAGGGAAGTTGGAGACTACAGGAAGTCCTCCTGTGTCCATCCAGTGCTGCCCCCACTCCCCCCACCTCACCAAGGGTCCCGGTGGAGAAAGCTTGTGTGGAGGGGTCAGGTACTCCTCCAAGTAGAAAACAGAGGTGGGGCAGGTGGAGAGGAAGCAGGTGAGTCCAGGAGCTGCTCCCCTCAGGGTTCCTCAGCTCCGTGCCATCAGGCCCTGACTGAACGGACTCCCAGCGGCAACGACACCCCCAAGAGTGGCCCGGCTCTCCACCTGATGCACAGACCCACATTCTCAACCAAATCTTTCTGGGTGTTGATTTTTTTAATTGCTTCTTGATTCCTACCTGTGCTTTTTGTCATAAAGATGCCGTATCGTAAAGCGGCCCCATAAATGCAGCGGAGCTCTCCAATATGACTGCGTTTCCAACCTTGCCCCAAGATTCACCGTCACTTCGAATGCTTTTGTGTCGCCCCTCAACCATTTCTGCTTAAAGAGGAGGCTTCGAAGGGAGGGAAGGGATGGCCTTCTGAGATGACTGGGGGTCGGGGGGGCATGTCCTGTCTCAGTGGGGGGTCTGGGGAAGTGAGGGGAGTAGAGGCGGTAGGTGACATGCTATTATCTTCATAGGCCCCATAATTGGGAGCAGACTTGAAACCCCAGATAGAGTCACTGAACACAACCCATTATTCTGTCCCACCCCGTCTTTCCTCCTATGGGATGACAGTCGCAGACGGGACGCTCAGTGATGGTGACATGGCCTGGGTCTGGGAGGGTGAGAGAACTCTGGGCTGGGACGCGGGCTAAGCCCAGCCCGGAGGTCCTGTGTTGTTGGCCTCTCTCTGAGCTTCATGTTCCCCAACATGAGCCTGTAGGACTGGATTATTCTAAAGATCCCTGAGACCCAGGACAATGGACATGTTGACGTGCCCTGTGGATTCACACAAAGTCAAAATATAACTATGTACGCAATTTGTTCTAGAATTCTGGTGCCTTCTATCGCCATTGTTCTTTTTTTTTTTAAAGATTTATTTATTTATACACAACTGAGCTGGGGTCCAGGCCAGAGGCGTGGAGGGTAAAAAGATTCACCAGAGACAGAGCGGGGAGCAGGACAGGCAGATCCACTGAAACACACTGCTGAGGGGAGCAGCGGGCGAGGCAGGAGAGGTCCGCTGCGCCCTGTGGGCCACCACCCCAGCTGGGGATCAAACTTGGGCTGCAGTGGCTGCGGATGCATCATGGCGCAGCGCCTAATCCCCTGTGCCAAGAGGGAGGCCCCACCGTTGTTTTTTAAGGTACTTCCAGGGCAGCTCTGACACTCTGGCACTGAGAGGGAGGGCGAGTGAGCGGGCAGGCACGTGCCCACCTTTTACCCCCAGGATGCATAAACGCAGGAGCTGTTCAGCATTTCCCGAACATGCCTTGGGCATGTGCACTTCCGGGTGGATGCTATAGAAGGGAAAGAACATTCTCTCCCCACTGACCTCCACTCCATTCCATCTCCTTCCTGGACCCTCCACCACCAAGAAGTCCCTCCACCAAGGTCTCCATTTTTACTATAATTACGGTGGGTGGGAGCTAGAAGGAATTCTACTCAGTGAAACAAGTCAGAAGGCAAGAGAAAAATATCGATGGCTTCACTTTTTGGAGAAATGTGAAAGAACAACAACTACAACAAAAAATAAAAAAGAAGAAAACAAAAAGTAAGAGAAAGCTCAAGGAAATGGGCCTTTACAACCTAAAACAAACAAACAAACTCAACAAGATCGAAAGGTTAAAGAGAGACCAAAGGCAACATGGGGAGGGAGGCGACAGGAGGGGAGGGCAAAGACAGGGAGGAAGGCGGAAAGAGCACAAGGGTCTGAGGTAATGGAGCACGGGTGAAATGGTGGCGGGAACTCCCTGGGGACTACAAATGTTGTCAAATACAATTAAATAAATCTAATGAGAAAAATAAAACAATGGTAGGTGGGTATTTATCTTAGCCTTCACCAAGTACTGCAGTAAGTGCTTTTATATGCATTATCAGCAGAATCTCTATCACAACCGTATGAAGTAGAACCTCAGTCATCATGAGGAGACTGAGCATCAGAGGCAAATTCACCCACCCTGGGTTGCACAGCCAGTCACAGCCAGAGGTCCCTCGGGTAATGAACCAAGGTTCCCTCTGCTCCATCATGCTGCCCTCTGTGTACAGTTCCAAAACTGTCGTGAAGTTGGTCTCTACTTGCGGGCTCACACGCCGGGGCAGGGGGCAGGGGGGACAGGAGGCCTAAAAAAAATAACCCCTCAGGGCCTCCTGGTGATGCAGTGGGTTGAGCACCGCTCTGTGAAGTATCTGCAGCACAGCAGCACAAGTTCAATCCCTGGCCAGGGAGGGGACCCACATGGCGCAGCAGACCTCTCCTGCCTCGCCCGCTGCTCCCCTCAGCAGTGTGCTTCAGTTGATCTGCCTGTTCTGGTCCCCACTCTGTCTCTGGTGAGTCCTCTCACCTCCCACGCCTCTGGCCTGTACCCCAGCTCTTGTATGCATAAATAAATAAAATCTTTTTTAAAATTAAAAAAAAATAACCTTCAGAAGTCTGGATTTCAGGGGTCAGCTGCTTAGAGAGACCAGAGCCTCTCTAAAGAGAACTTTCCTGCAGACTTTATCAGTCAGTTCCAGCCGCCTCTGTGGGGAGCAGTGTGGGCACACAGGCCCCAACCAGTGAGTCCTCTGTCCTCCTGGGCAAAGATGTCCTGACACTGCTGTCACCACCTGCTTTGAAGCCCAGCTGACCCCAGCCACCTCTGGCCCCTGGCAGGGTGGGGCCAGCAATGACCAGAGGCCACTACTGGCCCAGGCTGCCCGGAGGTGAGCAGAAGCAGCAGCAGCGCC
This sequence comes from Galemys pyrenaicus, assembly GCA_019455555.1. Lineage (NCBI taxonomy): Eukaryota > Metazoa > Chordata > Mammalia > Eulipotyphla > Talpidae > Galemys > Galemys pyrenaicus. The sequence continues at coordinate 2,183,645 of JAGFMF010012145.1, read as the reverse complement.
ACAGAGGGATGTGAGTGGAAGAACCTGAGAACCAGGCCGGGGCTCGACGCTGAGCTCTGACCCGGGGTGTGACCAGGAGTTACAGAGCTCTGAGCCTCAGTTTGCTCATTTATAAAGTGGGGAATGAAATCACACCCCCAAAGGCTTTTATGAGGCTTCAAAGTACTGCTTGATGGGAACCCCATGTCCTGATGGCTGCTTTTAGGGTCCATCATTGAGCCCCTTGGGTGAATGGGTTCTTGGGCTTGTTCAGAGTCCTAGACACCAGCCTCTGTGATGGGCTAAAAAGCCAGGCCAGAGTAGAGCATCGTCCAGGGCAGGCCTGGTGGAGAACTTAGGTCCTGGGGGGTTGGGAGGGGAGCCCTAAAGCTACAGGGGCATTGAGACCCTCCCCCTCACCTGTGCCCATCAGACCCTTCTCTCTCCACTGCGGCCTCGGAGTCAGGTATATCTGGCTTGAAGAGCTGCTTCCCCACTGACAAGTGATCTCGTCTCTCTGAGTGTCAGTTTTCTCAGCCGTGAAACAAAGGTTATAATACAAATGTCACACGGCTGCTTGGGGGAGCTCATAACATAATCCATGGTTGGGCACTTCCAAAGGAAACTGGTAAACCATAAGGAGGTAAAGAAGGGAGGGAGAAGAAAAGAGAGGGATGGTTGAATTCTAGAAAGCCTGAACAGGATGGATAAGAACAGACTCATTTATTCTATTTAGTCTTCCTGATAACTTTCCTGGAGTTTTATGAAAACAAGTCACTAGAATTCACCCCCTTTATCATCAGTCTCAGCATCAGCCGTGTCCTCAATAAAGCAATAATTGCCAATGTAATTTGAATGTGCCATGCAAAGTCTATGACAATGTCATTACACCTGCTATAAATGACCAGCAAGGATGCTGAGGCACTAAAGGTTAAGTAACTTATGCAAGAGCCACAGCAAGGCAGCGGTGGAGCCAGTAATAGACTCCAGATTTTGGACTTTGAGTCACTTTGCTGGATCAGATGGAGCATTCCTGGATCAAGGTATGGGAGCCCCGGGTCACAGGGTAAGGAATTAAGCAGAAATGCCGCCCCCCACCCCGCCCCGTTTGGTTACAGCTTCTTGACTTTGTGGGGATCTGAGATGGAAAGGTGTGGTAGACCATCTGCCCCATTGCATGCAGCCACTTCCTCATCTCACCTTACAGCCCCTGTTCATCCTGGAACCTCATTTCAAAGGCTGGAGGAAGTTTTGCAGTCTTTGCTAGAACAATCAGGTCTTTGTGGCAAAGGGAAGAAGGGAGGGCTTGCGATTTCTGAGGCTGTGGGAACAGTACAGCGCACATTCAAGGAGAAATCAGATCTGATCTCTTGACTTGGCCGGGAGCTGTTCTTCCAAACTCTGTATTCCAGTCTGAGTATCTTGAAATCCCATTTTACAAAGGGGAGCTATTTCTTGGGTGAATTCAGAACAAGGCAGAATCTAGGATCCACCCATGCATTTATTCAACAGACTTTCTCAAGGGTCTGTCCTGTACCAGGTACCGAGCAGGGTACCGATCTGAGTCAGGAATTTGTCAAGGAATGCAGGGAAGCTCACAACTGATCTTCCAAGTGTGAATTTAGAAGTCCCCACTCCGGCCAGCCTCAAGGTATCCCCATCCCCAATAGATGTTCTGCAGGGTTGAAGGTTAGGACATGTTTTATGTATCATTTGTGTACTTGTCCTAAGCTCCACAGATGTTAGCCTGGCTCTGCCCCCGGGAGTCTGAGTCAGTCTCCTTTGCCAGACCCTTGCAGTCAAGGATGGTCATGTGATCCAGATAAGGATCATGAAGCCCAGCAAGAGGGTTTCAGGAGCATTCTAACCTTGACCATGGGAGAGAAACCCAGGAGGAAAGGGCTGAAGGATGCTCGAGGGAGGAAGCCATCTTGGGACCACAGGATTACACAGTGAAGTTCAACAGTCAACAGGCTGAGGATACTTAAGATGGAGAGCAGGTCCTAGGCGACATCATGGAGCTACTGAGGCCACCCTGGAGCCCCCCGCCTCTGGGTATGTGTGATCATGTGTGAGCCATGTGTGAACATGCCTGCAATCCCCACACCAGACATCCCGACAGAAACGTGCATTCGAATGATTAGTGACACGGGCCAGTCTGATTCGTGACCACCTCACCAGCCCCAGGGGGAATGTCCCGACAGGTAAAGTCAGCCCAGAGCAGACTGAGACTTTGGACTCTATCTGCACAGCAATTTCATTCTTGCTGTTGTTTTCAACCATCTCACTTGCTTCTACTTAATGTTTGAAAAGGAAATATATCATGGCCATTAAAAGAAAAAAAGAATAATTTTTCATTACAGAAAGTAATAAAAAGATGTAAAATGACATTGTGAGCAAAAAAGAAATAACACTCAGTACACCTTGGATTGGATTCTGGAATGAGAAGAGGATGTTGTAGAAAATCTGGGGAACAGTCTTAGCACTGATGTACCAGTGTTGGATTCTTAGTTTGTACAAATGTACCAAGGTTATATAACGATGTTAAGACTGGGGAAAATATCAGGGTAAAAATACATGGTTCTTGCATGAGAACTTGGTAATATCTTTGTATCTTTTCTGTGAGTCTAAAATCAAAAGCTCATTAAATAAATAACAGAATGATTAGATCCCAACTTGATGTTTGGGGTAGAAGAAGGCTTCGGGCGAGGCCTGTTCCTCCTTCTTTGGAAAGGAGAAGGGCAAACGTTGGAGTAGAACAATGCAGCATTTTCCAGCCTTCAAAGGGAAGGAAACTCTCCCCTTACGAGAGCAGGGGGTAAACCTGCAGGACATGAGACTGAGCGAAATAAGCCATCACAAAAAGACAAATACTGTACAAGTTCACCTCTGCGTGGACTCCAAAATAATCAGACTCACAGAAGCAGGGTGTGGAGCGGGGTTGTCAGAGCCAGGGAAGAGGAGAAAGAGAAATGAGGAGATGTTGGCCAAAGTGTACAAAGTTTCAGTTATGCAAGGTGAATGAGTTCTGGGAATCCAATGCCCAGGTGTTGACCAGCCCTAAGATACTGGACATTTGCTACAAGGATAGATGTTAAAGGAAATCTCCTCACACTCACAGTGATATTTATGTACAAATATGTACAAATGATATTTATGTAGGGGTGATGGATGAAGTCACTTCATGTGATTGGGGTGATCTTTTCACAAGGTGTACATTATATCACAATTTCAAATTATACACCTTAACTATACAATTTTAAAGGCCAAAGATAGCTCAATAAAGCCTAAAATGTACATATATGCACATATATGTATGTGTGCGTACAATTCGTTTTTTGACTAAAACTATACATCATCACAAAGAAAATGGCTTAATTACTAGTTTAATTAACGGCCTTGAATTAGTAGTTTATAAAAATAAATAAAAAATTACAACTCAAAAAATATATTAAATTAGCATCAAACTGTGTTCTCAAAAGAATGGGGATTGAAGGAAATAACTTCATGTGTCATCCACAATGATTTAATCAAGTTTATGCACCAACTCAAAGTCTCTCCTGTACACCTGTGATGCAGGGCTCACGCATTAGAAAATATCAGAGCAGGGGCAAGTGCAAAGAATTCTTAGAGAAGAAGCAGAGAGCTTGCCACCCAAGCATCTGTGTACAGAAAACTACAAAATGATTCCCTAACATGCATGGAGAGTGGGGAAAATTATTAACTCAAGTGACTTTAAGCAACACTCCCGCCAATGAACTTGGGCAATCCCAGTTCCAACAACAGACAGAGGTTCAATTCTTTGGGTCAAAGAGGCCCTGGAAAAACACAAGCGCTGGCTGGGCAATGCATACATTTATGGTCATCACAAGCACCCTTGTCTTGCCCGGGCCTTATTTCAAAGGTGTGTCCAGTCCCTCCCCCGGCAGTCCTGGTTATTTATGAGTATTGTTAAGAAGTAGCCATAACAACACACACTCATTCAGTCTCAAGTTCAACAGGAGGCATCAGCAGGATACTCTATGGGAAGACACGCAGAGCTGCCATCAGAGGTATCGCCCCCAGAAGTCAGTTTCGCTCAACAGACACCCCATGTCAGGTTAAGATCACCTCCATCAAAGGACAGACCTAGTGAAGGACCTTCTCGTAAGGGGGATCCATTATGAACAACTTATCTAAATAACTGAACCTGTATTAATGCCTAGGGAGGGTAGGAGAGCAGAATCAGCCCGATCTACGATCAGAACTTGCCTCTTGGTAGTTCTGTGACCCTAGTCAACTTATTTCACCTCTCTGAGCCTTCGTTCCCTCCTCTGAGAAGTGGGACTAATAATAGTATGCTATTATTAGCAAGACTGCATAGGATTAAATGAAATAAAGTTAGATGGACGCACACAGAGGGAACACCAGGATAACGTTCCCTAAATGGTGCTTACAGTTCTTCTGTAATTTCTGGGGATAATCAAATCTCTTTGTTCAGTTGTTCCAGATCTGATTAGTCATCAGAATGACCAGGGGAACTTGTTTAAATACATAAACCTCCAAGAAATTCTAGACTGGATCATTCTGAGCAGGATCCAGGAGCCCAGGCAGGGACATTCATGAGGGACACTCATGAAGCAGCGAGGGGACACCTGCCTAGCCAGGTGGGTCAGTAGAACCAACCTGGCGATCACCCTGGGGGGACAGAGGTGGCAGCCAGATCGCCCTCACACCCAGGAGAAGTATCCTTCACAAAAATAAAAGCAGCTAACTTTGGAGTGTCCTATTCAAAGCAATTTACCTCTGTCCACTTAATCCCCACAACAGCCCCTGAAGGTTTTGGGAGCCAGAAACCACTCTCATTTTAAGTATTAGGAAAATTCTTAGTGTCTAACACCAACGCTCAAAAGCAGACACCTTTCCAAAGGTATACACAAAAAGGGGGTTTTCTCCACCTTTCCTACCTGTAGCCCTGACTGTGGGATTAAGTCCTGGGTGCTGTTCCGTGGGGGTGACTGGGGAGAGGGCACAGCTGTAACTGCAAGTAAGACCAGAGGCAAGAGTGCTGGGCACAGGCTCTCTACCTGGATCAGAGACAGGACGCCGTCTTCGCATGGAGTTCCTCAGCCGGGAAGGGCCACCAGACATTGAACAGGAGAGCTGGCTGGGGTCTCCCTAGTGGAACAAGGGGTTAAGCACTGTAATACAAAGCATCCACAGCCACTGCAGCATGAGTTCAATCCCCAGCCAGGGAGGGGACCCACTTGTCTCAGCAGACCTCTTCTGCCTCACGCTCCCCTCAGCCCTGTGTTTCAGTGGATCTGCCTATTTTGCTCTCCACTGTCTCTGGTGACTCCTCTCACCCTCCATGCCTCTGGCCTGTACCCCAGTTTTTGTGTGCATAAATAAATAAATCTGAAAAAAAAAAAAAAAAAAAAAAAAAAAGCTGGCTGGAAGCATCCACTTCCATGTGGTTACTAATATTCCGTCTTGATAAAGCCTACAGCTGAGCTCTAAACCCAGGTGACCCTGAAGGGTGCACACCAGTGACCCATTTGACCTAAAGTTAGGTAGAACTGCTCGTCTTGGTCCTGATTGGCCAGTGGGATGATAAGATTAGACCAAGAGCATCCCACATGGGGCGTGAGTCACAGGCTGTGCACGAGAAACTGGTCCCTGACCCTGTTCAGTGCCATTTTCATTCATAATCTGGGCTGTCTTCACCAGGAGAAAGAGCGACAGCCTCATGGCCACCACAATTCGTGCTCTGACTCTGGCACACATTAGCTCCGTGGCTTCTGCACGGCCTGGACCTGAGCCCCAATCTTCGGTCCTATAGAACAGATATGATAAGCTTTCACAAGGCTGTAGGGGGGTAAGGTCCATCCATGCATTCGCTGGATGGTTCTGAGCCCCTGTGGAGTTCCAGGCACAGCCCCTGGGGCTGGGCACTCAGCAGAGGATATAAGGCAGCCTTCTGAGCCCCTGTGGAGTTCCAGGCACAGCCCCTGGGGCTGGGCACTCAGCAGAGGATATAAGGCAGCCGAGACTCCAGCTCTACAGGCTTTTAAATTCGAGTGGGGATGGCCGGCAAATTGCAAACAGGAAAAAGAACAAAATTCCGTAGAGTGATCAATGCTGCGATTAAAATAGAAGCAAATGGGGGCCCGGGTTGGGATTCGCTCACACTTAGGTCAGTACCTGACACACTCAGGTAGGTGTTCCGTAAACACTTGTTCGATGACTGAAAATGCTGGATGTTCAGAGAAAACCAGCAGATGTCACCCTGAATGGAGTCTGGAGTGGAAAGCTGGAAACAGACACAGGAAGAGGAGGCCTGGAGGCGGGGTGCCAGTACCGAACCTCAAACCAGAGCCCGGGCCTGGACCGAGCTCAGCTTTAGAGAAAACTCCAGGAGAGGCGGCCCGCGCAGCTCATGCAACTTTAAAGTTCTGTCCAGACCTCCAGGACGGTGGTTCCCGCCGCCCGTTCGTTGCTTTCACATAATTTACTTTTGAAACTTTCCACACACGTGGCTCTTCGCCCCTTGGGCCGGCCTGGCCCTTTGCTGAGTGGCACCTGGCCGGGGCCGACTTCCCGTGCTGGGGGCCACCTCCCAGGCCGAGCCCGAGCGGCGGCCCGCCGCTTCCTGCCGCCAGCACCCAGGGGCGGCGCGAGCCGGGTGGGGGCCGCAGATCGCGAGCCGAGCCCGGAAGCCCCGCTGGCGACGCAAGTCCCGGCGCCGGGGGCGGGCTGCGCGGCAGCGGGACCGGCCTGGGCCAGCGCGCGGCGGCCGCGCCGGGAGGGGCCGAGCGGGAGGAGTCGCCTCTGTCGCCGCCGCCTCCAGGTAAGGGGCTGGGGTCCCGTCGCGCTGCAGCCCGCGTCCTCCGCCCGCCCCTGAGGCGTCCCGCCTGGGTCCCTCGGGCGCTCGCCGGCGGGCGTTGGGGAGTCCAGGCTGCCGGGTTGTGGCGGGTTTTTTCTCAAGGCCGGAAGTGCCCTGAGAAATCAGGCCAGGCGGCAGATGGGGAAACTGAGGCCTGGCGGGGCATGCAGGCGCTTCCTGCCTTCCGGCCCGCCCGGGACTCTGGACCCTGAGAGGCCACCCGTTCTTTCCCTTGATAAGTGAGCAAGTTGCGTTGGTTCTGGGAAGCGTGAAGGGACCTGCCCAAGGTCACACGGGATCACTGGGTTTCCTCTTGCCCCACATGGGCCCAACTGCCGGTGAGGAAGGCCTTGGAAACCCTCTCCCCTCTCCGGGCGCCTCCAGCCCTCTGCGCTCCCCGCATGCTCCACAGGGGGACTGGGAACTCCCTGTGGAGAAAGTCTGGCCCCAGTGCAGGCAGACCATCTCCTCACGCTTCCTTCTTTTATTGGAGGGAAGAATTATCGCTATGAACTTTGGGGTGGGTTTTATAGCTAGGTAAACTGAGGCTCGGAGTGGTGAAGTGACCACCCCTTTAGGAAGGCGAACAGGAAAAGAACCCGGAAACTGACAGACTGCCGGCACAGAGGAGGCCTTTGTGGGGCCCTGCTCTGGGCTTATACAGGAAGCCAGGAGTCCAGGGGCCAGGCCTGGAGACTACCGCCGTAGGAGTTAAGTTAGGGCTCTTTCTATAATTCAGTGTTCCTGTCACAGCAAAAAACATGAAACCCCTTTAAACTTCGGGGTATCCATTCATTCGTTAAACAACTATTCATTGAGCACCACTGTGTGCATTTTTAGGCACTGAGGACCCAGTGGTGAATAAGCAAGTACTGCCCTCAAGGATTATACTCCAGAGAGTAGAAGAAAACTCTGCCCTTCTGTCTGGGGTTGCAGTGAGAAGGGCTGGGCAGAGAAGAGAGACAGATGACTCTTCCCAGCCTTGAAGACCAAACCTCAAAGCCTCCAGCTCTTAGGAGTCTTTTCTAGATACTGTCAGCCTGGGCTTTCCCACCCCATTCCCCAGGGATTGGGGGAGAGGCCTAGGAGGTAGAAAGTAGTCTAAAGGCAGCCCCGAACCTAAGACCCAGTACTGGCACCTCATACCTATATGGCCTTGGGTATGTCACTCCACCTCTCTTTCACTCCACTTCCTTATCAGACAATGGGGGTCATAATAATTCATGACATCGATGACACTACATCATGCTGCTTTGTAACTGATAAAGGGTGTTCGGTGTGTGGCCTATATCAGAGGCTGTCAAGGATAGGAAAGGGTGTATTTATTTAGAAGCATTAGTGACCCTGTTGATAACCTGTTACTGCCTAAGAGGCGGAGATAGGGGTGATTGAGTTCCAGGGGAGGGGACTGAAGCTCCCTGCCCAGACGGAAAGGAGCATGCTCTTCACTTGGTCAGCATTTCAGCTTTTACAGCCCTTGGGGTCAAATGCTCAGCATCAGACAAATGTGTGGGCTCAGGGCCCATCTCTGTGGCTTCCTAATTGAGGCATCTGGGACCACTACGTGACCTCTCCATGCCTCAGTTTCCTCATTTGTAAAATATCTGTCTCCAGGTTGCTGTAAGGATGAAGGTCCTGGAGCCACAAAGCCGTGTGCAAGGTCTGGCTGTGTAGGGGTCCTTTTTCCCTTTTAGGCCTAAGGTCCAGGAGCAATGAGATGGGCACAATTGACTAAGTAGGCCACAGTAGCTCAGCCTGTGAAGCCCGTGAGGGTTGGGCCTAGAGAATACTTCTCTCCTGTCCAGGACGCCCCACACTTCAGCCACCAGGGCCTGCTCTGTGGGATCTGAGAGGCACTAGAAGGTTGTTCACCATGTGTTTTGTAATCACTGCTCTGCATTATAAACGGGCTGTAGAGGAGAGGGACCTGGCTTCCTTGAATGTTACGGCGGCAGAAGGGGGCATGAAAGGACATCCAGCCCACTTTGTACTTAGCGACCTGCCGCTCGGCCGCCCAGTCCATCCAGCTGTCCATGCTCTGCTTAAAAACCCTTTGTGGCGTCCTGTTCTCTTAGGGTAAAGATCAGAAGCCTCAATGTACCCTAGAAGGCCCTGCTGTCTGGGCTCCAGCTCCACCTGCAGCCACACCTCAGACCACCTGATCCTTCGCCCCAGTACTTTCAACATGCTGCTCTCTCCCTTTTCCCAGGTTAGCACCTCCTCATCCTTCTGGTCTGAGCCCAGTCCAGACTTGCATCCAAGTACCCAGGCCACGAGACTTTTGCAGCTACGTGGAAGTTCAGCTCAACCTGGAGTTTTATTCTCATTGGTGGGGTTTCTGTTGGTACCCCGCTTACCATCCTGGCCTCCAGAACTGAAAGCCCTATTGTCCTGTATCCAAAAAAATAATGCCAAAATCAGTTTTCGCTTGTTGGGGTAGCTGTCCATTATCTCTGTCACTCAACGCACAAGGATTGAGGACCTGCTCTGCCAGGTGCTGGTTCTAGGGGACATCCGGGAACACAACGCAATACCCGTGGCTCTCTCGGAGCTTCCCACAGAGTGGGAAACAGACCACAGCAAGAAATCTGGAACCCGTTGTCAGGTGGTAGCAAACTTGATAAAGAAAAGTCACCAGGTCTCATGGAAGGGGGTATTGGTGCACCTGCTGTTTAGACATTTGCTGTGATGATTTTCTTACAAATTTTTAATTGTGACAAAATGCACAGCACATCAAATTTACCATCTTAGCCAATATTAAGTGTGCGATTCAGTAGTGCTAATTATGCTCCCCTGTTGTACAATCTCCAGAACTTTTCAACTTCCAAATCTAGAACTGTCCCCAATAAGCAAAATTCTCCGTGCCCTCCAGTCCCATGATTTCCACTATGCTCCATCCTTCAAATAAGTGGAATAATGCAATATTTGTTCTTTCTGCAACTGGCTCACTCACACTAATGTTCTCATCTATGTTGTAACATAGCAGACTGTCCTTCCTTTTTATTTATTTTTTTTTAAAGATTTATTTATTTATGCATACAAGCACTGGGGTACAGGCCAGAGGTGTGGGGGGGGTGAGAGGATTCACCACAGAGAGCAGGGAGCAGAACAGGCAGATCAACAGAAGTACACTGCTGAGGGGAGCAGCGGGCACAGCAGGAGAGGGCTGCTGCGCCATGTGGGTCCCCGGCCTGGCTGGCAGCAGGAATCGAACTTGTGCTGCAGTGGCTGCGGTTTGCTTCATAGTGCGTTGCTTAACCCACTGCGCCACCAGGGAGGCCCTGTCCTTCCTTTTTAAAAGCCAAGTAATAGTCCTTGTGGTATGCATATGTTGATTTTGTTTATCCACTGGTGGACACTTGGGTTGCTTCCGCCTCTGGCTGTGAATGACGCTGCTGTGCACGTGGCGTGCAAGGAGATCTTGCTTTCTGAGATCTGGCTTTCGTTTCTTTGGGACATATACCCAGAAATGGTGCTGCACCATCATTCACTGTTGTATTTGCAGGTGGCCCTTGAGGCCTCCCACTACAACTTTCTCATCAGCAGAGTAAATCCTGGCCTGTGCAGCAGTTTGAAAACTAGCAGGTCAAAGGAACCCCATCCAGGCAATTTGGGCTCATATTAATTTTTCGTTTTTCCCAAGTGGAAACCCCATTCATTCAACTCAGTTGTTGCCTCCTGTGTTTACACATGGGCAAAGGGAAGCACACAATAAGTGACAAACATAGACAAGTAAGTGACAGACAGAGATGGGAACTGCGGACCAAGTAGAGGAGCTGGGTAAAGGGGATGAGGTGAGAAGCTGGAGGCAGAGCAGCTTCACTGAGCTGTGAGGTTTGAGTAAAGACCAGAAGGAGGTGAGAGAGCTGGGCTTGTGGTTGTCGATGGAAACAGCATTCCCAGCAGCTGGAACAGACATTGCAAAGGCCTTGAGGTGGGAGGGTGCCTGGTGGGTCCAGGAGCGCCAGGGAGGATGATGTGACTGGAGTAACGTGAATAAACAGAAGGAGTAGGAGGGCGGAGAGGCCACAGGACTCGACTACATATGGCTCAGATGCCTTTGGACGAACCAGGGCTGGGTGGAAGTGGAGTTGGGGAGGCTTGGAGCAGAGAAGGGACATGATCCCACTTTGGTTTGAGGTGGAGCTGCCTGGAGGCTGTGTGGTGGGTAGCTGGGGAAGGCAGAAAGAGGCAGGAGATGGGTGAGATGCTGACCTGGGCTCCAGCTGAGAGACGGTGGCAGCGTGTACCAGGGTTCTAATGGGGGGTGAAGGGAGCAACCAAAAATGTGGACAATACGACTGGAGTGTGCACCCTGAGGAGACTCCTTGTCACCTGCTTGTCCCCCAGGCTGCAGAGGCAAGGCTGTGAGAGGAGCTTTCCCTTGCTGCCAACACCTCTTCTGTCTTCTGGACTATATTAGAGTTATCCAGAAGCCTCTGGGTTCTTCTCTGTTGGAACTGTTGCCATGGGAACCGCCTGAGATGCTGCTTTTACCACTGGCTTCCCCTTTACCTTCCAGATAGAGGTATGAGTTTCTCTCCTAAAAAGGTGGTGGGTGAGTTCAGGGGGAGTAAATGGACCTGCCTAGAATCCTCCCTTCTAGGACCAGCTCACAGTCGTGTGTGTGTGTGTGTGTGTGTGCACGTTTTAACTCTGAGTTACCATTTTCAGTATTTCTGACCTGAAGTGCTTTAGCTCTTTCTGTCACAAAGGGTTTCTTCAGCCAAATGCCTTCCTTACCTACTCCTTGACTCCAATACTTAGTCCTCAGTCTTCCAGCAACACAGAGCCCCTTCTCTAGTAATGCTTATTTTACTGTCCTGCAGACTCATTTAAAAATTCAACTGTGACCAGTTAACCAGGCAGTGATGAAGAGAGAAAGAGAACACCTCCCCTCCCATACACACTCACACACACTCACATCAAATTTAACCTTGATCTTCATTACCTACTCCTAGGAAAAAGCCAGGTTACGGCTGGCTGGCATGTGAGATCAGCCAGAGCAGTTTGTTCTTGCATGTGATCTTGCCAAGGCCTAGGCCATGGAGTTTTAAGGCTGACTTGAAGGATTTTCAAGGTTGATTTCGACGATGTGTGATTTCCTCCTTAGCCCTGACTTGGATGTTTTGTTGTGTCTCCTCCAGAAGAAATCTCACTGTGCTGTTTGTGACTTTGTTACAGGGCAGGGAGAGGAGCACCCAGAACCCCCAAGCCTGCCCTCTTTGAATGGGCTCTGCCATCCGCCGCATTAAGACAAACACATAAAACCTTTAATGGAAAGGAACTTTAATACAACTAGGGTACAATAAAGAAAGAACAAAG
>JAGFMF010012145.1:2024471-2164697 GCA_019455555.1 Galemys pyrenaicus | reverse complement strand
TGGATGGATGGATGGATGGATGGATGGATGGATGGATGGATGGATGGATGGATGGATGGATGGATGGATGGGTGGGTGGGTGGGTGGATGGATGGGTGGGTGGATGGGCAGACGGACGGACGGATGGACTGAGGAAGGTTGAATGGACAGAAGTGTGGCAGATAGAATGGGTGGACACCCTTTATCTAGAGACTGAGTTTGGACACTCAGCACGGTGGTTTGTCTGGGTCTGAGGGCTAGAGTGTCTTCCTCTACAGGGACTGATGGGGCAGGGTCTCTGTGCTGCTTGGTTTCTCCCTGGCAGTGAGGCAGGGTGACTGGTCATGGAATCAGCAACATGAAAAGCTGCATTTCTCAGAACTTCCTGGAAAGTTGACCTTTACCAACAGTATTGGGATCTTAGTCACAAAACTGCCATCTTGGCAAGTGGGTGGAATTTTTTTGGGTGCTAATCACTTTCTCCTCCTTCAAAAAAACCCACAAAGCCCACACAACTTTAAAAAAAAAGTCTTAAATGTTGAAGGTTGAAGTGGCTCTGCGCTAGTAACTCTAAACCTGGATTTCCCAGTGCCTGGACAGGGGAATTCCTTGTTGTGGGGCCATCCTGAGTCCTTGGGGCGCTTAGGCAGTATCCCTCACCTCTGCTCACTAGATGCCTGTGTGGTGACAGCCAGAAATGTCGCGGTGAATTACCACATGTTCTCTGGGGCACCAACACATCTCTGGTTGAGAACTACTGAATTTGGCCACCTCCCGGGGAGCACCATTCGTTCACAGTGGCTGATCTTCATCGTAGGTTATTCTAGTTGCTCTCCGAGGCCCTTTCCAGGAGTTGGCAATTGTCCCATCACAGTCCTTGGGTCAACTGCTAAGGGAGGTGACACTGTCCCCGCTGAACAAGGGAGGAAGTGAAGGCTCGGGCGGTTAAGTAAACAACCCAGGATCACATGTCAAAGTAAGTTTCGAAATTCCAGCTAAGGCTAAGTGACTTTCACCATGGGTCGATGCATCGGTGCCCAGAAACTTCAGCTGCACCCTGGTTTTGGCTCCTATACTCCGAATCCAAAGAAGGCACAAGCATGAGGCGCAGAGCCCGAGGCGCATGCGGCCCGACGCAGCCGTCTGGGCTGCACACTCACCCCCAATTCCCCTTATTACTGATTTGCAAACCCACCTCCCCGCCCCCGTGGGCCACAGACTCAACATACCTCTTCGGTCATGGTGAAAGCAAAAAGTGTCACTGGCCGCTGGGTTCCTGTCCCTTACAGCTTGTATGGGACATAAACTGGCCGGTTTATCCATTCAGTAGATACACAAGGGCCACCCCCCGCAACGCTCACTAGCCGGGCGACCCAGAACATATGACCTGTTTCAGTTTCCTGAAAGTGTACCTGGTGGTGGGAAGAGCTGAGTAAATGAACACGGTAGTAAATGAACACCAGGGTCCTGGTGAACGGGCGGTAAACAAGCTTCCAGTCTTGGTGTGACAGTCAATAGCAGTGTTACAAGTCCCCTCCAGCGTAGCCCTCCCCTTCTTCAAACCTCTCCCAACAGAGATCCGTTCGTTAGTGCATTCATTCTTTCACTCACTCATTCATTCTTCAGATAGTCCATCCTTCACTCAAACAGGCCTAGGTACTAGGGGTTGGGGAGCTTCTGTTCTACAGGGGGAGGCAAAGTAAACAAGCAGGCAGATTTTAAAATCAAGTTGTAAATGATGATAAGAAAAAAATACCTGGTGGGGTAAGGGCATAGGAAGCAGCGGAGTGAGTCAGGGAGGACTTCTTGGAGGAAGTGACTTGAGGGAGAATTGACTGATGAGCAGACCCAGGGGGTGGCATTCCAAGTGTCATCAAACCTCTGACATTTAACACTGTAAGAGAAGACCAAACTCTCCCCCCAAAGATGAAAGGCCCTTCCAGTAAACCTGCTCTCCTTGTTCCCCAGAGGAGCAGGACCCAGAGGGTTTGGAATCAAGAGTCACAGCTACAGGGGGATCAGGAGAAGGCCCTCTGTTACCTGAAGTGGTTGGGCACACCAGAGGGCCTCAGTCAGTTAATGAGCCAACACACCTTCACTCGAAAACTAATTGTGGACGTTGTTCAGGCATTGTGGGGGAGGGGCAGATAGTAAACCTATTCATAGAGCAATGGTAGGACCCAGGGTTGGGTCTGGACTGCTCTACTTTTGAGGCTGGTGGTAAATTTGAGACCTGACTGAGGACAAGTGTTCAGGGGAGCAGTTTTCTAAGTTGGAACAGCAAGTACAAAGGCCCTGGGGCCAGAATGAGCTTGATTTCTTGGCAGGACAGATGCTGATGCGTGAAACAGACCTGCTGAGAGTGAGGTGAGAGAGGGTGACTGAAGGGGCCTGTGATGTACAGCTTCTCGGGCCATGGGAAGAAATGTGGATGTTACTCTAAGTGTGTCAGGAAACCACTGAAGAGCCTTCCGTTGGGGGAGAGAACACAGTCAGATCGGCTTTAAGGAACCCCTCTGGTTGCCGAGTGGCAGACAGAGTACGGGGCAAGAGCACAAGAGGAGAAAGCTGGGAGACGTAGAGTTGAGGAGTGATGGCAGTCCCGGCGGCCATGAGAGGGGGCTAACTGCTGAGACTCGGAATATGCATTGGGGTGCAGCTGTCAGCACTACCTGCTGGGTTGCATGGTGGGAGATGGGAAATGAGAAGAATCAAAAACAATGCCCATGATTTTGGCCTAAACCCCCAGACAAGATATGTGGACCTTTGAGGAGTGAGTTGGTCACCTGGCCAGATGACCAGAGAAACCCCATATCCCAGGTAGCCCCAGGACTTGCACCCCTCCCCCACCACCTATCACCTGCCTTAAGGAGAACTTCAGCTCCAAGTTCAGTGGCCTTGCCCCCAAGGTCCTTGAGATGACCCCTACACAAGGCTGATATCCCAGAACCCCAATCCTGAGAATTCCTTGGAAAATGACTCACCTGTGCGCTGCCAGCCCATATTCCAAAAGCTCAATCACTGCAGCCTTGACCAATGAACTAAGCATTAACGACTAATTATAATTGCCACCAATTAATCATCACGGCCCAGACTTGGTCCTCTCCACCACCCAGTATCACCTGGGAGCAGTAGCCTGTGATACGGTGAGGGAGCCAGGAACTTCTTTGTTGCAGCGTTTTCATTGACCTAGTAACCCCAAGATGCAAAGCTGTTCCCCAGCACGTATACAGTTCCTTATCACACCAGACAGCCTCTGGTCACTGGGAAAATGCTGCAGGCCACGGCTCCCGAGGACCCCAGGCCACAGAAGCCACTAGCTTAATATGCAGAAGCTGAAGGAGTAGTAGGTATTACTTTAGTATAATATGATTGCCCAGTATTGCAAAGACCCAAGAGAGGAATCCATTTCTGCACCGCTCACCAAGGGCCATCATGGACCAGCAGTCCTCTCCTGCATTGTTTAACTGGGCCCTCAAAACTCTGTGAGGTGACTGACTCTCCATTTTGTACCTCAACACCAATGAGCTACTTCCCCAATATTAGATGCACGAGTTAGATCCCTATCTGGGTTCCTTCAAGTCATTGATTAAATATTTATTCTTTGTGCTGAGCGCTAGAGCTGGGACAGAGCAGTGAAAAAGACTGTGCTTGTGAAGTTTATATTTCAAGGGAAAAGACATTGCAAAATGCAAACAAGTAAAATGTTGAAAGATTTCCAAGGTGTGGGCAGATAGAATAACGACTCCCCAGCGATGTCCACGCCCTGAACCTGAAACCCGTCCATATGTCATCTTACATGGCAAAGGGGCCGCTGCAGGTGCACTTAGTGACGGATCTTGAGGTTGGCCAGGTAAACACAAGGCAACCACCAGGGCCCTGAGAAGCCTGCAGAGGACCTAAGCCAGGGGTGGGGAGGACAGAGCAGGGCTTGGAGCAGCTGGAGAGAAGGGCCCACAGGTCAGGGAAGGCCAGCAGCCTCAGAGACTGCTAGGGCCCAGGACAGAGTCTCCCGTAAACCCTCCAGAAGGACCAGTCCTGCGACTGTTGATTTTAGGACTTCTGACTCCCAAAACTGCCAAGTAATAAATCTGTATCGCTTCAAGCTCGTGACGTGTTACAGCAGCCGTGGGGGCCTCACACAATGCTGCTGTGAATTATGCATGCTTATCAGGAAGAGCTAGATCCCAGGGGTAGAGAGATCCACAGCCCCTCAGCTAGAAAACGGCAGGGGGGAGGGGGAAGTTGAAAGTTAGCCCTCTGTGCCCTCTCAGCCCTCGTGGGCACAGAGACCGCCTGTCACATGGGAGGGCACCCCAGCAAACCCCAAATAGTCAGAGGCCCTCAGCCCAGTGTGGGAGCAGGTGGAGGTGACCCCACAGGCCCCGTGGTACAGACTGGGTCCTATGAGCAGAGATGAGGTGGAGGTGGAGGGACCAGTGAAGGTTTGCTTGGCCCAGGCCAGGCGGGGATGGGAGGACAGGAAATGGGCACAGGAGAAGTTTTCAGATGGACACGATCAGACTGGGAGGCCACATGTGAGGAGGCAGGGAGGGAGAGTCCAGTCTCTGGCGTGGGTGGTGGTGTGTTCTGGGGCGGGGCACCCAACTCTGAGGGTTCTTTATGCCACACAGGCAAATGGGATGTGATCAACAGTTTAAGCTGGTCCTGGGATCTGCCTGGTAAAATAGGGGTGCCCTAGGCAGGACCCCACCCATCATGCTGCCTGAGACAGGGCCCCCTTCAGCAGGACAGGCGTCTATCGCCCACTTTCGGATGCAGACCCCCGACCCGCAGATAGAAAGATGATCCCGCCAGCTTCTGGGCTATGTAGACAGAGCTTAGGTCGCCTTTGGATAAATTTTGGCAGATTAATTTTTACAATTATAAAATCAATTAACATTATTGAATCATTTTGAAAAGGCAAAAGAAAACTACATTTGACATATTCCCTCCTCCTTTCCTAGTCTGGGTTTTTGTTCTAAGTTGGGGTCCTTTTCTCAAGTAAATCGAATCATTTAAGAAATTCATTTCACCACATACCCAGTTTTTCACTTATTGCACATTTGTCTTGGGCATCCTTTTTTATGGGCTCCGCGCTTCTCCTTGGAGTGGATGTGCCGTGGCTAATGAATCCTCTCATGTTAGAAACTCCTAGATTGTTTCCCCTTTCAGCCATATGACCTTTACTTACTAGGCATTTTCTGCATTGGGGATTGTTTTCTTAAGAGTAAAAGCCCAGAAAAGCAAAGGAGATTCGCATTTGTTCCCCATTTGTTTGTTGTAGTAAAATACACATAACCCAAAACTCGCGATCTTACCCATGTCTTGGTGCAGTTAGCGGGGTTAAGTCCAGTCCCGCTGCGGTGCAGCCGTCGCCACCGCCCAGCTCCAGGCTCTCTGGTGGCCAGACTGAAAGTGTCCATTAGGCACTGGCCCTTTCCGGCCTCCCCTCGGCCCTGGTGACCACCGCTCTACTTTCTGTCTCTGGGATTTGGGAGACGGGCATTTTTTTTAGTTTGGAATCCCTATTTTCAAATTGCCCTCCAGAAAGAGTCCATCAAGACACACCCCACCACGGATCACTGCTAGTACCATCTCATCCTGTCCCGAACAGCTTCAGGGTTGAAAAGTTTAAGCCTTACTCGTTTGGGGACAGCGTCACCTTGCTCTGAGGACAGTCCAGCGTCCTTCCAGGCAGCCGCGCTATTGTTGAGTCAACTGGTTCCCAAGGGGCTGAGCGCTTGGGTTTCCAGGGTTTGGCTTTTATAGTTACAGCGGAGTTAACACCTCTGCTTACAGCGTTGCTAACGCTTCTGCTCACGGTGACAAAGCTCACTTTTTTTTTTTTTTGATGCACACAAGAGCTGGGGTACAGGCCAGAGTCGCGGGAGGTGAGAGGATTCACCAGAGACAGAGTACCGAGTGGGGAGCAGAACAGGCAGACTGACCGAAACACACTGCCGAGGGCAGCAGCGAGCAAGGCAGGAGAGGCCTGCTTCGCCATGTGGGTCCCCTCCCTGGCCGGCAGCCGGGATCGAACTCATGCTGCTGTGCTGCGGATGCTTCACAGTGCGGTGCTCAACCTGCTGCACCACCAGGGAGGGCCAACAAAGCTCACTTTTACAGAACTCGTGCGTGCAGGTATAAGCAAAAGGCCTGACTGTGGGAACTGCCGCCCCAGGCTGAGCTCTCGAGGTGCAGGATTGTGCAGGAAGAATCCTGGTGCAGCTGAAAGAAAATGGCCTGCGTTTTTGCTTGGGGGTGAAGCACTTAAGTCTATGGACCCATTTTCAAACCAAAACCAAGAGCCAGGCCTGTGCTGAAAGCTGGGCTGACCCTCCGGTCTCTCTCTCCAGGGCACTACGATGCTCGGGCCCGTGTCCTGCTCTGCCACGTGAGCTCCCTGCTCCGGGTGCCCTTGGAGGAGCTGGATGTCCTGGAGGAAATGTTCCTTGAGAGCCTGAAGGAAACCAAAGAGGAGGAATCTGAGTAAGGGAGCCCCGGGACCCCAACCCCCTTGGGGATCTGGCGCTGAGGGAGCCCTGACTGGCTGCAACGAGGCAGGTCACTCCCCTCTCTGGACCCCTGTCCCAGTTGCACCGGGAGAAGCTTGACCTGTGACTTGACGTCCCAAGGCCCCCCGCACCGTGTCCATGATCTGGAATGGCCTGGGTTCAGAGTCCACCTCCAGCACCCAGCTGCCCCCCTTCTCTCAGCCGCAGTATTCTTATCTGTGTAACAGCATTAGGGCAACATCCGTGAAGAACGAATTTGATCACACCGCAAGTGCTCGGCCCAAGCTGGCACGTAGCAGGGGCTCAGCAGATATGGGTCCTTCCCTGCCGCGCCCTGCCCTTGCACCCACCGGTGCAGCATGGCTTTGCTCTCTGACTGGTGTGAGGAGTGCAGAGGGAGCCTAGCCTGAGACTTGGCCAGACCTCAGCTCTCTGCCGAACACCTCACAGAGGATCTAATCCCAGAGCAATAAATCAATCCCAGTCGCAGCCTAATTGCGGGCTCCTTGCAACAGGCACGTCGCCCCAGCCCTGGGCTTTGAGAGCCAGGCTGCCCTGCTGGGAATTTCCGCTGTGAAGCCCAGTAAAGAACCGGAGCTGCCCTCTCAGAAGGGTCTGTAGGGCAAAGGCAAAGGTGTTTCCTGGAGAAAGAAGGAAACTTGATCTGTTGAATAAGCTGAAACCAGACTTGTTTTGACTCCCAGGCCTGAGTCAGTAAAGAAAGTCGGGGGTCTAGGCCAGGTGCCAAGTTCCAGGACCACAGCTCGGCCTAGGTTCTTTGGCTGTATCAGGTGTTGGCAGGATCTTCTGCTCCTTAAAATAAAGTCTTCCCTGTTTGGAAATCTTGTTGTCAGACACATCAGAGGACATGTTCTGATAACACTGCAATGCCAGAGCAAGGACATGTAAAACAAGTTCTCACATAGGCCGGCTCTGCTCACCTGGCAGCGGTGTGGGCTTGCGAAGTGATTTGACTGGGCTGGGCCAAGTCTCCTCACCTGCAGAATGGAGCTAATCCTAGGGCCCTCCTGTTCGGGCTCAAGTGAATGCATGCCTGGAGTGCGCTGCGGGCAGTGACTGGCACGGAGTACCCGTCGACAAGCCCCTCGTTGCTGCGGTGATGTTATTGCCGCTGCTCTTTCCTCAGGAAATTACTGCCCATAGGTAATTTTTATTTAATTCCAGGCATTTGGAGATGTCTAGGTTCTGCCTACGGTCTTTGGGAGAGCCTGAGGCCGAGGACAGAGCAGAGGTGCTTGACCGGGAGGCCTGGTTCTCAGTTGACTCTGCCCCTGAGCGGCCCTGGCCACGTCGCTCTCTCCGGGCACTCGCACCGGTTTTTACACTGACACTAGCAGCGGAGCAAGCGATACTAGGTCTCTTCCAACTCCGAGGGCTCATGTTTCTGTGAGGTGAGCTGACGGCTCGAAGCCCAGGCGAGCCTTGGCAGCGGGTGTGGTGCTATTCTCAGTTCTCAGTGCCCCCCTGAGCCCTGAGGCTGTCCAAACAGCCCCACTTATTGGCCACTTGACTTTTTTGCCTCGGCTGCTTCATCTCTAACACGAATAAGGATAGCAGCGCCCGGGGTGGCAGCGGGGTGGGGGGTGTGGTGATTCAGTTCATTCGCACATGTCCAAAGCTTGGGACAGAGCCTGGGCACAGTAGGACTCAGGAAAAGCCAGCTAATGCCCCGCTTAGGGTCATTCTGATGACCCCATAATGACGTTGATAACATCTTTCATCGAGTGCCTGTTGATAACATCTTTTATTAAGAGCGAGCAAGAGTGACGTTCCACTTGTGCTCCTCACAATTTGCTGGGAGTTCGGAGGCTAAAGAAACAGTCAGCAAGTTGACATGACCACCCCAGGCCACACAGCTGGCCAATGGCAGCCTCTGATTCAACCACCAGATGCCACCTGACGTCAGTCACATAGCTCAAGGCAGGCCTGACCACCCCGGCACCCTCCTTAATAGTAAAGAAAGCAGTTAATGATAAGTCTTTTATTGGACTTCTGAGCCTTCACTGGGACAGTGTCTCCAGCCTTCCTGGAGATAAGCCCTCCCGCTGTCATCTCTATCTCTGTCTGCTAGAAGGAGGTGATGAGGAGGGTGATAAGGGCAAGGAACACTTGTGGGAGATAAGATACGTGAGCAGAACATGTCTGTGGCTCCTGGGGTGGGCCGTGTGGATGTCTCCCCTTCATGGGGACCTGTGGCTTCCCCTAAGCTTTGGGCCACATCTGTGATCTGACCTCAGCGCTGTCTGGGGAAGGCTGACATGGAATTCCCACTCAAGGTCACTTCTGGCCCCCAGGACAGAGGTGTGGCCAGGCTCTGGACGATGATGACATGATGACGCTGGTTACCATGAAGGCACACCAGCAGGCAGAGTCAGTAATAGGAAAAGGAATTCACTTAGTGTTACACCCTGAATTCTCACATCCAAACACGGGAAGCATCGTAGCTCAGCGCTCACCTCTCCTCTTGCACTTCAGATGTGGAAATTCACACAGTTGGAGTAATTGCCGCAGCAAAATGTTGTGACAAATAGTGATGACTGGGAAAGGTACTCATTTTATGTCCCAGAGAGTTAAGAACCTTCAGGAACTTAAATAAACAGGGAGCTCAGGTGAATATAAGAGACAGTGCCTTAGCTAAATCACTTTAGGAAAACTGTTCTCTCCGATTCATAAATATTTATAAATACTTCATCCTACAAAGCAGAATACTAGAGAGCAGAGTATACTGTCCATCCTTCACTTATAAGATTGCCTTGATAAATCAGTGTTCATTCATTTAAAACAACCTTCAAGAACTGTATTTACTTCTTAATTATTTTACTATTTTCCAGCCATGAGCCTTTTCCTCCATAGACTCTGCTAAAAGGGATGATTACCTAATATCAAAGATGTGCAGATGTCACCACAGGAAGGATCTAGAAGCAGGTGGCACTGAGAAATGTCAAAGGTGCCAACTCAAGAACGTGACCCTGTTCTCAGCGGTACATCTGTAACAATCGTTAGAATTGTCTGACATTCAGATTTGTCCTGACTCCCCAGAAGTCATCATCCAGATAGCGACTGTCTGTAGACATCCACCTGCGCCCCTCTGGTTGTCACACCGATGGACAGCGAGTGGGAGCTTGACCGCTGCAGCCAGATGTTCACGGACAGTCCTTATTGCGATGACCAGGCTGCTCGTTTCTGTGCACTCTCTAGGCCCCAGGCCCAGGACCAGCTATGAAGGGTGAAGAGCAGGAAAGGCCCCATCCATGCCCTGAGGACTTGGCCTGTGGTTCTCAAATAGAGCTACAGAAGGCCCCGGAGGCCCTGTTACAGTGAATTCCTCCACCTCACGCCCAGAGCTGCTGCACCAGGAAGCTATCCTTCTAAAGTGACCCCTGGAGGTGCACTGCAGCTGGTCCAGAGCCCACCCTTTGACCCTTTGAAAAGCAGAGGTCTAGAAGTCCAGGCTCTTGCAGAACAAAGTATTAGAGGGCCCAGAAGAAAATATCGGATGGTTTCACTTTTAAAGGAGGAATATAAAGGAGCAAAAAAAGGGCTCAAGGAAAAGAACAATAACAATCAAAAAACAAAACAAAAACAAAAAAAAACACAACAAGAACAAAAAGACAAAGACAAATTAGAGGCACTTTTTGGGGAGAGGGGTGGGGAGAAGAACCAGGATGAAGGCAGAAAGGGCACAAGAGACTGAGGTGATGGTGCACTGGTGAAATGGTGGTGGGAATTCCATGGGAACTACAACTGATGTCAAATATATATATAAATAAAAAAGTAAAGGGACAGTTGATAAAAAATAAAATAAATTTAAAAAGTAGGGGAAAAAAGTATTATAGGACCCAAATCAGGGCATTTAGGCAACCTTGGGGTTCAGGTCATCTTCTTGGAGGAGGTGACTCTAGAAGGATGAGTAATGTTTACCCAGACGAAGGAAGTGAGAAGGCCCTTGGCAACCAAGGGCAACAGGAACACAGGGCACTGAGCCGGGGGCGGGGTCCCTGCAGGCAGGTCAGTGTTTCTGGCAGGCCCAGTGATGAAAGCGATGAGCAATGAGGCTGTGCAGGGAGGGAAGAGCCTGGTCACGGAGGGCCTGAGTGTCACCGGGGAGGGGGCACCATCCTCAGGGCAGAGGGAGGGCCAGGAGTGAGGCCAAACATTCCTTCTCGACACTGGCCGCTGCGGGGTGCCGGGTCATCCTCCACTCCAGCCCCTCAGTGAGGAGGCTGCGTTCAGACCTGGTGAGCTGTGAGCTCACTGCCCAGCGGCCGAACTTCAGACCAGCTCCCACTCGCTGCTGACGCCAGCCGCTGTGCTCACGCTCCCCGACGCACCCCCTGCGCACATCCTCAGCAGCTGCATTTTTCCTTGAACTCTGCCAAAAGCAATTAATTTCCAGCCTTCCTGTTGGCACTAAATGGTGCTAGCAATTAGGGGCCAAAGTGTATCTGCAACCGTATTTAAGAGGAAATTATCCTAAGAACAAAAGGAACGATAACATCAGCAGACGGCAAACTATCAGGGTCCAGAGAGTGCAGTGGGTGATCAGAGCCTGCCTGGTACCCTGGGCACTGGGCACTGTCACTGTCCCACGGCTGAGTGAGGAAGCCCAGTGAGACACGTTATTATCAGAGTCACAAAGTTGGCAAGCGACCGTATCCATCGGCATAGGCCGGGTTCTGCCGCAGTAACAAATGGCCTCCAAGTCTTGTTACAGCACAAAGGTGCAGCTCCTACCCACACCGCAGTCTCGGTGCAGGTAGGTCGGCTCACAGACTAGTCCAGTCTTTTTTTTTTTTTTAACGTCATTGTTCATTTTTGTACAATATTCAATTCCTCCCCTCAGGTGTAGTCCCCATAAATCTCCCACCACCATGTCACCTGTGAGCCATCACTATAGTCCCTTGTGCTCTTCCCTCCCCTGCTATATGCCTCAGGTCAGCTTGCAAGTCTTGCCTTTTTCCTGACCCTTTGTTCAGTTTCCCTATATTCCACCTGTAAGTGAAAATGTCTGACGTTCTTCTTTCTCTTTGACTTATTTCACTGAGCATAATCCTTTCCAGCTCCAGATCTACTACGCAATCCAGCAATTCCGCTCCCAGGAATCTACCCAGAGGGCCCAGTCTCTTGTTCTGGGTCCCACACTGACAATGTGACCACTCTGTGGAAGTTTACTGGTATTGATTGAGTGGACAAAGAAGGAAATGAGTTTAATCTTCACAGACACACACCCTTAGTAGGCAGATGTTTTTGTCCCCATTTTACGAAAGCGGAAACGGAGGCCCAGAGAGATACAGCTGTGTGATCACCCCAAGCAGCAGCTGCTGCTCCTTGAGGCATCATAACTTCATGCTAAATACTTGAGACATTCTCTGCACTGACCCTACAGCCCCTCCAGCAGCAGGTCCTGTTACCCCTGCACTTGCGTGTAACACAGAAACGAGAATAAAACTGCTTTGGAATGAGATAAACCACGTGACATGCAAAGCACAGTGCCCAGCACTTGGGAAGTCCTCAGTAAATATTAAGCATCCTCCTTTATCGTAACCATCCTCTGCCATCACGCTCCATTAAGCATCCACACTCCAGCTTAGTTCAGAGCTCATGCTGGTAATGACCTCATCAACTTGTCTTCAGTCCCCTGTGCTCCCCCAGAGCACTGAGGGCTGAGTGTCCGACTGGAAAACAGGGCTTAGTGACACCCTGAGTGTACGCCAGGGTTCTGGCCGCTCCCAGAATTCACCGGACTGCTCCTCACTCTAAATGCTTTCCTGTCGAGATGTGTGTTACAGTGTTTGGGTTTCAAGTCTGTTTCCTAGGCCAGCCAGATACTCTGTGCCATTTAACTGGTGAATTTAGTCCAGTAACATGTAGAGTGATTGTTGATATATGAAAATCTGTTGCTGCCATGTTGTCTTTAGTTTTGTGAGCAAATTGAGCTGTTGCCCCTGGGCCGGCATTGCCGGTGCAGTCATTTCTCTGACCCATCTTTGAGATTATTATAATGAAGAGAACTGGTTTGCAGACATCTCAGCCGGAGATGGACCAGATTGGTGGGGGTGGGAACAAGGGGAGGGAGGAGAAAAATGATGGAATTTGTGGCTTTATTTGGTACCTATTCTGGGTCCATCTATTTAGATAGTTTTTTGTGCTTCTTTTGCTATTATTATCTCTTTGTCTTTTCATTATTCAAATTGCAACCCCATTAGGACGGACCCCTTGGGTAAGTAGCATATCCCACATGCTGGGATTCCCCAGCTGGCTTGTAGAATGTTCTCAGTGTTTCCAAACCACTGCCGGGCTCAGGGTGACTTTGGTCCTTGTGCTGCATGGCAGAGTCCCAGCATTGATCCCAGTCTGGGGGGTGGTGAGGCAGGAGGTCTCAACCTGACCCCAAAGACCAATCTCTTCTCCCCTAGGATGGCCGAAGCATCCCGGAAGAAGAAAGAAAACCGCAGGAAGTGGAAACGTTATCTCCTGATTGGTCTGGCAACCGTCGGAGGCGGGACAGTGATCGGTAGGAGCCCGGTGGCCCTTGGATCAGAAAGTGCAGAGTGAGGGGAGATGCCAGGCTTTGGAGTGGAGAGAGTGGGGGATCCGCTGGGAGGTGGCACATAGTCGGTGCTCTGTCGGCGGAAGTGTGTCCTTTAGATTGTTAGAAGTGTTCTGGAAAGCAGCGGGCCGTTGATGGGAAGAACTTGGCAGCCCACATCCCCACTCCCACTGTTAGCATGTGATAGAGGGGTACCCAAGGACCCCAAACTATTAAAGGGTACACGTTCTAAAAGGGGTTGGGCCACCCACATGCACAAAAGCAAAGGTGCAGACTCTTGTGATAGATTTTTAATAGAATGATGTGCAGAGTGGGAGAAGAAAGAATTTCAAATAGCTGCAAACTCCAAAAATGGCCCATCCCCTCATGGGCCTGTGTCCAGCTCGACAGTCTTGGCCCAAAGCAGGGGGACTGAGCCCAAAAGATTTCCAAAATCCTAAGGCACCTTGTGGCAAGGAACCACAAGAAAGGGGTTAGGCAGGTCCCAGACAGCTGGGACAGAAGGAAAAACTTGAAATTCAAAATATACCCCATCATCCAGTAGGAGGTCCAGGTAATGGCCACCCTAGTCTCTACCAGGGTCCAGAAGCAGCCTCCCACGTGTCTCTCAACCACGTCTCTTTTCCAAGTATCTCTTCCAAGTGTCCTCAAGTCTCCCCTCCATGTGTTTCTGCCCCAGCAGTATCAAGGTACAAGTCAAAATCAGAAATACAGCAAGAGCATGAATGTGTTCCTCTAAGCCACTATGGCCACTTAACTACTCCCCTAGTTTCCAGAAGCCCCTCATTCAGGAAGTCAGGTTCGTGGCATTCTGGGAGTTGTAGTTTGTGGAGCCTGAGATCTCTTTGGCCTGGAAATAGAGGGTGGAGCCCTAAGTCATCAGGAGATGGACTCCATCCAGGATGTCATTCACCGACCCAAGGTTGCTCCTTCTTGTTCCTCTAACCCCACTTCTGCCCACCATGGACTGCTCTGCTCACAGGTGTCACCGGAGGTCTGGCTGCCCCCCTTGTTGCAGCCGGAGCCGCAACCATCATTGGCAGTGCTGGGGCAGCGGCTCTGGGCTCAGCAGCCGGCATAGCCATCATGACCTCGCTCTTCGGTGCGGCGGGAGCTGGCCTGACAGGTGAGGTTTGAAAGGGATGGTGAGCTCAGGGATTTCAGCCAGGCTGGCCCAGGCCCTACCAGATCCTGACAATCTCAGCTGCGGTGGCTCCCAGGGAGACGCAGGAGGAGATGGCTTTCTCTCGCTGGGTCCCAGTCCTGCCAGAGAAGCAAGCGTCACACAGAACTGGGCCAGTCGCTTGCATGGGTGGGGGGACAGGCTGAGTTGGAGAAACTGTACCTTGTGGAGTCTTCTGTGACAGTCTGTCACATAAGCGACCCGAGCCTGCCTGTGACCCTCCAAACAGTCATCCCCGAAGACCTGGGCTTCGCCTCGGAAGAGAGCTGGAGGCCACGGTTCCTAACCACCATCGACTGGGGGAGTTCTTCTGAACCCTGGGTCAGCAGCCCCCACTCGCACACAGATTCCTAGTCCACTCCCGAAGCAGGCATCATGCCCCCAGTTGAGCATCTTGCTCAGCTGGCTCCACGCTTCCTGGGACGAGGGAGTCGTCCCTCTACAGCTCATGAGCAAGGGAAAAGACTCGGAACCAGCCGAGTCAGGCTGTGGCTGCAGGCCTGGGCGCTGAGCTCCGCCTCTCTCTGCCCCTGGGGCCGGAGGCCTGCGGAAGCCTCTCACGTGGTCTATGATCAGGGACAATTATGGCGCCTGCCTTTGGAGGTGTCTGTCTGGGGGACAGAGCACTGCCGAGCATGTAAGCAGAGAGCTCTTCTGACACCCCATCACCTCCGCTCTGTCCTGTCTGCGTCTTCAGGATATAAGATGAAGAAGCGCGTGGGAGCCATTGAAGAGTTCACGTTCCTGCCTCTGTCAGAGGGCAGGCAGCTGCACATCACCATCGCCATCACCGGCTGGCTGGCGTCCGGCAAATACCGTAAGACACGGTGGAGGAGGAGGTGGTGGATGGATGTGGGCTTTGACTGAGCTGGGTCTGCTACTGCAGGCCAGACCCTGGCCTAGACTCTTGCCAGTGCATGTCTTTACAGGGTAGATGGGGGGCCCCATTTAGCAGAAGGAAAACGGTTTCGAATGTCCAAAGTGAGGTGACTTCATCCCGTATCCGTTCTTCTGTCTATCCATCTAGCTCATCCATTTACGAATCTGTCTGTCCATCTGCCCACCCATCCTTCCATTCACCCACCCATCAGTTCGTCTACTCACTGGCACTTACAGAGCGCTGTCCAACCATGTGCCAGTCACTGATCCACACTCCCATGGAACAAGGTCTGTGGCAGGAGACAGACCATTAAGCAAGTAATTAGGGGGAGGCATTCTGGATGGCATGCTAGGGTAAGCACAGAGGGTTTGGGGGAATGAGGAAGATTTCTGGAAGAAGTGACATTTAGGCTAAGGACTGGTTGGAAGTTAGCTGGGTAGAGCTTGAGCGGGAGCAAGAAGCATAAACCAAGCAAAAGGACAGCATATACAAAGGCCCTGCGGTGCAAATAAGCTTAAGGGAGTGCAGGCAAGAGAGTGGGCAGGGCCACAGGAGCATGTGAGCTGCGGCAAGGAGTTTTAATTAATCTACAGAGCAAGTGAAAGACAGTAAAGGACTTGACGCACGTACGTGAGACATCAGTGTACCTTGGTTGTGACGTCAGGCAAGTTGCTTAACCTCTCTGTGCCTTAGCCGCTTCATTATAAAGTAGAACAAATCATTCCTGCCTTTCAAGGTACTTCCAAAGATTCAACAAGAGAATACTCAGAAGGTGCCTGATTTCTAGTTGGCTAGCCACAAACATCAGTTCACACTGTTGTTATGCGTGTTGAACGCGTCCGTGTTTGGGGTGATTCTAAACGGGGTGGCAGTGAGGACTGACACCGTGGCCCATCTTTGCAAGCCCCTGGTGTGGGGCTCAGCAGACAGTTGACTATTTAGAGCAAGCAGGGCAGGCCAGCCAGATACACACCGATCATCTCTTGGCTCCCTAATCTCAGGGATGCAGGGTGGGAGCTGGTGGCGACACCGAGAAAGCAAGTGAGAAAGCAGCCAGGCCCTGCTTGGAGACACAGCTAGCGTCCTGGGGGTGTGACCGCAGGCCTCGTCCCCAGGCACGTGCCTCTCGCGGTGGCTAGTGCCTAGTACCCACCCTAAGCCAGGCATCCTGCCCACGGGCTGGCCGCCACATGTGAGCCCCAAGGCTACCTGTGTGACCCTCAAGGTCACGTGGCAGTGGAGTGGCAGATACAGGAGTTGAACCTGGGTCTCCTGACCGAAAGTTCATGGGTTTCTGTTCATTTGTTTTCATTATATGACGCTACAGAGAAAGACAGGAAGGAAGGAGCCAGAGTTACTGTCTAAATGAATTTATGTATGGAGAGCAAATCCTTATTTCTGTTTTACCAGGCCCTTTTGCTCAGTATTCCCAAGTGAAAGGTCAAGTTCATCCGAGGAGAGAGCACCTTGTTCAGTTTGATCCCCAGATAAAGAAGTTGGTTAAAATAAATATTACCAAGCTAGGGGGCCTCCCTGGTGGCGCAAGGGGTTGAGCGCCGCACTGTCGGGCTTCCGCAGACACTGTAGCATTAGTTCGATCCCCGGTCAGGCAGGGGACCCACAGGGCGCAGCAGACCTCTCCTGCCTCACCCACTGCTCCCCTCAGCAGTGTGTTTCAGTGGATCTGCCTGCTCTGCTCCCCACTCTGTCTCTGGTGATTCCTCTCACCCACGCACCTCTGGCCTATACCCCTGTTCTTGTATGCATAAATAGATAAAATCTTTTAAAAAAGAAATATTACCAAACTAGATTAAGTTCAGGACAGAAATAAGTCAACTTTCCTGTCTTCCGGGCTGCAAAGAATAAGCTTAGTCTGTCACAGCCTGCTTCTGTGCCCTACAGGAATAGTCACATTCTCAGCCCCACCTGTGAAGCAGCCGTGTGTACCGGTGTGTGTAGTGGTGTAAAGGCCGTGTGTACTGGTGTGTGTAGTGGTGTAAAGGCCGTGTGTACCGGTGTGTATAGTGGTGTAAAGGCCGTGTGTACTGGTGTGTGTAGTGGTGTAAAGGCCGTGTGTACCGGTGTGTGTAGTGGTGTAAAGGCCGTGTGTACTGGTGTGTGTAGTGGTGTAAAGGCCGTGTGTACCGGTGTGTGTAGTGGTGTAAAGGCTGTGTGTACCGGTGTGTGTAGTGTGTAGTACCGGTGTAAAGGCTGTGTGTACCGGTGTGTGTAGTGGTGTAAAGGCCGTGTGTACCGGTGTGTGTAGTGTGTAGTACCGGTGTAAAGGCCGTGTGTACCGGTGCTGCCAGCTCTGCAGCTGACCGCGCACCAGCAGCAGGCCCAGGCCTGTGCATGTGGCTGCGCCGGCCCACTCGGGCCTCGCTTCAAGACAGGCAGGTGGGCGCATCACTCCCATCTTACAGAGGAGGGACCTGAGGCTCACGAGGGTGACCTCGGGCCACCATGCTTGTCAGGGTCGGCGGGGCAGCCCCCGCCCGCCTGGCTCCATCGCCCACATCCTTGGCATGGGCAGTGAGCGCAGAGCAGCCCTGCAGTTTCCATAAGCTGCTCCTGCAGCTTCTCACGTGACCCCATGAGTCAGATGCTGTCGCACTCAGCAGGTGCAGCAAGAGGCTCAGAGGGCAGCCCAGGGCTGAGTCATGCACCTGGGCGCTCCGCGCCCACAGCCTCGGCCAGTGCGCCCACACGCCGGAGCCCCAGCCCCGTGCCGCCCGCTGTTCGGTTGTCTCTGGGCCCTGGCGGTCCTGAGCTGCAGTGGGGGCGAGCAATCCCAGCATGGTCTTCGTGTCCATGTTAGCACCCTTGGTGGGGACGAGGCCTGTGATCTGGGCGCTGCCCCCCGCATTCGCTCATTCATCACGTCTTCACGAGCGCTCACTACACCCCACGTCACAGGCGTCCGGACACTCGTGCCACAGGAGAGACGCGCACTCAGCAGGGGACACAGAAATCAGACTACGGCAATGGGGAGCACTTAGGGGGTGCAGGTGTCCTCCAGAGGGGCCGGGGAGCTTCCAGCGGTTGGACTGAAAACTCAAAGACAAGAAAAGGTCACTCGAGTCACACACGAAAAAGTGTGGGGGCCAGATCAGGGGTCCCCCTGTGCTCCCACAGCCCCCGCCTCTCCGAGTGGAGTGCCTGTGCGGTGCCTGCACGCCCCTCCCGTGGGGCTCCTTACGGAACCCTATTTCAGAGGCGCCGACAGGGCCACACAGAAGAGCCCCGAGAAGGCAGCCCCACACAGAGCCACCAGCGCCCAGCACGGGCTCCCCAGCACCCCTGCGGCAGCCACTGCCTGTGCCCTCGGGGTCAAGCTCGGAGCCTGGCACGGCCTAGGTCCCCGGTTAGCGCTCTGTCTCAACGAACAATGAACAAGCAAAGGGCGAGCAAACCAAAAGCATGTGTTTCTGCAGGGCAAAGTGCAGGTTAGGGAGGGATAATCGATGAGGCCGTGAGGTGGCAGGGAACAGGTCACAAGGGCCTGCGTGTCACGCTGGGGAGGGGGCAGGGAGGGCCAGGAGCGAGGCAGACACCCGTGGCCAAACCTCCTTCTCGACACTGGCCGCTGCAGGGTGCCGGGTCATCCTCCACTCCAGTCCTCAGTGAGGACCTGAGGTTCAGAAAAACTGGTGAGATCACGGCCAGCTGTCCCCGAGCTTCCAGACCCAAGCTGCCACCGAAGCAGAGCCTCCTGCTTTTCCTGAGGTGCCCGGCACCCTCAGCAGCCGGGGCCAGAGCCCCCCAGCGCCTCGCACACTTGCTGTTCCAGAGCTCAGTGGAGGGACGTGGCCTTTAGCCTGCCCACGAGCAGCTGGGCTCAGGCCGGAGCGTGCAAGGCCCTGTCACCGGTCACTAGTGCACAGAGACAGCCTCCAGCCCAGCCTGCTGACCCCAGGCGGCCCGGGCTCCATCTGGGAGCGCCGTCTGTTCTACCAGAGATGTCCATTGGCAGAGGGTGGGCCTGTTGTCTCCCCGCGAGGGAGAGTGGCCCCTGTGGCCTGACTGGGAAGTGGGGCGGGGCCAGGAGAGACCCCCACCTCCCGCTGTCCTCCCCAGGCACCTTCAGCGCCCCATGGGCCCCCCTGGCCCGCAGCCGTGAGCAGTATTGCCTGGCCTGGGAGGCCAAGTACCTGATGGAGCTCGGCAACGCCCTGGAGACCATCCTCAGCGGTCTCGCCAACATGGTGGCCCAGGAGGCCCTGAAGTACACGGTGCTGTCTGGTAAGCCTTCCCATCCCTGCCCCCAGAAGCAGGCCCACCGCCCCCGCCCACACTACCACCTCCCCCACGCACGCCCAGGCCCAGCCAGGCAGGCGCTGAGCCGGCTGCAGGAAGGCAAGCTTAGGCTGTGTTCCTGTCTGTGAGGAGTCTGTGGTCTCTGTGCAGGGAGACAGGTAAAAGCCCATCACATCATCACATAACGTGTCCGTCAGCTGCTCCTGCATAACAAGTCACCCTAAAGCTCTGCTTCAGAGAGCACTCATTCTCGAGTAACTGAGGAGTCAGGGGGCTTCGGTGGGGCCATCTTGGCCGGACCTGCTCGTGCATCTGTGGGTCAGTCCACTGTCCCCCGAGCTGGGTGAGCCCCATTCCAGGCAGTGGGTCAGCTCAGTGCTGCTCCATGTCCTCACCCTCCTGGAATCAGCGGCCAGCCCGTCTGCGCACAGGTCCACTGCAGGCCTCACGTCTGCTGGCAGCTCGTTGGCCAAAGCAGGCAGTGACTGAGCCTGGCAACCCGGCCGAGCTGGTGGCCAGGTGGGAGGATACAGGCAGGTGCCCGCGTCATGCAGTCTCACGTGTGACAGCCTGAATGGCAGGGTCTAGTCGTGGCCAGAGATGTGTGCGCTTCCATCTCACTCTGGGACTGAAGGTGCGTGGGAAACCGACAGGGTCGCGTTGGCAGCTCTGCCTCTCGCACTCGGGCCCCACCAGCCTGGAAGGGCCCCTGCTGCCCTCATCGCCGTGTCCCACCTCTGCAGGCATCGTGGCCGCCCTGACCTGGCCAGCTTCGCTCCTCGCCGTCGCCAACGTCATCGACAACCCCTGGGGCGTATGTCTCCATCGGTCCGCAGAGGTGGGCAAGCACCTGGCCCACCTCCTGCTCTCCCGGCAGCAGGTACCGGGGAGGGGCTGCAGTGGGTGTGGGGAGGGGCTGAAAGGGGGGCGAGGGGCCGATGTGTGCAGGCCACGGGAGGCAGCACAGCGACGGGAGGGGTGGTCTTCGCTGCCCCTCCCTTTGAAGCGGCAAACGTGCCCCATGCTGGGCCAGGAAGGACTGCCAGTGTCCCTGGCCAGCGAGCGGGCGAGTGCCGAGCAGTGGGCATCGCAGTGTGGGCACGGCCAGGGCTCCTTCCTCAAAGTCGAGCGCGTCCCTCAGAGCAAATCCTCAGCGGTGCAAGTGCCACGTAAAGGGTTAGGAAGCGTCCTCATACCGGAGCGTGGCGAGGGCACGGGGCCACCAGCAGCCTTTGCCACAGAGTCCTGCACAAGTAGACTATGCAGGGAGGCTTTCTGTCACAGTAAGAGGGGTGGTGCTGGGGACACGTGCGTGGGCAGAAACAGTAAGAGGACTAGACTGGTGACGCTGGTGGGCCTGTGGAGCTCACCTCTTCCTTCCTGTTCTTCCACGCAGAACTTTTTCCTAGCTACCCAGATAACCTTCCTTTTCTTCAGTCGCCTCTTATACAAGTTTTTTAGACTGAAAGTCCCCCTCAACGTCCCTCACACCACCTTCTCAGAAGCCAGAGCTTCCCATCCAGAAACAGAACGGTTTTCCCTCCAGTGTCACCTCGTCACACCTGGGGTGCCTCCGCCTCCTCTCCCCAGCTCTAGAAGGCCTGCAGGGGTGGTCACTGCCCCAGGCAGAGGCGTGCACGCACGAGGGCAGGTGTCCCTGACAGCCTTGCCTCCTGGGAGAGACCACGTGGCTGGACGTGGTTTGAGATGCAAGGGAATCCCGGCCGGAAGCTGCCTGTGGCCTGGAGGTCCCTGACCTCACTGAGACCCCCCGCCCCAGGCCCCCCGCTAGCGCCTGCCTGATTCTGCCTGATTCGTTAGCCTGAAGCTGGTGCTGAGGAAGGGCAGGGCCCCGGCAGGGCAGCGGTTTTGCCAGAAGTGCCGTGTGCCCCGCAGACACCTGCGTACTTCCTCCCCCAGGGTCGGCGGCCCGTCTCCTTGATTGGCTTCAGCTTGGGCGCCAGAGTCATCTACTTCTGTCTGCAGGAGATGGCTCAGGAGAAGGGTGAGTGCAGAGGCGCCTCGTCCAGGGTTGGTGGCCTTGTCAGCCGGCTAAGAGAGCAAGTCAGAGAGACTTCCCTTGCCTGCCCTTCCTGCTGTGCCCACTGCAGATGAGCTCCTGGGCCCTCCCGGCCAGCGGGTGTGACCCTCTGGGTGCAGACGGTCACCCCCAGTGAGGGAAGCCAGGCTGAGACCTGAGTCCAGCTCTGCGTCTGCTCGGCTGGGCGGCTCCCTGGCGGCCGTCTCTCCCTTTGCACCAGGGTTCATGCCGTCCTGGGCAGAGGTGAAGGGGGGCAGGCGGCCCACCAGAGCAGCGTCCTGCCGTCCTGGGCAGAGGTGAAGGGGGGCAGGCGGCCCACCAGAGCTGCGTCCTGCCGTCCTGGGCAGAGGTGAAGCGGGGCAGGCGGCCCACCAGAGCTGCGTCCTGGCAACGCATCCTCTAGCAGCCTCCGGACTGAGGCGCCCCTGCTGCCCAGGGGGTGGCTGCGGGCTGCCCAAACCTGCTCCCCCCAGGGAGGCCCTCGGAAAGCTGCCGTCCTCTGTGCTGTCTCTGCCCTCCGCTCGCCACCAGCCGGGCAGCGCACTGTCGCCCGGCCTCTCGCCCTCCGCAGGGAGCAGTCTGGTTAATGGGAAGGTTCTCGGCTGAAAGGAGAAGGGCATGTCTGTGGCTCCAGGGAGCATAAATTACGTGTTAGCTTCACACGCCAGCCTTCAGCTCCCTTCGCAAACAGACTGAATCAGTTACCATTTGACCCTTTGATTGGAAGTGGGGCACCAACAGCTGCCCCAGAATGGAAACCGGTTGGAAACCGGGGCAGGGAGCCGGTGACCTCTCAGAAGTCAGGCCGTGAGCGTGGCAGGGGCTGTTCCTACCCTCAGCCTTTGCGGGATGGGAAGCAGCTTCCCTCCCTCCCCCCTCCCGGTCCGTCTCAGACCCTGGATCTTCCTGGTGCACCAGTAAGAATTGGGCTTTGGCGTTAAGCAGACCTGGATCGGGTCCAGCTTAGTCGCTGATTTGCTGTGGGACCTCGGGCACGCTCCTCAACCCCTCTGAGCCTCAGTTTCCTCATGAGTGTGGGGCTGAGAACACTCACCTCTCGGGGAGGGCGAGACGGGACAAGGAGCATGAAAGTGTCTACCCTGAACTAGACGTGCCTGGGAGGCGGCGTGTCCTAAGCGCCTACCTGCCGGGTCTCGGTCGGCCTCACAGCCGCGGGCAGGGGCCGCTCTCCTTGCTTCCTCCACCACTCGAAGCCCCTCCTCGCCACTGTGCCGTCCTGTGCCCGAAACCTAAGTCTGGAGCGATGTGGGGTCACGCCGGCGCGAGGGACGGCCACCAAGGGGTCAGCCCCACAGCACAGGCGTCTGCTCAGGGGAGCCAGAGCATCGAGTCTGCTGTCTCTGTGGCCTGTGAAAGGGACCAAGGCGCGTGGAGGGAAAGGGCTAGGGCAGGAGGCTGGCACAGCGCTGAGAGGCCAGCTCAGGAGTCGGGCCACTAGACAGGTTGGGGAAGGGTACTTCTCTGAGCCATGGAGAGAAGAGAAGCTGGTCCTGGAGTGGGGGGCTGGAGGCAGTCAGCACTGGGCAGCCTGTAGCTCAGCCCATGCACAACCACAGTCATGCACGCGCACGCGCACGCGCACGCACGCACACGCGGCACCCAGCGCCTTGACACCGCCGCCATCGAGGTCAGGTGCGCGCTCCTCCTTCCATCTCTCTTCCTGCTCACTGAAGTCTCACTGGTGAGCGCTAAATAGCAGCAGCAGCAGCGCAAATGGACTTGCAGGGGTCACAGCCGCACACGCCTGCAGGACGTGGGCGCCTCCATCTTTCCACGCACAGACCACCCAGACCACACAGCCAGCAGGCAGCATGCAGACGGCCTCGCTGGAGACCAAGAGAGCTTGGCCGGAGCTCGGTCGGTCCTCCCCGGGCACCTTCCTGGCGCTGCTCCTTACGCGTCTGTCCTTCTGGCCCACTAGTGACTCTGCTCGGAGCACACGTCAGAGCTCCCAGAGTGCCCGTGCCAAGGTCTACGTACAGGGGCCAGGCGCCCTCCTTGAAAATAGCTCCCGGCAGCCCCGACAACCCTCAGAACCTCAGGGCCTCAGTCCAGGCAGGCGGGTGAGGACTGTCCTTCTCGTCCCCGTCTCCGCGCCTGACCCCGTGCCCGGCACATTCTCGGCGCTCAGTGGACACGTGGCGAGTGAACTGGGATTGAATGGGGACAGCGTCTGCCTGTCAGTCACCCCGCTGACCTGAAGCTCCTTGCAGGGGAGACCCAGTCAGTAGTCGTAGCACGGAAGTTGAGGGGAACAGATGCCGCGGTACCTGCAAACGGGCCCAGTCAGGGGCCCGGTCACCCCAGCTGAGCATTGGCAAGAGGCTGGGAACTCCCTAAAGAGTCCCCTGTCTTGTGGCCCCCACACCCAAGTGGGTGGCATGGACCTTGAACCTGCAAGAGGAGGCGGGGCTCCCCCAGAGGGCGAGGGCCTGCAGGGCCCGTTCTATCATGGCATCCCTCCTGGAGAAGGCTGTCCCCGGTCCCAGGACCCGCCTCACCTCACACCAGGGCAGCCTCAGGCCTCCAGCTGGCTGTAATCCTGAGTGAATCATTCCCTCTCTGCCAGAAGCTGCTGCTTCACATCTCATGGCTCCAGGCCACCGGCTGGCTTCAAGCAGCCTGCCAGTTTACCACCCGATTCATCTGCAGCTGAGGAGCGCCCCGTACCACCACAATTGCAGGAAAGCTGTTATCTCAGTTGGGGATGTAAAAGAGGAATTACTCTATTGTATTTGGATCTACAGAAATGTTGTTTTCTGTATTCCCTGGAGACCTAAAAATGAAATGTAGCAATAAGTCCCCGAGTGACCCGGAGCGCAGAATTCTGCAGCCAGCCTGCCCCTGCCCACTCTCAGGGGTGGCTCATCCTTCCTTCCCTCTTCCCCAAGAAGATCTGCCCTTAGAGTTAACCCTCTTTCCCAGATTCACCTTCATTTTTAGGATGAGGTTGCAAACAGCTGCAGGATTACTGCTTGGGGATACACCACCATTGACAGGGTGCCCCTCACAGCAGACCCACCCTTCCCCCAGACCCAGCGTGGTCTGCTTCCTTTCAAATAGTGTCTAGGCTACAAGCCCCTTGCGGGCAGGGGTCTTTTCTGACCAACCTCTGTGCCTTATACCTGGCATAAAGGCAACAGTGTGCATGCTCTGCAGGTGGCTCGGACGTGACTGCAGCATGAGACAGAATAGTCAGAATAGGCGAGGTTTTGCTGCATTGACAAATATCCCCCAGATCTCAGAGGGGCAACAGCAAAGATCTGCTGCTCGCTCGTGCTGCCTGTTTGCTGAGGATTGGCCGGGGTCCTGGCCAACATAGTCACTCAGAGCCCCCCTCAGATGGAGGCCCCATCTCAGCATGTGGTTCCCCAGTAGAAGAGAATGTGGTGAGTTATGCACTGGGTCTTAAAATGCTTTCACCGCAAGCAACACCTGTCATTTTTACTCAAGTCTCACTGACAAAGCAAATCACATGGATGCCCCTAACACCCGGGAGGGCTGGCAGTACACTCCCACTGTGAGCCCGGAGCCCGACAGCCAGAGCTCAGTGCCACACGCATCACAGTCACCGCAGGGCCTTAAGCCCCATGAATGTGACGCTGAGCACATACTAGAGCCTCACACTCAGCCAGCAGCCAGGAGACCTTCGTTGTAGTTAATTCTCAGCTGAGGACTCAGCCAGTCCCATTCTCACTGGCACTCAGTTCCCTTATCCACAAAACCTCCCTACCTTGCCCCACAGCTTGAAGGACAGAAGCACATCTTGAGGGAAAGCCAGCAGGCCCTGAGGATGCTGGGGTGATACCCCCAGTGTTTGATGGTGCTCAGGACTGGGCAAAGAGCCCCCAGCAGCAGAGGCAGGAACGAGCCCCGGTGTGTGGCCCAGAAAAGGACCGGAGCCGAGGCCAGTGCAGAGCCGGGTCCAGTCCGGTGGA
The DNA here is from genome assembly GCA_019455555.1 of Galemys pyrenaicus. Lineage (NCBI taxonomy): Eukaryota > Metazoa > Chordata > Mammalia > Eulipotyphla > Talpidae > Galemys > Galemys pyrenaicus. Next base: position 2,139,309 of record JAGFMF010012145.1, on the reverse strand, counting down.
AGGTAGATTCCAGCCAAAGGTCGAATCTCCGTTGAAAGCAGTTGGCTGCAGACCACGCCCAGGACCCAGAGAATAGGGACACGGCACCCACGGGGAAGGACGTGCTCCATGACGGTGGCTGCCACTCACGAGGGCCCAGCCAGCCACCTGGCTTTGGACCAGGGATTTACCTTCTCTCCATCCTTAAAACAAGCTCAAGTGACCAGTAATTCTGCCACCATTTTTCAGATGAGAAGAGGGAGATTTAAGGACAGATGGAATAGCTCACACCCTGAGGTAAAGACAGGAGATGTGGATGCGTGTTTTAAAGGCAGCTGCAGTCACAGGACTAGTGAAAACTGAACATTTCTCTACTTTTCTGACTCCACAGCTCCTCTGATCCTATTTCTCTGTTACAGTAACCTCGTGGTTGGTTGTGTTCAGCGGATGTTCTATCTCAGATCAGATCTTCCAAATAGAAAACTATTCAAAATCAGATTCATTCCATAGACTCTTAGTAAGCACCTACTGTGTGCCAAGCACTGTGCGGGACTTTGGGGATGTGAACAAGCCAGCCAGTGCAGCCTCACCCTTATGGTGCTCACATCCAGTCTTTTGAAATAATCCACCCTCCCTGAGACATAGCTGCAGTCTTGCAGTGAGTGTGGGTGCAGCAGTGACAAGTGTCAGTTATTCAGAAAGCACCTGGCACGTAGTAGGTGCTCAGGAGCGCTTTCTGGTCTTCATACCAATTCTGGGGCAGGCCTGGCTGGACATCCTTAACCTAAGCATCCTCCAGTGGGTGGAGACCACCATCTCCCCAGCATCACATACTTGGTTTAGGAAATAGAGTCCCAAGAAGCCAGCACCAGCATGCAGCCAGATGCACAGCAAGCTTCCCCCCTGCTCTGTGCCCCCCACCGAGCCTGCAGGTGGTTTGGGTTTGCAGAGGCTCTGCTGGGCCAGAACCCATGCGTCATCCAAAAGTTCTGGGGGGGGGCCACGCTTCCTCCATCTGTTTACGGATCTCAGAGCAGCCTGACTGCAGGTGGGGCTGTGCCTGGGCTAAGCAGGAAGGATCGACTCCCCAGGGGAGTCCCTTGCCTCGTGGATGCATGTTTTAAGTGCCTGGTGCGATGGAGGAGTCTCCCTTTCGACAAAACCAGACCCAGGTTCGACTGCATCTGCTGTGACCCCTCCACCTGCTTGCACGATGGCTGCCTCTTGCTCATCATCGTCTCCCCAGCTGGTGTGGCTGGGTGCTTGCTGTGTGCCAGCCACAGCTAAAGTGTGCCTTGTTTAATCCGCTCAATCAGCTGCAAGGTTTTAATGATCTCCATTTTGCATGGTGAGGAAACCGAGGCAACAGCGCCGAAGTCAACGGCCCCCGGTTAGTTCCAGGACTAGCTGTGATGCAGCTGGGTCCTGGTCCCCCCCCCACTGACCCGTGCTCTCGTTCTCTAACCCTTGCATCCCACCCAAGGTCACGTTCAGTCTCTCCTCCTGACAGCGAGGCAGTGACAGGCCCAGCAGGCTCAGCAAGATGTTTGGCTGCAAGTCCTGAGATTTCCACCACCCACTGTTCCTTCAGCCATACCCAGAGGTCAAAAGGGAAATATGGCCAGGAAGGAAAATTGGGGGTTCAGGGAAACTCCTGTCTGCTTAGGAGAAAGGGCACCCTCTATCCCCTGTGCCTTTACAGCCTCCTGCACTCCTCTGCACTGTCCAGCATGCTCGCCCAGCCCAGGGCACCTCAGACACAGCCTTCGAGTTGTGACTCACACTGGCTAACAAGGCCACTGAGTTTCCGTCTGTTGTTGCTGGAAAAGCAGCATCCCCCGCTGGGGCCACACAGCACCTGCAGCGTCCTCAGACCCAGTGCCCCAAACCCTGGGACAGAGGTGCCTCCCCGGGGCTCCACAGCACGTGGGAGAGGCTCGCTTGGGGAACACGCTGCTGTCTTGCAGAGAGCAGAAGTGGGTTTGTTTCCATTTGGGGTGTTGTCACGGGGGGGCTGGGATGTCTGTCTGATGCCCAACTGGACAGTTCCACGAGCTCTGATTCTTACCCATCCTGGGTGCGGAGGGGGGCAGTTATTCACCCCATGTTCCAGAGCCTCAGACAAGGATGCTGCTGTTCACAGAGCAGAAGGGATGTGCCAAAGGCAGAGCTGGGTTCGTGCCCCTCAATTTGGGTCATTCTCCTTCCTCAGACACCTCCCTGCTCGCCCCCAGCCCTCCCTGCGGTCTGGGCCCTGCTGCCTGCATCTGCTCAGAGGTCTCCCCCGTCCAGAGGCGGACAGCCCCACGCACTGTGCTTTGTATCACCTGCTCCTGGCCCAGGATGGGCACATCGGCGGTGCCCGATGCAGGGGAGTAGTTGAGCCATCGACGAGGCGCATCGGGGCAGCCCGCGGCCGGCTGTGCGCGCCGTGACGGACGAGCACCCCAGGATCGGGCATCATGCCAGGCTGAGCCGCCTCAGCAAAGCGGACCCCACACCTTCCAAGACCTGGGCCAGCTGAACTGGCACTGCCCTGGCGACCCAGCTGCACTCAGTGACCCAGCGCCGCTTCCAGGCTGCCCGGCAGCCGCACGTGCCAGCCCTGGCGGTGCGCCCGCCCCCGGAGACCAGACAGAAGGTGCACCTGCCAAGCGTTTGTGTCTTGGGGCAGGAAACGAACCGAGCCAGAATTCCTGGAGATGAACAGGCCACTTCCGCCCAGCGTCCATCTGCCAGCCAGAGGCGTGAATTTGCTCCTGGGGTGGGGGCCGAGGGTGTTTCTGGCCTCCCAGGTGGTGAGGGTAGAGAAGGCTGTGCCGGAGGCTGAGAGGAGTCGCCTCTCGGTACTCACCGAGAGACGCTGATTCTTCTTTCCTCTCCGGACCTGCTTCTAGAGCTTTCCAAAACTGAGTAGCTGGCGAGAGCGTTCGAGTCGTACTGCTCTGGTCGGTGGGGGCCGGTGTGCCAGAAAGGGCCGCGCACAAAGACATCGGCGCCGCTTTCATTTATTTTTGCATCTGGTCTCTTGATTCCGAAAGGACGGGAAGGGGCGTAACGAGGGCATGACGTGGTGTCTCCGCCTGCTCACCCTATCCAGACAGCCGCACGACGGCAGGAGAGGAGCCAGCCTGCCCATTGGGGCGTTGAGGCCCACAGAGCGCGCTCTGGGCGCTGCGGTCCCTCGTGAAGCCAGCATGGCTCCCATCTCCACGGCCAGCTGGCCCCAGCGTCTCCGTCCCTTGCATCTTCAGGTACAGGAGATGGTGGCAAACAGCTGGTCCTGACACGAAACGAGAGGGCTGGACCTGGAGCCTAGAAGCCCTGTTCAAAGCCAGACCCTGCCCGTCACCGCCCGGACCCTTGGCACGCGTGTCACCGCTGGGCTTTGGGCGGCAGGGGCCGCTGGCGCCTCCCAGGCTTGTCGGGAATTCAGAGCTCCGTGAACTTCCGGTAGTCGAGCCTCCCTGCTCCACTTCCCCATCCTCCTGCCATCAGCCCCCTAGAGGAGTCGCTTGGCTCTCCAGAGCCCCAGGTCTGAGCTGGAAGAGCTTCTAGAAATAGCCTTGTTCAGCATCTTCCTCTTACAGACAAGGAAAAGAGACCGAGAGGTGTGGTCTGAAAAAGCGATGATGGTGTTAACGTTGGAAGTTGATGCTCTTGGTTGGAGGGAGCCCAGAAATCCCAGCTTCTCACCCTGGAAGTCACCCCACACACAGGTTCCCAGGAGGAGGTGCACAGGCTAGCTAAAGGTGGCCCGAACACACACTGCTTTGCTCCCCTTAGCTGGCAGCCCCAGGGAAGAAGTCGGCCTAAGTCGTGCTGGGCCTGACCGCAGGCTTAGCTACCCGAGAGCTCCAGTCCTTGGTGGGACCCACCTCGTCCTGCCCTGCGACAGGGAGGGAGGAAGCCAAAAGAGAGGGGGAGGGGATGAAGCACCCTCCCCACCGTGGGGGTTGAAGGTGGGTCCCAGAGAAAGACGGGGCTCGGCCAGCTTAGGGGCGGGGACAGAGCCTGCAGCATCACCTCCCGGTGCACGAGCCCCCCACCGGTGGGCAGTGGCCTTGCAGTGGCCAGCCAGAGCAATGCCCCTCCACCCTCGGGGCAGTGACAGGAGCCTGCAAAGGCACAATGAAAGGAGAGCCCGAGGACTCTACTGCTCCTGCGGCTGAGACCAGCTGGAACCCAGGCCCAGTTCCCCGAGGCCAGGGCTGTTTTCCTACCTCCGGCCACCTCCGGCCCATCAGCGGCCTCTGGAGCCTGCACCTATTGTGCAAAAGTTCCCCTGGACCAGCTCCTAGCCAGCCTTTCCTGCCACCTGGTGTAGACGCGCTTCCTGCCCCAAACTAGGGTGTAGAGGGGGCGTGAGGAGTTGGAGAATACTGAAAAAATCTGCTAATAATTAACCCCCAAGGCCACAGTTCTGCCCCAGGTCAGAAAGCCCCGCATTCAAGTCCTGGCTCCACCTCTTCCTAGCATGGCGAAGCTGTGCAAGTTGCAGAAGACCTTCCAGCCGTCCTCGTGAGTGAAACAGATCCGGCGACTCCCCGGGGCGCACGATAAAGATAAACAAAATAGCGTACAGCGCTTCTAGCCCGGGACCTGTGCATGCCAGCGTTTGAGGCTTGGCTGAACCCCCACCCAGCAGGGCGCACGCCCCCTCAACACCCAGTTCTGTCAGTCTGATGATCTGGGGGCCCTCCGGGAACATCGCCTCGGGGTCTGTCGCCACGATGGGCCTCTGTTTGTGCCTTCGTGCCATGTACACCAGCCGCCGTGAAACTCCTAGACTCCGGGTGCCAGGACACTTGGAATCACCTGGCCCCGCCGCCACACATCAGGAGCCCTTGACCTCATTCCTCTTCCAGCCTTTGCTCAATTGCTCCTCAGGACAGGACGCTCACTACTATTAAACTCCGGGGGAATGTAAGAATTTAGGAACAGCTCAATTTAATCTTACGTCAAGGGCTTGTGGGCGGGGGGACATCAGAGCTGCCAGTCTGTTGAGGTGGCTACAGCCAGAGGGTGCAGGGGCTGGGGGGCCAGTGTGCACCCAGGTCTGGTCCCAGGCTTTTCAGAAACACCCAGAACTGAGTAGGTCCCCATAAGGCAAGCTCGTGGGACAGGGAGTTGGAAACTGAATACGGATCCATTCAGCTCCACCGGTAACTGTCCTCTCGAGCCGATGGAGCAGATGTCCATGGTCACTGCCATGCTCCCAGGGAAGCAGGTCATGGACCAGAGTGTCCCTGGGGAGTGCAGGGATAGCAGAGCGAGGTCTGCAGGGGAGTTTCTCTTGACGGCTGCAGTGAACCCTGCTGACCATCCCAGCGCTGTGGACAGCCCACCCCCTGTCTTCTGCCTTCCTGGGCCTCCTCCTCACTCTGAGTTTTGTACAAATAGGTCCCGGGCCTGCGTCTCGGTGGATAATAAGGGAAGGGTCCAGACTGCCTGCAGTGAAGCAGCCTTCCTGTGGGGGTTGGGAGGATCCTAACTGGGGAAGAAAACACCCCAAAGTCTCTTTAATTTTCTTGTCAGTGAACCATCTCATTCACAGCATTCTGTAATGGAAACTGCTGGGTGTTTATCTTATAACAAAGATGTCAAACCTGCTTAGTCTGTGCCGCACAACTGTCGTCTTTTAGAAAATTGCTGAGCCTGTTTTGCAGAGTGAAGATAAAAATATCCCTGCTGTTTGTCAGGCGCACCCACACTCTGTGTTCTAAGGCAGGGTCTGAGTCTGAGGGCTGCACCCCCACCTATCACTGCCCCCCCGCCAAGCAGAGATGTCCCCGTGTGGAGTCTGCCCTCTGTGGTCTTTTAGTTTCTTCTAACTTCTGCTCACTCCTTTGCTCAGATGTCCAGCCATCCGCTCACTCACTCGGAGTTTATCTCCTTCCTCAAAGGATTTGCAGGACTTCTCAGGAAATGAGGCCCCCAAAGCAACAACTTGAGATAAACATAAAACATCAGGACCAGAGAAAACACAAATTGAGAGTACAGAGGCAACGGGGAAGCTCAAAAGCAGGGAGGCAGGGCCCGGATCAGCAGGAACGCAGACCCTGCAGCCAAGCCTGGGTGTCGGCTGATGTTTAACCCCTTGCTCACTGCATCTGACCCATCAGTGCCTTCAGCTATACTGCGTGCATCTGTGCTAGACGGATCGCCAAAAACGGTCCGAATCTCCCCTTCTTCCTGTACCCGTGTCCTCCTCCGATATGACCTTAAATCTCTTCCCATCCAGAGGTGGAATCTCTTTCTCTGCCCCTTGAGTCTGGCCTTGTAACTTGTGTGGGCCAATCACAGGTGGAGGAAATGACATCAGCAGCAGCAGTCTCAAGCCCGGGCCTCGGGATGCCTTTGCACATGATTCAGGACTCCAGGGGACACACAGTTTGGGGCTTGTCACTCCTCAGTAGCTCGTCGATGGAACATATGTAGCGTTTAATTATGTACAAGCAAATCCGTCATGAAGTTGTGTGTGCTGTGTTGGCTCAGAGCCCGCCGCCACCACCAGCAGCTGAATTTCTAGTTGTGCTGGCTCAGTTGAGTCAGTCTCTCTGACGGGACTCTGAGTTCATGGCCGGTAGGGGCTGATGGCCCAACTCCACCAAAAACAGAAAGTGCGTCATGTTTCACACATGCCCCTTTTTTCTCTTAGCGTTATCTGTTCACCCACTTGACACCCATCTTGTGCCAGACATGACCAGAGCAGAAACCACATGCTTCCGGCCTGGCGCCCACACTGAAATGCTCATCTTCTAGCAAATTTTAGCTTGCTAGTGTATCTCCGACGTAACCAGACTGAGAATATTTATCTCCGCAGCTGTGTGTTCCGTTTTTAATTCACAGTTCTGGAAACTGGCACAATTGTCAGAGGCACACAGTTCAGTCCAAGGTTATATTTGATCGCAAATGGAAGTAGGACAGGGGAGTAGAAGAGAAAACGTAGGAATCACCAAGGTCACTCTGCCACTTACTGTGACCTTGGGCAAATTCTGAGTGTCTCTGGGACCAAGTTTCCTATCATCAAATGGGAGTGTCACGTGTGCCTCCTAGTGTCAGAGGAGCAAGTGAAATACTCTCTGTACGAAGCACTTAGCCTGCCCCAGGAAAATGTGGAGCTGATAATTATGACAAAGAAAAAGAGGAGGGTTAAGAAATCGAATTCCAGAACTCTGTTTTTAAAAGTGTGTCCACAGGAGGGCCTCTCCCCCATCGCTTCCCCAGCCCCTGTGAAGTTAGACTGGCATCACTGCCCATGACCTGTGCAAGATAAAGCCAAGGCAAAACAGCCTGCCGATAAACTCGCACAGATACGTTTAAACGCCCTGACCCCGAGTCCCTAAGCCTCCGTTCGGCTGGAGGCTATTTCTGGGCAGCCGCTGGGTACCAGCTAACATGCAGAACAGACTGTTTTTCGGTCAGCTGGCTCTTTCATCTCCCGGAGAGCAGACGGTACTTTTGATGTGACTGCTTCCCCTTCCCTGGAATCGCATCCACCAGTTGTTTCCTGGGGCAGACTCAGCTTTAGTCCCGCCCCCTCCGGTGGGAGCGAGGAGGGGTCAGGCATGCAGATTGATTTCCAGGGTTGGAGGGTGCTGGGAACGCCTCCCACTGCACAATCAGATAAAGTAGGTGGGAATCTGAGAATACGACTTTCTCTACTCGTTCCCTAAAGAACTCATTCCAAACCCTTATAATAGATCCAAAAGGGCTCCTTTAAGCCTTTTTTTCCGGTGTGAACCTCAGTCCACTGGGGAGTGTTGTAGGGTGGGGCGGCCCAGTCAAAGCCTCCTTTCTCTGGTTCCCCTTCTGCCTGGCGACCCCACCCCTTAGCTCAGCGCCTCTCCTCCTTTCACCGCTTCTCACTGCATCTGTCACGGGTGTGCAGCTCTGGAACGGGTTTGGTTTGTGTTAGATGCAGCCACATCACTTCCTGCACGGTCTAGTTTCTGGACTTGCAGTCAGGAGATACTTTCCTCTTTCGTTCCCACCTTATCGCGCTCTGTACACATGACCCCCTGCCAGGACTGAGAAAATCCTTCTTTTTTTCCTCTTTGCTTCTCAAACTTCAGAGCCTTTGGTCTTTGTAGCCCGGGAGAATCTCATTATCGACGACGTGCTAGGCATGTGGGTGTGCGATGCCAGCTTTCTCACCATTTGATGCAATTTCTGTGTAACTCCCAAAGAAAGCTTTTTGGAAGGAGCTGGAAACCTCTGTGAGGCTCAGCCCCGCTCTGAGAAAGTCCACTGTACGGAAAGACAAAATACAGGCAGTAAAGGGAGCAGTTGTCTGACAGAGGATCAGTCCCTTCACTACAAAAGACGATTCTCCATGGGGCTCTGAACAACCTGGCTCGGTTGGTGTATTATTAATGTTTCATGTTACAAAAACTGCACATATTTATATCATTTCTACCTCCAGGAAAACCACCTCCAGACCAGGTTGTAAAATGATTGTATCGGGAATTGAGTTTGAGCTGCTGGAAGCAAAATAAGAGCACTTGACAAGGTGGAAACGGGCTTATCTAAACTCTGGGATAGTTGCACAGCACAAATACACCAGCCGCTACTGAACCACACACTTAAAAACAGTCAGGATGGTCCATTTTGTGTCAGGCGTATTTTACCAAAGGTAAAGTTTTGTTCAGTGTTTGATGTAGTTAGCAGCTCTTCAGCCGCTTCTCCGCAGAGCGTCTGTTCTGGGAGGGGCTGATCAGGGATCGCGCCTGCTCCCTCAGGCAAGCTCGGCAACGGGGTGGGCTCGGTTCCAGACCACCGACATACAGCGTTCAGGTTTCCTAGTACCTACGGAAGCTATGTCCATGCGACCCTGTAGGCCCCTGCGTGTTCTGCAGCCACTCCAGGCTGAGCAGGTTCAGTGTCGGTTCTAGTAATTTCAGGGAGACTTTTGAAGCCCGCGGCATCATCACAGGTTTTAATGGTAAGCAGGGGAAACCAGCCAGCAGGGAGACAGCAACGTGAGCCCCCTGCAAATGCCTGTACGCTCTTTCCCCTGGACTTTCACTGGCGTTTTCTCGCGGCCTCTTCCTCGCCTAGCAGTTCCACCGTAGCCGTCTTGAGTGGCGCCGCCCTTGTAGCCCTGCCCTCCAGGCTCAGGTGTGCTCACCTGCACATGCGCACACGCCCAAGCGCAGGTGTCCATAATCAGGGACACGTGCCCCACACGCACGCGCCCTCCGCGTTAACCAGATCAAGGCCACAGGTGATAGCCACAGAGGCCAATGGTGTAAAAGCCTGGCCAACATTTACCCCCCGTGAGCAACAGCATCGTGTCTGAAATACACGGTACATACCTGTGGGGCAAGCAGGCCCGGGGCACGCGGTTTATGGTTGATTCGTGCAAAGGGATCAAGGATCTTAGCGCCCTCGGTAGATTCAAAAGGCCTTTAATGCTGGAGCGGGGGTCAGAGATACAGGCAGACCAGCATGCAGGGAGCAGGACTGGGGGGTGGGCCGCAGCTCAGCCCCCCACGATCTCCACTCTCCCTCTCCGGCAACCCCATAATGACCCTCCTCCAAGTGTCCGTACCTCAGTATGCGCGCCCCGCGCTCTCCGGCTCTCGGCCGGGTGGCCAGTCACAGGCGTGCACATGCCCCGTGCTCACATTCCCAGTGCCCTTTGCACCGTGTCATCACGTGTGGGCAACGGGACCTGGGAGGAAGGCGGGGCTGCAGGTGGTGGCTGCAGAGCTGCAGCAGCAGGCAGGAGGGGGAAAGCCTGACTTACTCCATGTGGTGCCAGCAAGGGGCACAGAGCAAGTTCTCGATGATTCCGATAGACAGGTCAAGGAGGCGTCCTGGAGCCCTCGGTAGCTTTTTCGGGCTTTTATTGATATTTACATCAGAGGTGACCAGGTGCGCGGCAGGCGGGGGTGCCAGGCGCATCTTCACTCTAGGCTGCTGCTGCTACTTCTTACTCTCTTCTTGTCTTCTCTGCCCTTCTTCTGTCCTGCTATTCTGCTGTGCGGACGTCCTCATGACACCGCCCTTATACGCTCGTGTCTAAACCCAGGTGCACCCACCTGCGCATGCCCACTCAGGCACGCGTGCTGGACCTCAGGTGTCCATCATCACACCAGTGGCGGGAGGGCGGAAAAGCCTGCTACTTGTCCATTTACCCTACACTCCATTTTGCCTATAATACCTTAACTGAAAAAACATGTAACGCTCAGAAACGCCAGTCCGCAGTGGTGGGGGCCTGGCCTCCGTGTCGATGGCTGCTGCCTCATCAGGGTGTTGAGCTTCCTTCCGCAAGGGGCCTCCTCTGAGCCCCTGTGGTTGTCTGATAGCATTTTATCTTCATCTCCTTAAATCGGAGTCAGCCCTCTCAGGCCCTGCCACGCCTTGTCTTCCGTGATAGTCTAAGCCCTTCCTGTGCCTTCAGCCCCCTTTTGTGCTCACAGCGTCCTCGCCAGGAGTGGATTCCATCTCAAGAAACAGCTTTCTTTGTTTATTCCTAAGAAGCAACTCCTCACCCATTCAAGTCACATCCTCTTCAGCCCCTTCTCCAGCTCCGTTCTGATTCTAGTTCTCTTGCTGTTCCCACCACGTCTGCAGTGACTTCCTCCCCTGTCGTCCTGAATCCCTCAAAGTCATCCATGAGGGTTAGAACCCACTTCTTCCAAACTCCTGTTTGACCTCCCGTGAATCACAGATGTTCTTAATAGCAGCTAGAATGGAAAAATCCTTTTCAGCTGACTTTGCCCAGCTCCGCCAGAGGAATCACTCTCCACAGAAATGTATTTCTCACATAATAAGAAAGTCAAAATGACTCCTTGATCTGCATTAAGAATGGATGTCGTGTTTGCAACCATGAAAACACTCATCTCAGTCTCCACCGGTGTGCGGGGGACCCAGGCGCACTGTCAGTTAGCAGTCATATTTTGAAAGGAATCTTTGTCTCTCAGCAGTGGCTCTCAACGGTGGGCTTAACGGCCTCCACAAATTATGTCGTAAACAGATGTGCTGCCTGCCAGGCTGTGTTGTCCCACTTGGAGAGCACAGGCAGAGCAGAGTCAGCTTCATTCTCAAGGGCCCTGGAATTTCGGGGGGGGGGGGGGTGAACCAAGGAGCCCTGGTCTCAGCTCAGAGCACAGCAGCCCCTGCAGGNGGGGGGGGGGGGGGGGTGAACCAAGGAGCCCTGGTCTCAGCTCAGAGCACAGCAGCCCCTGCAGGAGAGCCAGTCTGTCCTCTGCAGGTGGGAGCGCCGACTCCTCTCTCACTGTCAGGTCTCTTCATCAGGCTGCCCCCCAGGAAGCTCGGAGCTTCTGGAGCTTGCTGCAGCTTCTCCCTGCACCTGGGCTCACCTGGCGCGTTGCATTATGGGGAGGCCTCTTCCCTCCCACCTCATGAACCACCTCTGCTGGCTTCAGGCTTTCTCTGCAGCCTCCTCGTCCCTCTCGGCCTGCGCAGAGCTAGTCAGCCCTGGCTCTGGACTCGCGTCGGCGTGAGAGGCTGCTGTGGCCGGCTTGATCTTCTGTCCAGACCACTAAAAACACCTCAGCAGTGAGCCTGTTTCGCTTTCTTATCATTCCTGTGTGCACTGGAGTAGCACTTTCCAGAACTTTCCCTTTGCATTCACAGCTTGGCTAGCTGGCTCCAGCGGCCTAGCCATCAGCCCTCTCGGCTTTCCACCTGCTTTCCTCAGCTTAATCATTTCCAGCTTTGATTTAAAGTGACGGACGTGCGACTCTCACTGGATCACAGGGGCCATGTAGTGATATGAGTATCGTTGTGTCTCAGGAAGTGGGGACATCCGGGAGAGGAGAGACGGAATGGGTGGTGTGGAGCCAGAACACACACATTTATTGACTATGTTTTGACTATATCGGCTATATTACTGACTTCAGCTTCTTATGTGGGTGCAGCTCATGGCACCCCCAAACAGTTATGATGGTACCACCAAAGACCCACAGACCACCAGAATAGATATGTCTTCTGAAGAAGCTTGAAATGCCGTGAGAACAACCGACGTGTGACCCCAACAACCACAGTGAGCACCCACGTTGGAAGAAAGAGCCAGGAGGTGTGCTGGACACGGGTCATCTCAGACCTGCCTTATTGACCTCCACCAGCCACCACCCCTCGGACCCCCGCTGGACTCCCAGACCTCGCCTGGGGACGGCTGGGGACAGAGACCCTGACTGGCCGTCTTGAAAGACAGTGCTTCCTGCACACCTTTGCCACCTGGTTGCCAGGCTGGCCGTGTGGAGAAGACAGTAGAGCGGACACCAGACGCTGCTGGGCACATCACCTCGTGCAGCCCCAGGAAATCGGTGTTAGTATATTATCCCCATTTTACAGACGAGGAGGCTCGGACGCGGCTCACACCAAGGTGGGAACGGTCCAGCACAGGCGTCTTTCCTGCCAAAGGTCAGGCTGAGTCCTCTGGACCCGTGGCTCCCTTTGAGTCCAAAGGCCCTCACATGCAAGCGTTTGCATAGACCTGCGTGTCCTGCTTTTAGTGTCTCCTGGTTGAGAAAATAAGGACGACCAAAAGCTACGTGCATCCAGGGAGCCTGCGAGCCCACAGCCCCTGAACGACGCTGAGTGCCAGCACGGCGCCCAGCGTGGAGGCACGCATGGCGTGTGGCCGCCCCAGGGCTGCAGCCTGAGCAGTGTCGGGGCTCTGAGTTACTCTGGATCTTCGCCCGAGACTGGGTCCCTGAGCCGCACCACCAACCAGCTGAAGGGTCTGCAGAGCCCGCTCCTTCTCGTCACCATGGGCTCTGCAGACATGCTGATGTCGGAAACTCCCGGGACGGCCCCAAGAGCCTTTGCGGCATGACTGAGGCAGGTGCGGGCGCCCACATGAGAAAGAACAATCTCTGCCCTCGGGAGCTCCCATGCCAGCAGGAGACACAAAGGAGATTTTAGAACGTGAAATCACTAGTAAGTGCTACTGAGAAAGGGGGACCTGAGAAGGGAGGTGGCACCTCCTGGGGGGTGGGTGGCTGCCTTTGCCTGCCCTCAGAGGGGACGGTCAAGCAGAGAGGTGAAGGAGGCAAGGTGGAAGGCAGCAGCGGCAGGAAGCGCACTCAGGAAGAGGGAACGGCAAGGCTGGAGCGGAGGGAGCGCGGGCAAGGCCGTGCTGGCCTCCGGGCAGAAAGTGCCAGGACCTGGCTTCCTGCAGGGTGACTTCCAGACACAGCCCCCCATTCCAGCACTGCGGATTTGCACAGCCATCGCCCCAGTCCGGCTGTCGGCCTCTCCGACCGTCTCTCCGTTCGTATGTTGAAGGGACCACATTGGCTCCTGTGTCAGGAATAAAAATAAGAGGGAGACACTAAGGAGATGAGGCAAAGAAAGGCTTCTCACTCACGTGGGAGGTAGACATGGGCCACCAAGAAATGGCCGAAGCTTTGCTTGTCAGCCTCTCGTTCTGGTGCCGGTTACAACAGGCACTGGCTGCATCAGGAGACGGAGACACTGACAACAGAGAACGGCCGGAAAACGGGACACTCAAGCCAAGCACTGCGCCTGCCTGGGAATCCGAACTTGAAGGCGCCTGGACACATTTGGGCCCCTCCTGCCTTTAACATAGGCCCACCTCCTCTCAAAGCCCCTGGGCGCTTCCACCTTAAGGTTTCACAAGGAGAAAAGCCGTAGCCATAGGAACTGACCTGGACAAGTTCCAGCAGACACGCAGCGCCCTGCGGCTGAAGGACGTCCCCCACGAGCTATTACGAAGACGTGACATCGGCTTCTTTCGTTGGTCTTCAGAAGCCCGGACTCACGCTGCGGTGGTGGGCGCGGCTGTGCCCGTGCCGGGGCCTGCCTGGCACGCAGAGCTCTGCCTCGGTGGGGATTGGACGTGTTTACCGGGAAGCGGAAGCCCCAGGAGATGCCCATGCCCACCCCTTGAGCAGCCTTTTCCCTAACGCCCCCCCTCCCCTCCTGGATCACACGTGTGGGTCAGCCAGGGCACTGCCCTGCCCAGGATGCTGCGGGGAGGGGGCCTGAGGCGATCGTCACCCACTGTGCCTGGCCAAGAGCCCACCACGCAGCCCACCTCTAGGGTGGCCACCTGCCGGGAAAGAATCCTCTCTTAAAACGAAAGGCGAGCCAGCTAAGGGTGACTGGCGTGAGGACCAAGGGGGAGAGGGCAGTGAGGCCGTAGCCAGCAGCCTTCGAAATGGGTAACTGTGCTTCCAGCTTGCCACCCTCCCTGCCTTGATCTGGCTACACTCTGGCTAGTCTCAGTTCAGGGCCATGGCAATGCCCTTTCCTCCCTTTGATGACAGCTTTCCACTTTGCTGCCTGGCACCTGGCGGTCCGTTGCTCAGGGCAACTGGCTGGGGCTGCTGCATTACCATTGCTGGCCACCAGGGGTCCCCGCACTCCAGGGCTGGGGGTGGCCCCAGCGCTTCAGAGACGGCCAGTGGGGCGGAGGAGGTGCCCTGCCGGAAGGTTGCTGGGTGGGACGGGCGGCCCCAGGGCGACAGCCGCTGGGTTCTGTGGGAACAGTGATCACCACGTACGGCCTGGATCCTAGTCCCGCTCTCGTCTCCCCTTGTGACGGACTGGACCCACCCCCATCCCCTTCTTGCAAGACTCCCGTCAAGACGCGCTCTCTCCACCCGTGCCAGCAATGCCAGCACCTGAAGTGGCCCTCGTGTCAGGAGCGGCTGACTCATCCCTGCCTTCAGCACAAACCACCCGCTTGGTGGAGTCCTCAGCCCCGCCACCGGGTTATCGTCTCCCTGGAAGCAAGAGTGAGATGAGAACTCTGTGCCACAGAGCCCCTTCAGCCGGAGCCAGCGGCGCCCGCAGGTCGCCTGCTGCCAAAGGGGTTCTCAAGCTCTTATTGGCCTGGACCCTCTCCCCTGGCATCGACGCCCGAACAGAAGACCGCGAGACGGGCTCTGGGTAGAAACTGGGGCTTTGAGGCAGCTGCCTGGCCCGTGTCACTCAGCAAGGGGGTCTGGACACCCCCGCAGGATGACCCTGGAACTCGGGATGTACGGAAGGGCCACGCTCGGCGAGGAGGGGCTCCCGGCTCCCACGTGCCGCCGCGGTGCCTCATGCAGCCCTGGAGACCGACGCTGCCATCCTGCCGTGAACTGCCGGCTCCCGGCCTGCACCCACACACAGTGCGATGGAAGTATGGGGAAAGAAACTCCCGTCCTGTGCGCACACCCTGGGTAGCCCCGGCCTGACGTCTTCCTGAACCGTTGAGTAGTGAGGGCCCGTGTGCTCCGCGTCCCTGGGACCCGCAGCCCCTCCCCACAGCGCCGCGTGGCGCAGCCCCCAGGGCACGGTTGCAGAGGGAGCTGCTGTGTCATCTGCCCAGCGTGTGCCGGAGTCCAGGGGCTGCCGGCCCCTTCTAAGTCACGGACAGTTGGGGGCTTGGTGGAAACAGACCCGGGCCCCTGCTCAGACTGTGCCGCTCCCTGGCCGTGTGTTCCTGGCAGTGGCTTTGGTTTCGGAATTCTAAAACTGGGATAGTGATGCTTTGCATAGCTAGCTCGGGCACACAGGGGTGTGACCCAGGGCCTGGAATCAGTAAGTGGGAGTTCCCATTACTTCCCATTACGCTGAGTGTGTGTGTGTGCACGCACATGCGTGTGCATGCAAGGGGGTGTTTGCACGTGAGTTTGAATGTGTGTGTGCAGATAGGTGACACCCATCTCCACCGCCGTGAGTCCCTTCCAGGGCCCACAGTGACAGCACCTCTGACACCTTTCCGTGGTCTCTCCCCAGACTGCCAAGGGATCATCGAGGATGTGGTCCTGCTAGGTGCGCCCGTGGAGGGAGACGCCAGGCACTGGGAGCCTTTCCGGATGGTGGTCTCTGGAAGGATTATCAACGGCTACAGCAGGTCTGTCCACGTCGCGCGCATGAGAGGGGACAAGCGCACAGAGTAGCTGATGTGGCTGGCTTTGTGCCGGGGACACGATGTTTGAGGCCCAGCCGTGTCCTGGAGGAGCCCAGGCCCTGTCAGGAACAAGGGCCGGGCCAGGCGTATAGACCCAGAAGCATCCACCCCCACAGGACAGGGTGTCCGAGCTGGGTCAGCTTACCCGAGAGGCCCAGCTGGCGGCCACGACCTGAGTGTGGATGGGACGGACATAGGACTGAAAACAGAACAGCCCCCCCGGGGCTTCTGCCAACTAAGGGGTTCACCTAGTCCATATTTGGCGTGCAGGATAGGACTTAGGGGGCATCAGAGCACTGTTTGGGGGTGCAGCAGGTGAGCAAACTGGACCTGACAGCACCAGGGGAGGCCATCCCCAGGTTGCGAGACAGACCCTGTCTCGAGGTCTGGGCCTAGGAGGGCAGGTGCTGTGGGGCTGTGAGGGCGCGTTCTTTGAGGTTTGAGGAGGAGGATTTGAGGGGTTTCGACCAAGGCTGTACCCCAGGCTCTGGTGAAAAAGGGAGATGGAGTCCTTCCTGTCTGAGCCTGGGAAGACGCCCGGCCCCAAGTTTGAAGCTAGGGGACAGGAAAGGTGGGGGACTCGTAGTAAGGGGCAAAGGGAGAAGAAATGACTGCATCTTGTGGGCACCACTGACACAGCTCCGAAATAACCCCCCAGAAAAATACTTAGGGAATGAGACCTGCCAGGGAAGCAGCGGGCTCACTGCTTAGGAGCAAGAAGTCCCCAGCAGGCAGCTGGAACTCAGAGAAGGCAGAGCTGCTGGAGAGCTAGCGGGGCCCCGGCCGCGGCTGAAGCCACGAGGTCAGGGGAGAGCATCTGCACGATCAGAGGAAAAGCCCCCCAAGAAGACGGCCCGGGCTGCCCACCCATAAGCGCGCAGAATAAATGCAGATAGTCACCAAACTTCAGAAAAGATTCCCACCCTCTTTAATTAAATAAATGCAGATTAAAATCATCAAGATACTATTTCTCACCTATCAAATTATCACCTTTGAAACATGAACAACGTTCAGTGTTGGTAAAAAGGTAGAGAAATGCCATACGCTCTTGTTGGCAGTTGAATTTAATGAATCCTTTTGAGAGGGCAATTGACAGTATCTATCACAACGTTTTATTTTTTGTTTTGTTTTTAAGATTTATTTATTTATGCATACAAGAGCTGGGGTACAGGCCAGAGTCCAGGGCAGTGAGAGGATCCACCAGAGACAAAGTGAGAACGGACAGGCAGATGGACTGAAACACACTGCTGAGGGGAGCAGCGAGCAGAGGGCAGGGCAGGAGAGGTCTGCTGCGCCACGTGGGTCCCCTCCCCGGCCGGCAGCAGGGATCGAACTCGTGCTGCAGTGGCTGTGGTTTGCTTCATAGTGCGGTGCTTAACCCACTGCACCACCAGGGAGGCCCCTCTATCAAAACTGTTTAATGAAGTTTTCTATTCCCACAAATTTTGACTTTAATCTCCTACTGTGTTGGACACACACATGCACGGGTGACCAAAAGGGACCATCGCAGCCTCTTTATAATTAAAATTTTAAAACAACTAAACGGCCATAAACAGAGATAGTTAAGGGGAAGAAAGAAAAAGCAAGAAAAAAAGAACCCAGTATGTGAAGGGAGAAAGGTGGGCCCATGTGCATCTATTAAATACGTGTGTCCATAAACGCACAGTGACATCTGGAAGGACATGAGACGCTGACCACAGCGGCTGCCCCTAAGAAGTGCACAGAGATTAGCAGTAGGGCATAGAAGAGACTTGAACTTGATTGTTTGGAAGTAACTATAGCTTTAAAAAAAAATAGACTAAAAATAGACAAAATTTTGACATCAGTTCTTGGTTAAAATCTTGCCTCTGACACTGACTTCGGACAAACAACTCTGGATCTCAGGATCCCCACGTGTGAAATGGGAGTAACAGCCCCTCCTGCAGAGGGGTTCTGGGAAAAATGAAGCAGGATTAGGTAGGAAAAGGGCCGGCACTGAGTAGGTGCCGTACAGCGGCAGCTGAAGCCGTGTGGACGTGACTCTCGCCTGGCACGTGATCTGGGCTGCTTCAGTCGATGGCAAGGGAAGGAATTAAAATTGCATGTGTGCAATATGAAAGCAGCAAAATCTTATTAAATCCATCTGTTCTGTTGAGAACCTGAGGCTAATAAGCTTGTTTTTCAATTATTTTGTGAGATCCTGGGCCATCTCTCTAGAGAGAGGAGGGAAGAGGAGGGAGGGAGGGAGAGAGAAGGGGAAGAACAGACGGACCAGAACGGTAACTGTACTTTCGTGGCTAAAGTGAGCACCGAGAAATTCATATTCTTTGTCCCAAAGGCCTTTTCACTGCCCTGAACTTACTTAAAATGGAGAGAGGGGGGTGGGGTGAGGGGTGGGGGAAGCCTCGGCCCAACTCTGTACTTTGATCAAGCTCTTTGCAAATCCTCTCACTGCCCGGCTCTCACAACACTCCCCCCGCCCCCACCCCGAAGCTGGCCAGCAGGGCGGCCTCCCCATTGCACCATCAGGAAATGGAAGCCCAGAGAGGGTCAGTGCTGCTGGGGCCAGTCTGCAGGGAGTCTGAGTTCCCTCTGTAAGAGGGTTCCTCTCCAGGAGAGGGGCGGAGAGGGGAGAAGGAGCAGGGGTGTCACCGCCCACCGAGGGGGGCCGCCTTTAAGCAGCCCCTCACACCTCTCAGCAGGCCTCTCAGTGTGGAGTTGAGGGCTGGGGTGCTCCCTGGGGGAGGTGACGCCACACCAGCCTGAGTGTTCGCTAATCTCACTGTTCACCCCGCCGCACCCCAGCCGGGGGGTAAGTTGAGGGGAGAGACAGGCTCAGAGGGGCCAAGCCACCTTCCAGGTCGCACAGCTGATGGATGACGGGGGACTAGGCGGGCCTGGCTCTGCTGTACCAGCTGGGCCACAGCCCTCCCCGGCGGGAGAGGCACAGGGATTTCCACGCCCCTGAGGTCCCTGTGGTTCTCGTGTGGTAGACAGAGAACCTTCTGGCGTGTTCCTTCTATCCCTGGGTGTGCACGAGTGAGTGCGATTAACATCTTCAGCAGAGTGTGGCCGTCATGGCGACAGACCCTTTGGAAGGGCCGCGGCTGACTTGCTGGCACACAACTCCCCGTCAGGACCCGCAGGCCACGCTCACGCTGGCTTAGGGTTAGCGCCTCGGGCCCCTTCTGCCCTCAGCCTTGCTTCTAGACACGGTGCTTCTGGGGCCTCAGCACTAATTGACCACTGGAACTTGCAAACCTTGCTCTCTGGAGACAGTTAAGGAATTTTCTAGAAGAAAAAACCTACAGCTAGTGAGTCAGCTTCTGAGTGGGCGGCTGTGGTCAGATGAGTGTCTCAGGCCCCAGTGGCTCAGCGGAGGTGAGGTCCGGGGGCGGGGAGGAGGCCATGCACTCGTGCCAGGGTGCCGGGGACTGCCTGGCCGCAGGGCTGGAGCAGAGGAACGGGTGTGGGGGCCGGGGTGGTAAGAATCAGCAGCACCCTGGGGAGTTGGCCAAGGGGAACAGGGCACCTCAGCATCACACTGAGGTTTCTGCTTAGCCTTTGACAATGGAGAAGGAGCCAGGGCTGAGGAGCTGCTTGGACACAGCACAAGGGTCTGGAGAGCGGCCTTCAGCTCCGGGCCCCAGCCCCTCCAGGGGTTTCTGGAGCAGTAACCACACAGGCGCCCCGTGGTCAGAGACCACCACACACCGACACCACCACGCCACAGACGGCCGCGGCACTCACCCGGGCCCACACAGCAGGCCCGGCCAGGTGGGGGCCCAACTCTCAGCCCACTCCGCTCCATGCCGAGGCGAGGGCCCTTCTTCCAAGCAAGCCCACAAACACAGTAGACTTACATTGCCACGTGGGCCAGTTGGCTTACCTGCAGGGAGTGGGGTCCATAGCACCCAGGAAAGTGGAGGTGTGCGAGGGCGTGGCCGCCGCCCCCCCAGGTGCCGAGGGCCGGGAGACCACAGGCCGGCGCTGCACGCACGGAGGGGAGGGGAGGCCCAGAGCCCACCCGCTAGCAGGGTGGCCGCAGCCCAGGCCCCTGCTCCAGGAGGACCCTGCTGCTCCCTTCCTCCCTAGGGGGCCCAGCCCCAGGGGTGACAGTGCTCTGACCCCACGTGCTCTACGAGCATCCGCGTGGCACGCCGGGCTCTGTCCTCAGCTCTGGGGACCCAGCAGGCAGCGAAGCGCAGTCTTCGTGGTGCTACCTCGGCCCCCCAGGCCTCCCACAGCGCCCCACCATGCCCCAACGCGGCCTCTTCCCAAAGGAGGCTCCCGGGGCCAGGCAGGTCCATCGCGGTGCCCTCCTGAGGTGTCCTTCCTCAGGACGCCTGGCTGCTGAGTGTTCACTAATCTCGCCGTTCACCCCCGCAGAAGCGACTGGCTGCTGAGCTTCGTGTACCGCACGTCCTCCGTGCAGCTCCGCGTGGCCGGCCTACAGCCCGTGACACTGCAGGACAGGAGGGTGGAGAACGTGGACCTGTCTGCTGTCGTGAGTGCCGCCTGTCCCTGGGGGGTCTGTCTTAGCGGGGGGCGCCGCCTCGCTCCTGCCCAGCCACCCCAGTGCGGGACCCCGGCCCCGGCACCCAGAGGAGCGAGAGCCTAAGGACTGAGGAAGCGGTAACCCCCAGGTGCGGGCACCGTCTGCGTCCAGCTCTGCGCCCAGCCCGGACGGCGCCGGCGTCCCCGGTGTACGGGGGGCACTGCTAGGCTCAGAGACGCTACACCACAGGCCCAGGGTCACGCAGCGGAGCATCACGGAACCAGGCTCAAGCCCAGGTCTGGGTCAGCGTGAGGGCCGGAGAGGGGGCCGGCTGCCGGGAAGCGAGGGCGATAAGCTGTGGTTACAGCCATAGCTCGGCTCGCGAAAGCCCCTTTGCTGCGCGGGACCCCTCGCCGAGTGCCCGGGGCTTCCCCAGAGTCACGGTATCCCTGGCACGGCTCCGGGCCGGCACTCGAGCACTCGCCGCTCCCTGCGGCTTCACCAGCAGCCTCCCTGATGGCCCCCACCCTGCAGCCCCCCAGCCTTGAAGGTGGGTGAAACCAGGCACCTCGCGCCCGCCTCGGCATGGCTGACCTAGGCTACGTGCTGGTCGAGACCTGGCGGAGGGTTGCAAGAGGCTGCCGACGATTCTAGCACGGAGCTTATAACCGAAACCTTCCCGGGTGCTAGTGCCTCTGACGCCCTCACCAGCCGGGTCCTTGGCCGGGCGTCCCCTAGCCCCTCATGGGCCTGGGCCACCTTATCGTCACTCTGTCCTCACTCTCCCGACCTCCCATGTGTTCCTGAGAACGCGTCCCAGCAGGGCCCCAGCAGGGGCGCAAGCTGAAGCAGCCGCCTCCTGACTGGCAGCTAGGGCTGGGGCTGGGCTGGGCTGGGGAAGAGCCGCTTCCAGAACCCTCCACGCCTGTGAGCTCCGCCCCGGAGACAGGGAGCGTCGTCTGCCCACTTCGGGTGGCGGGAACCCCACGACAGCCCCACAGGGTCAGTGCTCGCCCCAGACCACAGGTGGGAGACTGACACTTGAAAGGCAGACGGATGAGGCATGAGGCGAGAGACGCAGGCGGGCCCCAGACCACCCCTGTGGAGCAGGCGCTCAGCCCACCTCCCGCCGGAGCCTGGGCGCTCCCTCCCATTATCTGGGTTCCCGCACTTCTGCGTCTCACCCCTAGGGGCCCCTCTGCAGGAAGAATCAGATGTGAAAAGGAACAGCTGACCGCACAAGACCGCATGACGGTTTCTGCCCTGGGAGCCAGATCGTGGGAAGAGCCCAGCCCTGGTCCAGCAAGGCCCAGCTCAGAATCCGGGCTCTGCCGTCAGCGTGGTGGCTGTGTGACGCTGGTCCAGTTCCTCGACCTCTCTGTGCCGCCATCCATCTCCTCACCTATGACACGGAGGGTATCGCCTACCTTTTCAGGCAGCACATGTGACCACTGCACACATAGGCCCTCACTCAATACCAGCTTCCTCCTCTCCTTCCACCATCTTCCGCTCTTGTGCCTCTGGAGCCGGCAGCCCGAGTCGTGTCTTGCTCACGCTGTCTTGGTGGCAGCAGCCCAGCTTTGCCTGATAATAGCTCTTTATGCCATTAGGAGCGCAGCGCAGAAAGCAGTGCTTTCCTTCTGGGTAATTAGAGGTAATTAGCACTGCCTTTGTGCTACCCTCCTGTTTTCTTTGGAAATTCGTGCAGGAGGAGACGCTGCTAGCAGCGAGCCCCCATTAGCAGGGGGGCCACAGGCCAGGGGAGAGGCCTGCAGGATCCACCCTCACTGGCTGGAGCCGTGCGCCCGCGGCCCTCTGTGAATCGCCCCAGCCACCGGCCACCGGGTCCTGCGCGTGGTCTGGGGCGGCTCCTGACCACGGGACCAGCTGAGCGGGGGTGAGCGGGTCTGGCCCTGCTGTGGGCTGGACGCAGCTCGGCGTGAGGGAGGCCAGCGGAGGCTGGGCTCCTCCTTCCAGTCTCGTGGGTGGGGCTGGTTTGCAGCCAGTGGACAGGGATTCTGCCTCCCCAGGATCCCGCTCATGAGCCAGCCCAGGACAAGACGCCTCGTGTCTGGGTGAAGCACTGGCCCTGGCTGGCTTCTGGAACACAGTTTGGCACAAGACAGACAGCAGTAATAATGCTAACCAGCATGCGGCGGACACTGCACTGCACGCTTTGCAGCTGCGTGTCGTTCGGTCCGCACAGTGATCCCGTGTCCTGCGTGCATTGTACAGATGTGGAGACTGAGCTGCAAGAGGGGACACAGCACGCGAGCAGTAGAGCCAGGCGAACCTGGGGAACTTGACCTTGGCCCTTCACCACTGGGCTGGGGCTGCCTTCTTGCACACAGCTCTGCGGCTCCCCGTCAGCAACCCCCGGCTCTTGGCAGTGAGCTTCCTTACACACTACCCCGCTGAGCCCTCACAGCGGCCACGGGGTGCAGTGTCTTTAGTGGCCGCCTTTGAGAGGTGAGGAAGCTGAGGCCCAAGAGGAGACAGAGCCCAAGGGGGGCTGGCTCATGAGCCTGGAGGTCGTCGGGCAGGGAGAGGTGGGTGCAGCAGCCTCAGTTTGGGCAAGTCAGGGTGTCCCGCAAGGCAGGAGGCGCAGTGCTGAGAGCTGTCCGCATGGAGTGGCCCCGAAGCTGCGTACCCCCTGTGTCAGCCAACTGTGGCAGCAGGGGCGAGTGAAAAGAGGTTTCTGTGCTCCTGCACCCCAGCACCCCCAGGAGACAAAACCAGGGAGCAGGTGAAGCTGCTGTTCCGGGAGGGGCTTCCGGCCTGGGGCGGTCAAGCGAGACTTGTCAGCCCATTTCACCTGGCACCTGGCAGGTGATGCCAGGGAGATGATCATGGGCTGAAATATTTCTCCAACTTCAGCTACTCCAGAAATTTCCACGGCTAGAAGGGGTTCCCCCCAGCTGCTTCCCCACTTCTCTCTCATGCCTCTGGCTATAAAACTGGGACGCAGCCAGCAGGTATGTCCTCTGGGTGGTGGCAGAATGACAGCTCAGGGCCTAGGGCTAACTGAGACCTGGATCGACCCGTAGCCAAGGAGGACCAGACCTGTGCATTCTAGAACAGCCTTGGATGGAATTTCCTTCCGAATCAGCTTCCAGCAATTCCCTTCCTCCCTGGCTCCACCCAGCCCTGGCACCAGCCCTTTATTAACACAAGGAACGTGGAATCTGGTAAATCTTTGTCCCTGTGGGTCTGGGTTTCTGCCCACTGGAATTCAGACATGATGCCAGCGCTTGAGCAGCCGTCTTGGGCTCCCATGTTGAGCCAGCCAGCTCGCACCTGCCCTCTGTCCAACCCTTCCAAGGAAATGAAGGCTGAGGAGCTCGTGTTTATGGCGCACCTATTAAGTGCCAGACACTGTGCCTTATTTATGGCGTGTATGTTGTTCTTCCTGCCAACCCCATGCTACAGGTGTCACGACCTGTAATTAGATAAAGTCCCTGAGAAGTGTCTTGACTCGTAGATGGAACAGAATCGTGAGCGGCCGTACTCAGGACCTTGCGCTCCCTCAGCAGACACTCAAGGTCATTGTCATGATCCACCATTTACAAACGGGGAAGCTGGACTTGAGGACACTGTAAGGACTTGCCCAGTTGCTGGAAAGAGGCAAGGCCTGGGCTGCAGCCCGTTTTGTAGTCTTTCTAGCTAGCGCCTTGCAGTCACGAATGCCCACCCTGCGGGAGGACGCTTGCCCCCCACCCCGACCTCCATCACCCCGACCTCCACCCTGAACCCAGGAATCTGAAAAGCCCCTAATAAGCGTGCGTGACTATCTCTGTTTTTCCAGCTGTTAAAATTGTTTATAAAGAAAAGAACAAGAAGGAGGCAGGTTCTGGCTATGAGAAAATGACAAAATTGTGCAGGGAGTTGTCTTTGTGTTCTTGAGAAACCATTTGAATAACCCAGCACATTCGTGATTCAAATAGAAATGCAGATGTTGCCAGCTGGCCTGGGAGTGGCTGTCTGCGCGCCTTACACCAGCCTCCCCAGTGTTTTCCTGTCTTCTTTTCAGACAAAGCCCTTCCACTTCAGCGAGAATGAACGTTCTTGCCTGTAGCAGTGAAGCAGGCCCCTGGACTGGCCGGGGTGGGGGCTCTCCACTCAGGGAGGGGATCTGAGCTAAAGCAGAGTCACCACCCACTGTGCGTTGTTAAGCGAACCTCCACCCCCCACTTTCCTCCTCTGTAAAATTAGAATCCCAGCTCCGATGCTTTCTGGCTATATGGGCTTGAGCAAGTCACTTCCCCTCTCTCTGCCTCAGTTTCTTCATCTACAATTAGCAGCCGACACCAATGAAAGGGGTATACACAGTAAGTCTGTTTTCCACAATGTATTCAGGACCTACTGTGTGTTGGGCATCAGACATTCCAACCCTACTTTACACTCACTGATAAGTCCCAACACAAAAATGGGGGCGCCCCTGAGAAAGAGCGTGGGCACTTCTGAGTTCTTGGCCCTTGTCTTAAGTTAAGACTCGGATCCGTATAACAGAGCCCCAGCTGCAGTGATCTAAACACACACGCGTCGATGCTGCCTTGTAAGTAGGGTCCGGAATAGCAGTTCGGGACTGGTCCTGCGGCTCTGCAGTCTTTGGTTCCCTGTCTTGCTGCCATCTCTAGCGGGTCAACATGAGCTGCTGAAACTCCAGCCAGAACATCTAAATTCCACATAGCCCTACTTTTCATCTCATTGAACAAAATTGCCGTAGTGTTACACTTAGCCGTAAGAGGGGGCGGGTGGCCTGGAGAACGTGGCTGTCCATTGGAGGTCTTCCGATGGAGGGGGCAGTGAGCTGTAGAAGTGCCCACACGTTCTGCGCCGTAGCTCCGGTTTCAGTTTGAGGGCTGCACTCGCTGTCTCCTTTACAGCAGAGGTCGGAGGTCAGAGGAACAAGGGGCTTCCCAAGTGCCCATAACTGGGGAGCAGCAGCACCCCACCCCCACCGTAACCTAAAACCACAGACAGAGAATGAAAACTTCCAAACTACCACTCCCTCCGGCTTCTCTGGGGAGATTCCTTCCTGCCCCAGGGGACCCAGACTTTGTAGAAACACTCCCTTCATCCTTACTGGATAAATTCCAGAGCAGCCTTGACCCCCGCGGGCGTGCCACCTCCTCTGGCGTTGGACCTGGCGTTTGGTTGGCCCACGTGCTGAGACCCAGGGTGCAGTCCAGGAGCTCAGCCTGCGGCCCGGGGAGGGCTGAGCTGTGCCCTCCCGCTGCGGCCCTCACTCACGGACCCCGCTCCTCCTGCAGGTCAGCGGCCACCTAGACTATGCCAAGCAGATGGACGTCATCCTGAAGGCTGTTGGCATCCGCACCAAGCCGGGCTGGGACGAGAAGGGGCTCTTGCTGGCCCCCAGCTGCCTGCCCCAGGAGGAGCCTCGCCAGACAGCAGCCAGCTCTGCATCAAATGAGGCCACCCACCAGGACGCGCAGGCCCTGGGCCCCCCACCTGGAGATACTCCCCAAGTGGGCACAGCCGCTGAACCCAGCCCAGCTCAGGTGCCAACGGGGCTGGGCCAGCCTGAAGAGGCCTCTCTCCCTGCTGCTGCCAGCCCCAGCGAGGGCCCCCAGATCTGCAGCCATGGCATAGGCGCCAACCCCCTGGGCTGCCCCGACTGCCAGCCAGAGCCAGGACCCTGCCCAGACCAGGACTGACCTCAGGGGGACTTGGGCTGTTCCCAGATTTCCGTGTGCACGGCTCCCGCCCCTCCCACGGGAGCCCGGAGGCGCAGGGTTTTCCACCTGTGCCTCAGCTGAAGCCACTGGGGCTGAAAAGAAAGGACTTGGAAGGAGGGCAGAGATAGGGAGGCCGTGCTGCCCCCGGGGGCACGCGGTCAGAGCCCTGCATTCCGCCAAGCACAGCTCAGAGCCCTCCCCTGCCCCGTGCTGAAACAGCCGTTGGGCTTCCTGTACTTGAGGTCACAGCTGTGGGTCCGGCTGTCCACAGGAGACCCAAGGGGGCCTGGGTCCCACCCCACCTCTCTCTGCCGCACTCTGCCGGTGGCCTCTGACTGCTCCACCCACTCCGGGGCTGCCTACCCACACACAGGCACCACTGAGGCCCCCAGAGCTGGTGGGGGCTGAGGAGGGGCAGGGAGCTTCCTCTGCCGTTGGGAGAGAGCCAGTCAGGTCCGCCACATGCAGTCACGCAGGCTGCGCACTGCACAACCACAGGCGCCAGGCACGTGACACTGTGTCACATGGTGTCCCGGGTATAATCGTAACAGCAGAGTAACTGCTGACTAGGCATGTGGTGTGGGCAGGACTGCGCTTGGTGACAAGGCTGAATTATACCGGGGAAGGAGTCCTTGTAACAGGACTAGAGGTGATAATGATGGTTCCAATAATAATAATAATAATAGTAACAGCTGCATTTTAGCATTTTCCATGTACAGATGCTTCCAGGGACTGACTCGATTAATGCTCACCACCTATTGGGTGGGTGACAATATTATCTTCATTTACACTTGAGGTTATTGGAGCCCAGAGAGGTTGGGTGAGCTGCTCAGGGTCACACAGCTGGTCAGTCTCAAACTGTGGTCAGTAGGACTCAAGAGCCCAAGATCTCAGCCACTGCGCCTGTGTCGTGGGAGCCTTCCCCTGCCCTTCCCGCTGCTTCTGAATGACAGGGCCAGAGAATTCTCCCCGCCATGCATGGGGTAGCCCATAGGCAGAGAAACGGTTCACAAGTTCTGGAGGAGGAAGCCAGGAGGGAGAGAGGCCGGAGAAATTAGAGTGCTGGCCTTGAACTGGTCTTGGGAGAGTATCTGTGTGCCTTGGTTCACTTAACGCCTTCGAGAGCTCCTGCTGCTGTTAGTGCAAACAGCCCCGGCCCCAGTCAAGGTGGAGTGCCCAGAGCGCCTCAGGGCCAGGCTGGATCAGAACTGGATCAGGCTGGATCAGAACCCAGGACGCTGAGCCCAGGGTCTCCTCTCACCTCACCTGAGCAGCCCCCCAAGCGAATCCAGTCCAAAGCATGGTCATTGCCTCGGGTTTTTATTAAGGGTCCACTTGGGCAGGTCTGGGGGCATAGGGGAACCCCAACAAGCACCTGGGCCCCTCTGCGGCCAGCAGCCAGGGCCAGTCTGGTCAGCACCAAGGAGAGCGGCAGGCCACCAGAGGAAGGCCTCGGGGAGTCTGGATGATGGCAGTTGGTTGGGGGGAGTGCAGGAGGGAATACTAAGGAAAAACTCAAGTTGAAAAGAAATATATGGCAGGTAATCTGTGGAGACCAAGAGGTCCCCCTCAAAAAAAAAAAAAAAGGCCCCATCCTGTTTCCTTCACTGACCTCAAGGAAGGCCAGCACTGGGCAAGGAGCTGGTGCTGTCCCCTTCAGCTGGGACCCTTCTCGGCCCAGGATATTGGGAAAACACTCCTGGTGTTGAGCAAGAAGCCAGCAGCCACCCCTCATCCCTGGGAAAGGCTTTGCACCTGCTGGGAGCTGGACGGGGTCCCACCAGCATCCAGAGCAAGGAGTTGGGGAGCCAGCATCTGGCGGTGGGGTCTGGGACAAGGCCGAAGAGAAGGAGGGAGGTGGAAAAGCAGTGGGAGCAGACAGTCTTTCCTCACCCACAGCCAGAGGCCGGGCGCTGGGTGGCCACGGGCTATAATGACCAGGCACACCCTACCGCGCGCGTGCTCGGTCCTGGGCCTTCTGTGCACATTCTCAGGACGGCCTTGGAGCAGCCGTTGCTCCCCCAGTTTGCAAATGGAATAACAGGCTCAGAGAGGTTCAGTTAGCTGTGCAGGAGCTACTGAGTACAGAACAGAAACTCAGACGGGTGCCTGCCTGACTCCAGGGCCCAGCTGCTCTTTTGCCTGTGCCACATACACCCTAAGGTGCTGGCCACTCCAGAGTCTGCCCAGCAAACCAGCCTCAGGGTTCAAGTTCATCTAAGCCAAACACATCTCAAGTTGTAATGTGCACGCGACTCCCCGGGGTGCTCGCTAACACACAGATTCTGCCTCACAGGTCTGGGCAGGGCAGGTGCACATTTTCGCCAGACTCCCAGGGGGTGGCACTCGTGTGCTGGCCCAAGAGCTACCCGTGAAGGGCACTAGTCCAGCTCTGCGGATGCAGGCACCCATCAACCCCCCACCCCCATGCAGTGTGGTAGAAAGTGCAAAGGACAGGATCATCGTCACCCTTGTCAGACCCAAGAGGTCCTTTTCCCCACTCCCAGAGTCTCTGAGCACCCTGTACACACACCCACAAATCACACTCAACAATGGGGCATCCTGGAGAAAACCGTATCTGAGCTGCCTGCCATCGCTCCAAGTCGGGGGCCTGCAGTGGGCAGTGGGGACTCAGGGTCCCTACCGGAGCCCAGTGCTCCCAGGAAACCTGCATCCTCCTGGCCCTTGCCAAGAGCAGACCCAAGACCTCAGCGACACAGCCCCATCCCACCCAGCTCCCGGCTGGCCGGCTCCAGGCTGGGTCAGTTCGTGGGAGCACCCAGCGGATGCAGCCGAAGTTCAGGCTCCACAGGGTCGATGTTGAAGAAGTTGACGGTGGCAGTGGCCCTAGCAGGGGGCGGGGGGTCCCGGGTGGTCTGGCCAGGCAGCAGCAGCTGGGCTGTGAGCTGCAGGCCTGAGGAGCCCCCAGAGCCCGAGTCGGACTCAGAGTCCGGGGGCAGGGGCAGCGGCAGCACCTGCTGCAGGCTCAGGCCTGGCCGGGGGCCGCTGTGAGAGGTGCGCATGGACGGCGAGGCAGGGCTGGCCCGGTGCTCCTGAGGGCAGTGGAGACAGGGCAGGAGCCGGCCTAGGGCCCGCTTGAAGTCCCGCATGAAGAGTGGGTAGATGATGGGGTTCATGGTGCTGTTACAGTAGCCCAGCCACGTGAGGACATCAAAGAGGCCGGGGGGGACGCAGTCACACACGGCCTGCAGGGAAAGGGTGCATCACGCCCGGGGTCAGCAGCAACGCAGACAACCCCGCCCCTCCCCGGTGTGGGTGCAGACACGGGAGCACGTACTCCCAGGTCACCCTCCCTCCCCATGTCTGGGCCGGGGTGGAGCTTGGAGCCTCCCCAGCAAGAGCTGGCACCACCCGCTGCCTGCTCTGGCATACCTGGGCTATGTTGGCCAAAAAGAAGGGCAGCCAGGTCACAAAGAACATGCCCAGCAGGATGCCTAGTGTCAGGCTGGCCTTCAAGGCCTTCCTGCTGTGCTTGGTGGCCAGCCGCCTGCTATCAGCTGACTCCACCCCCTGGTGTGGGGTCCTGGGCACCTGCAGAGAAGAAAAGCACATGAGAAAGATCCCCAGCGTGACCCTAACTCCAGCCCCAGACTGAGCCTCAAACCTAATTCTAGACTGAGTCCTGGTTCCCTCAATAAATAAAGGTTCCCTGAGCCTTGACTGGGCCATAGCGCTGGCCCTGGAGGCCTGACCCTAGATTGAACCTTGACCGTGGCTCCAGGCCAGGCCTTCATATCAGCAAGAAACTAAGCAGTGTGTGTGGTTCCGGACAGCCCGATACGACCAGATAGTGAGCCCGACATAATCAAGATCTCAAACTGAGCCTCCAGCCTGGACCAGACGGAGCCCAACCGCAGCCCCAGACTGAGCCACGATCCTGTGCCACACTCTGGCCTTGCCCCAACAGTGCGCAAGTTGCTGGATGGAGGAGTGCAGTGAGACAGAGCAACACCGTTCCAATCGCAAGGCAGACCCTGTCTCCCTGCAAAGGACAATACTCAACACGGGACAACACACGGGACCAGGACCCTCTACCAGCAGTGCCACGAGCAGTGCTCAACAAGGAGGACCCGCTGCTGTCCACGTGTGACCAGCTCTGTTTATCTGTGGCTCCTGGTCATACTCTGGAGTAACGGCTTCACTCTCCTGCTTCACAAAATACAGTGATGTTTGAAAACGTGTGCACATAGCAAGTGCTTGCAGCGAGAGCTATGATGTGTTAGTGCTGCTGGAGGCCTTGCATTTTGCAGCGCTCATCACACTGTGGACTGGCCAACATCTGCTTCCAACGTGGACTTCAAGGGTAGGAGCTTGCGGGAGAGAACAGGAAAGGGGCTCGCACAGCAGCCATGCGGGAGGAGGCACAGACAGGAGGACAGAAGGAGGTCAGAATCCGGCTTTGCTAACTGCGAGCGGCGCTCCCAAAACGCGGAGTGGCTCTCTGACCCAGATCATCCTTTAGCCAAGCAGGTCTCCAACCTCATGAGCCCTTTGGGAATCTAACAAAATCTACAAAACCTCTCACCAGGGGGAAAAAAAGCTTATAGGTTTATATACACAGAATTCCCATGCTTCCAGAGGCTACAGGGACCACCTTGAGCCCCTCCACGACACTCCAGAGGGTCCACAAAGGCAGGAATGTGAAGCCCTCCTTTAAGTCATGTTTGGATTTTCATGTATCAGGATTACACAAAGACCTACCTATCCTTACAACTAAGTAATACCAGTGTGCTGAGGTGTGCACAGTTCAATGACCTGTACAAAGGGGATGAGTGCAACTGGGGCTTTGAAAACCAGGGAACCCTCTCCCAACATTTCCTAAACTGTGTGAGTCCAACTTGGTTCATGAGGCAGTCACAGATGGATTGGGTCTGAGGAGATGAGAGTCAGGAGGCAAAAAGGGAACCAGATTCCCAGGCAACCTTCACAGATGGAAAGGGGGAGGAGGAGACAAAGCCAAGAAGATGTGTCATCCAAAGGGCCAATCCCACCCCACTCTCATGCACCCCTTCCAGCCCCACCCTTCTGTCCCCTTCTCAGGGCAGAAGGATGTGGTGCTGTCCATGGTGCTGAAATCCCAGGGGCCCACCTTTCTATAGGCTCAGAGGGTCTGATTCTGGAATGGCAGAGGGCAGGAGGGGGCAGATGAAGCACACTGTGACTCCCACCCTCTGGTGTATTTATCCAGATGAACTCAACCAGAACCTTGATACAGTATCAAGGACAAGTTCACACAGAGCAGGCTGAGATTTCTCTCCTCTGTTTTTTGGGGCAGCATGGTGCAGAGATAAGAGCTGGGCTTCTAAAACAAGCGATGTGGCTTTGAATCATGCCTCTAGCACTTACTCGCTCTGTGATCTTGAGAGAGTCTCTGTTTCCACATCTGTAAAACGGGAGAAAGAATTCTCACCTTGTGGAGCTGCCGTGAGACTGTGGGTAATCGTATGCACGTGCCCCACACAGAGTGAGTGCTGGGTGTGCGGTAGCCCTACTGCTGATCAGTGTGAGGCTGGAGTAATGTTTGGCACCCTCAGGAGCCCTGTTCTCCTGCCAGCAGTGCAGGCTCCCCAAAGCAGCAGGGACATCAGGGCACATGCTCTGACTCACCGCGTGGCAGAGAAGGAGAAAGAGCATCTGCTTTTCTCTTTCCTCTGCCAATTTCCTCCAGAGTGAACTCGATGTGGGTCTGCCTTACCATAGTCAGCCTGGAGGAGAGACCCCTGACTCCCTCAAAAGAATCTCCTAAGAGCAGTCCTTCACGTCACAATCAAAGGGGACAGACAATGGGGGAGGGGGAGACACCATCCCCATGTAGTCCGTCCATATGAGGCTGGGGGTGCAAGAGAGTCCTGGTCTCATCTGAGCTCTAGAGCATGGAGAACTGAGGCACGTGAGGACTGGGGATAATCACTGGGAGAGGGAGCCAGAGAAGAAGTCAAAGGTGCTATCAGGTTCCTTCTGTAGCCTTCCTAGGAACAATACTGGGTTTTTCTTTCTCCTCTTCCCCCCAACGAGTTGATCCAAGAATACAAGCAAGAGGGAAGAGAGAAGGAAACTGAGACCCAGATAAGGTAGGGGGCCTTCCCCAGGTCACCTGGTGCCTCTACGTCAGTGAGCACAAATAGCATCATTACCCCATCAGCGTGAGCTATTCTGCCATCCAGTCCGTGTGAGAGGTCGGGGTTACCACCGTCATCCCCACTTTGCAGATGAGGTTCAGAGAGACAAAATCACTTGCTGGGAATCACATAGCAGATAAGTGTTGAATCTTCTATATATAAGAATTCGAAGTCATTTTGGACTCCAGAAATTGCCCTTTTTCCACTTCACCATGCTACTTCCACTGAGGGGGATGGCAAACCCAGACCACAGGCAGAATGGGGCTAGAGAAATCCCACCTCTGGGCCCTCCCTGGTGGCGCAATGGGTTAAGCAACGCACTACGAAGCAAACCGCAGCCACTGCAGCATGAGTTCAATCCCTGCCTCTGGCCAGGGAGGGGACCTACATGGCACAGCAGACCTCTCCTGCCTCGCCCACTGCTCCCCTCAGCAGTGTACTTCGGTTGATCTGCCTGTTCTGCTCCCCGCTCTGTCTCTGGTGATTCCTCTCACCCACGCACCTCAGACCTACACCCCAGCTCTTCTACCCAAAAATAAATAAATAAATCTTAAAAAAAAAAAACAAGAGTGAATGTTCCACAGATGTTTGAAAGAATGAATCGATCAAGCTTTCCAAGACATTAAGTAATAATGACAAGTTACAAAACAATAGATACAGCATGATTCCATTGCTCTAAAAGACACCCCAAACAAAATACTGTCTCTCTTTGGCACATAAACAAATATGTAAACAGATGGAAAACATACCCGAAATTGACGTGTGTTCCTGGGATTGGAAGCTGATGATGGGACAAGTCAGAGGCCTCTATTACTTCACCACCGTAGTTGAATTTCTATTTTAAAGTGTACCTACGTACTCCCTCGTGTAACTTACAATTTTTACTATCATTTAATTGGAGTGTAAGGCAGACTTTGGAGCCTGCCTGCCTGGTTGCAAGTCGTGGCTCTGAGACTACTCACCTGAGTGACCCTAAGCAAGGTACTTGCCCTCTCTGGACCTCAGCTTTCTTTTCTATAAAATGCTCAATATCACAGCATCTGCCTCATTGGCACTGTAGGACAATTGTGTGTGTGTGTGTGTGTTTTAATTTCTGCATAGAAGAAGTGAGGTGTAGGCCAGAGGTTCAGGGCTGAGAGGATTCACCAGAGACAGAGTGGGGAGAACAGGCAGATCTACTGAACTACACTGCTGAGGGGAGCATCTGGGAGACAGGAGAGGTCTGCTGCGCCTTGTGGGTCAATCCCTGGTGGGAGATTGAACTGAGGTAGTAGCAGTGATACGTCCGAGACTAACCCTAGGTCACCAGGGAGACCCCTGTAGCACAGTTTAGATAATATGCAGAAAAGTACTGGAACCATGCCTGGTATGTGGTAAGAACCACTTGCTGCTGCTATTACTGGCACCCAGCTCAGCACTTTGACAATAGAGATGATGCTGCTGGAGGCAGTGATGTGGCTTTTTTCCCCAAAAAGACTCAGCGGGCTAAGCCATCTATAGTACCATCAACAGGAAAGGAGAGGAACTCTCATTTGTTGAGCACCTACTATGTGCCCGGTTTACATACATTATCTCTGATTCTTCAAATGCCCTCGTGTGATCAGCATAACTGACCACAGCACCTACCCAGGGGTAGAGGGAGGTGAATGCCTTGTCTAGAGTTATTGGGCTAGGATGGAAAAGAGGCAAGATTTGAACCCATGACCAGCTGGTACACACGCTCCTGTGCCCAGCCCTGGCTGCGCCCAGCCGCCTCCATCCAAGCAGCAGCGAAAACCACCATGCTCGGCACTGCTCCTGTCAGTTCTCCCAGCTCAACCCCCTCCTCCCCCTGTGAGATATTTCTGTGATCACAGCTCCTCTGAGGAGGAGGAAGCAGAGATGGAGGGAAGATGGATCACTCAGACAGAATGATGCGTAGTTGGGTGGGGGAGGCTGGAAAAGCCTGGGGGAGGAGGAAAAGGACAAGACACTGGCGGGGAGAGGGAGGAGAGGAAGATACCGAAATGGAAGCAAATGGGGAGATGGGGATGGAGGGAGAAAGACACGGCTCCGAGGAAGATGGTGGGGCAAGGATTATGGGCCGGAGAAGCAGGAGAACTGGCAGAGAGAGAACGAGGCTGAGAAGCAGAGAGAATCCCAGTCCAGTCTCCAGCTACTGTTCTCCATCGGGCCAGGGTCCCACGGCGGCCCCTCCAGAGTCCCCCAAGCTGAGCCCCATCCCACTTGGCACCCACCTTTCTCACACACACACACACACCCAGCAGGATCGCTCTCGACACCCCTCATACCCCCCATCTCCACATGCTCTGTCCACAGTCCCTAAGCAAGGCCGTCCCGCAAGGTCTGGAGGAGGCAGCTCTCCCGCCCACCTGTGTCTTGCAAGCTCCTGCCACGCCTTTCCTTTATGTGGGAAATAAACCTGCCTTAAAGAATAAAGGTCTATGGGCCCTCCCTGGTGGCGCAGTGGGTTAAGCAATGCACTATGAAGCAAACCGCAGCCACTGCAGCACGAGTTTGATCCCTGCCCCCGGCTGGGGAGGTGACCCACATGGCGCAGCAGACCTCTCCTGCCTCGCCCGCTGCTCCCCTCGGCTGTGTGTTTCAGTCCATCCGCCTGTTCTGCCCCCTGCTCTGTCTGGTGGATTCTCTCACCTCCCCGCACCCCTGGCCTGTACCCCAGTGCTTGTGTGCATAAATAAATAAATCTTTAAAAAAAAAAACGAATAAAGGTCTGGAAGGACCCTTCCTATGGCAGGTAGACCCGGTTGAAATAGTGACTGTTCAAAGCCTGTTCACGTGACTAGGCCGACACGGAGGCCACGGAGGTGGAGGGAGGTTCAGCAGCAGCCATGTCCTCAAGCCCACCAGGCTGGGGCTTCGGGGACCTGTGCCAGCCCCTTCTCTCCGTGGGAGGCTGGAGGCTGGCTTGGCGAGGGGAACTAATGACTAAATGGGGTTGAAAACAGGAGGAAGGGGGGCCTCCCTGGTGGCGCAGTGGGTTAAGCAATGCACTATGAAGGAAACCGCAGCCACTGCAGCACGAGTTCGATCCCTGCTGCCGGCCAGGGAAGGGACCCACATGGCGCAGCAGACCTCTCCTGCCTCGCCCACTGCTCCCCTCAGCAGTGTACTTCCGTTGATCTGCCTGTTCTGAATCCTCTCACCCCCCATACCTCTGGCCTGTACCCCAGTGCTTTGTATGCATAAATAAATAAATCTTTTAAAAAAAAAAAGAAAACAGGAGGAAGGGTCCCCAGTTTTGTTCAAGCACTGAGAGAGCCTCTGCCCCCAGGATGCTGCTGGTCTCCGGGGCCACCCAGCTGGGAAGGACAAGGGGATCATGACCCAGAGGCCAGAGAAGAGGCATCACCCCAGAAGTAAATACCAACAATGCAGGCAGTTCTCTGGGCGTGCAGAAGCTTTGCAGGAGCTGAACGGTTTGCGAAGCAGGTATACCCAGGTGTGATGCAGTCAAACCAAGAGAAAAGGTTTCCCAGTGATGGAGGAGAATTATTAGAAAAGACACTTTCTGGCCTGGAGAGGCCTGTGGGTCATTCTGCTGGGAGGCAGAGGACTGGCCTAAATGACCCACAAAGGCTCCTCCCAGTCTTCGGTCTCAGGGCTCAGCGTGAATGCTTTGCTTCGGTTTTCAAACATGCACAACAAATAATAGATTTTGAAGGTTCACTGGCTGAGGCACTCTCTTATAAGCGATGTAGCCCTTGTTGTGCTAGGGTTTCAGGGCCGATGTCTGTCCCCTAACTAGAACCTAGAAACCACAGGCCAGGCCCCTCAGGGTCTGTTCATCATGTGCCCACGACCCAGCTCAGCTCCCTCACAAAGTAGATACCCCTCCCGCATCAACCAGCAAATGGGCCATGCACCAGACGACAGCACGTCCCTGGCAGCATAAGGCCGATTCTGCAAGGAGCAGAAGAAAAGGAAGAAATGCAGACAGGGCAGGAGCCCCAGGCTCTGCAGAGCGCCGTGCAATTTCACGCCTTCTCCACGCGCACTGAGACTTCAGATGCTCGAGACACTGTATGAGGTGCAGTAGTGGAGATGAGTCCCTGCCCCTATAGCACCTGCATCCTAGCAGGAGGAAATAATAAGCAAATATAGGGAAAGTCTATAATGTGCCTGGAGGAAATAAGGCAGCTGTGAACATTAACTCAGGACATGAGCGAGGATGGAGTGGGGGGACGGGCAGTTCCTACTCTTGGTAGAGTGATCGGGCAGAAAGTGAGGGGGAGAGTGCGAATGTGGAGAAAGGGCACCATAGGCAGAGGGGAGAGCAGGTGCAAAGGTCCTGTGGCAGGAGTTTTCTTGATGTGTTCAGGAATTCAGTGAGATACAGTGAGGTGGCCGGTGGAAGGAGAGCTAGCCAGAGAAAGCTCAAAGTGCCAGATGACATGGGATGTGAGGCCACCGGAGCAGAGAAAAAACACAACAGGACAGTGTTTTAAAGAGATCACTCCGGCTGTTGTGTAAGATGGAAAGTGCCTAAGAATGGAATCAGGAGGTCAGCGGGAGGTCGCTGCGATAACAGACATCGATGAAGGGCTCCGCGCAGCGGGCCAGAGGGATGCAATGCAGACAGAAGAGCTCAGAAGCCGACACGTCTAAAAGGTAGAGATAAGAGGCAGAGAAAGAGGGGCATCCCGGCAGCCTCCATGGTCCTGCCTGGGCAAATGGACGCTGGCAGCCACCATTCGTTGGCATGAATACGATAGGGACTGCGTCTGGGGCCTGAAAAATGCCGAGTTCTCCATGGGCCACGTTAGGTAAGCCGCCCAGGCTGGGAGTCATCGGCGTGCAGGTGCTATTTTCAGTCATGAGCCAGGATGAGCTCACAAAGGGAGCAGATGTGGAAACAGCAAAGCAGTTCAAGGACGGATGCCACGGCTGGGGACAGATCAGGAGGACAAAGCAGAGCACAGAGGGAAGGCCCAGCCAGGAAGCAGAGAGACACGGGGTGGTGTCCCTGGGCCAGTGTCTTCAGAGGGTCACTGCCCGCTGACTGCCCACAGCTCCCATGGAGCTTAGACAGCAGGTAGACCCAACCTTGACCTTCACCAGCCAGCCGTGTGACCTTGAGCGAGCTCCCTCGCCTCTCACTGAAGCTCAGCATCCCCACCTGTCAAGCAGGGATGACACTAGTACTCGGTGTTAGGGGATGACCTAGCTTGCTGCCTGGCACATAGTGAGCACCCCAAGATGGCGAGGCTGCAGGTGCTGGCTCCCGGGGAGCCTGTGCAAGTTCAATTAGCAGCCAATTAGCCTCACAAGAGGAAAACCCGTGTCCACGGCTGCAGTCACTGCAGGCCCCACCCCATCAAGCGCACCAAGACCAGCCAGCTTCCCATGTCCTGAGTCGCCGAGAAGAGATCCCCACAGTGCAGCAAGGGGAGATGACTCCAATGGCGAATGGGCACTCCCAGTGGCTGGCTAACTCACGCTAGAGCGCTGCCCTCTACCTTGGCCTCCTGCGCTTCTGGGTGTGGTTACAACAGGGGGTGGTGCTCGGGCCTCTAGCACCCCAGCACCCCTAGCACCCCCAAGGAGAAAGCAGGCCTGGCATTGTGGGCCAGAGGGCGTCAGCAACCCGAGGGTTTCTGCAGCTTCCTTGAGTCTGTGGCGACCTACTAATGGCAGACACTGATCTTCCATTTCTGGAAGAGATGGCAAGTTTTATCTATAGGAGAGAAAAATAAGAGATGGTTTAAAGAAAACGCTAATTCCATACAAATGAAGTGGTTAGGGGGGTGTGCGACATGTCGAGGAGCCGTACCCCAAGGCAGTGTCCAAATGCCTGGAGCTTGGGAAACTGCCCTTTACCAGACAGTAGAGAGCGTCTACGCTCCCTGCACCCCCAGGCATCCTCCTGCAGAGGAGCCATGTCAGGGCCACAGCCAGTGCTGAGACACTAGAATATTCTGCTAGCCCAATGGGGGAGGGAGCAGGGCTCTGACTGGGGCCTCCTGCCCATCCAAGGCCCCTCCCCCTACCTGGCTGGCCAGCTGCAGGGCTGGGCCTCGCTGCTGGCTGCAACCAGCAAGCTGCTCTGGGGAACTGCTGATGAGGCTGTTGGTCCTTCAGCTCTCAGCAAAATCCCCATGCGCCCAGGGACCCCCAAAGCACCCACCCGCCATCCTGCAGGAGCCTCCTCCTGAGACTGCACCCAGATGAGCCTGGAGAGCCCCACCAAGACTTCCCTTGGGGCCTGTGTCCTGATGCCCTGGGCCCCAAGCCTGGTCAGCCTAAAGCCCCCTCCGCAGGGAGGACAAGAGGGCTGGGGTGCCTGTGGCCTGACTGATGAGACGAGCCTCTCTGCATCCCCAGGCTTTCACTCAGCGAACATACCCCACTCACAGGAGGTAGTAAGCCCCTACTATGTGCAAGAGGGCTCAAAACCCACCCAGATGCACCAGGCCCTGGAGTTGCATGGGAGACCCAGAGAATGAACAAGTTAACAACCGAACTGGAGGCTGGTGTAGAGAATACCAGCCGTGCAGCAAGAATCAGCAAGGGCAGCCCTGGAGGAAAGGCACAGGGAGTATCAAGTGAAAGACCTGGATGCCAAAGTCAGTC
Source organism: Galemys pyrenaicus (assembly GCA_019455555.1). Taxonomy (NCBI): domain Eukaryota; kingdom Metazoa; phylum Chordata; class Mammalia; order Eulipotyphla; family Talpidae; genus Galemys; species Galemys pyrenaicus. The sequence continues at coordinate 2,100,516 of JAGFMF010012145.1, read as the reverse complement.
TGGTGCCTTCTAGAACCTTCAGAATGGTCATGTGACTGGTACAGAGTCAAAGAAGGGGGCGAGTGGAGCAGGTAAAACTGAAGGGGCTGGTGGGGCTGTATCCTGAGGTCAGACCCCAATAGATGTCCTCTTTATCTGGAGAGAGTGGGACCCCTGAAGATGTGACACAAGGGAGAACCATGATCTTTTTTTTTCTTCAGCTCTTGTGCAGAAATGGATAGTAGTGGGTCTGCAGAGGAAGCAGGCGAGTGGGCGGGAGACTCTCAAAGATGGAGGTAAGAGGTGGCGCTGGCTGGATTGGGACGTGGCAGTGGAGATGGCCCGTGCTGAGCAGCAGTACCCACAGCACCTCACTCATGAATCAGGTGAGCAGGAAGGAGGAAAGTCACCGTTGGCATGTGATGGCATGGTAGTGCCTTTGCCATGATGGGAAAGACCGGGGAGAAGCAGGTGGGAGAGCTGAACTCCTGGAGCATCCTGTGGCCAGTTGGGCACGGAGTCTAGAGAGTTCAGAAGAAATGGCCATCGCGAGATGGCCAGCAAGTGTATACCGTGGTGGGTACCCGATGGCTGTTCGCACCTCTCCAACCTCTCCACCCCACAAGCCTGGCTCTCCCAGCGCGCCCGGGTACCTGCAGCGTCTCCAGGGCCTGGCTGGCCACGCCAGTGGTGAGGGAGGCCACCTGGACGGCCTGCTTTCGCGCAGCCAGCAGAATCCTGCAGTAGGTGAAGCAGATGGCGCCTGAGGGCAAGAAGAAGGTGAGGCCGGAGGCCACGAGGACGAAAGGGAGGCTGGCTAGCAGGCGGCACTGGCCTGGGGCAGGTGCCCGCACTCGGCCCAGCTCGTGCCAGCCCAGCAGCAGGGGCAGGAAGGAGGTGAGCGCGGCCAGGCTCCAGGCGCCCAGGACTAGCGCCAGCGCGCGCGGGGGCGTCATGCGCAGCTTATAGCGCAGCGGAGAGAGGATGAGCAGATAGCGGTCCAGGCTGATCAGGCAGAGGTTGAGGATGGAGGCGCTACAGCACATCACGTCGAAGGCCGCCCAGAGCAGGCAGAGGCGGCGCGCCAGCACCCAGCGCCCATACAGCGCGTTCAGCATGGCCGGCGGCATCACCACCAGCCCCACCATCAGGTCCGACGTGAAGAGTGACACCAAGAAGAAGTTGGACGTGTTGCGCAGGGCGGGCTGCGTGCAGATGAGCGCGATGAGCAGCGAGTTGGCGGCCGCCGTCAGCGCGATGACCACACACATTGCGGCAGCCGCCCAGCCGCTGCCCCCTGGGTCCGACGGAGACCGCAGCCCCCAGTCCGGGGCGGTGCTGTTGGCGGGGCCGGGCTCGGGGACCATGGGCGCGTAGGATGGAGGGCGAGGACTTGAGGCCCCGGAGAGGGCTCCGGAGGATGTGGTAGGGTGGGCGGAAGTCAGGGTGAGGGACCTGGAGGAGCTGAGATTAGATGGGCGTGGTTGGTGAGAACACACCCCGGGGCCTGGGGCGCCAGGTCAAGGGGCAGCGACCCACAGAGGACGGCGAGTGTTATTTGGGCGTCCCAGGTGCGGGGCGGGAAGTTTGGGAGGGGGCGCCGGATGAGAAGCAGAGCCCTCTAGAGGGCTAGGGCGGTAAGATGGGGCGGGGGCGCCTGCCTGAGGCGGAGACCCCGGAAGGTGGGAACTGGGGGCGCACAGGCGCTCTCAAGCCCGGGGCGCGCTCCCCCGCGCCGGGAGGCAGGTGGGGGTGCCAGGTCAGGAGTCGCAGTGCTTTGGGTGGCAGGCTGGGGGGACACGGGCACTAGCAGAGCCCCTGGCGGGAAAGGCAGGTCTCAGAGCCGGCGCAAAGGAACCTCGGGCTGGGCGGACCCGGCTCCCCGCGGCGCGCGGGGACGCCGGGCTGGCCCGCGGGGAACGCCGGGCTGGCCGGCGGAGAGAGGAGGAGCAGCGGCCGCACCTCCGCCCCCACCCCGACCCGGCCGCCGGGTCTCTGGCCCCGCTCCCGCCCGCACCCGGTACCTGGGCGCTCAGCGCGGCTCCGCGGCCGGGGACTGCGGCAGGCCCGGCGGGGCTGGGAGGGGGAGAGGCGGCCGTGGGCCGGGCAGGCGGCGGGGCCGGAGCTCTGGAGCCCGCGAGGCGCCGAGAGGGGCCGGCGTGCGCAGAGGAGCCGGAGGGTGCTTCCAGGAGCGCGCGGCACCAGCGCCGTGGAGCCTGCGCCCCGCCCCGCGGTGGGTGGGGAGAGCCCGGCCCGGGTCTCGCTCGCAGACGGGGTCCGGGTGCCCCAGGCCTGTGGAGACACGATCCGAGCGCCCCTGCTGCGCCAGGTCGCCGCCTCAGCTCCGGCAGCCTCCACACCTCCGCATACCCCTCCCCGGCTCACACGTGGCAGAGGCGCAGGGGGAACTCGGAGAGGGGGCCCGAGACCCGCCTTTCACGGGACTGCACCCCGGTGGACCGCGGCCCACCCGTCGCGGGGTCGGGGGAGCCCGTGGGAGGTACTGAGCACGGGTTTGACACCGGTAGGTGTACACACGGTACATATGGCACGTATGCACAGCGTATACTAATTCCTTCACGCCTTTACACGGCGCCTTGGCTGCTCCCAGACAGAAGCCATCCCAGACAGCGCAGTCACCGAGGCCCAAGCCCCGACCTGCTGGCATTCCCGGAGTAACACACTGTGGCGACTTGGGAGTCCCCAGGCCAGAAGGAGCAGTGTCACCAGCAGTACAGGAGTGGGTGTGGCCCTCTGCGTGTGACCCTGCTGTGCACCTCTTCCCCAGGCCCCTGGAAGATGCGTGTGGAGCCCATGCATTCATTTTACGAGCATCCATTGAGCACTTACTAGGTATCTGGCGCTGCTGTGACCTCTCCCGAAAACTGCAATCACCAGCAAAGAGTCCCGGCTTCTCGGAGTTTCCCGTCTAGTGGTAGGAGACAAGGAGCATAACAAACCCTAAAGCAGCTGTAGCCTGACCGTGGCTGTACAACAAAAGAAAATGTAAAGCAATAGAGAGAGTCTAGCCCAAAGGAGGTAGTCTTTTTCCCTCTGCAGAAACAGAAAACTTACACCTGCTATGTTTCAGGGGTTGGCTATATCCCCCCTACCCCCATAATAACACTGAGGGATAGGTGTTAAATCTATCAGAGAGGCCCTGAGCCTCATCCAAGGTCACCAGCAGCAAGTGATGAAATGGTCTGAAACTCGGGCCTGCCTAATACAGAGGGAGAGAAACCTCAAGACCCTGCAGCCCCCTCAGCCACCCAAGTCACTGGTAGGTGCTCAGAACACTAGTCTGGAGGCAGATGACGCTGGAGGGAGAGGCCTCTCCTCCCAGCCCTCCCAAACAATCCTGACAACCCAGGGACAATTCCTGCAGCACTTCGAGGAACGGGGAATCAGGCACTGGGCAGAGAATGGGCAGGACTGGATGTGGGGTCCCAGTCCCGAGACTTACCAGCACTGCTTTCTCCGCTGTACTAGTTAGTGGAGCAGTACATCGCCCACTTCCCAGGGGCCTGGAGGAGACGTCTGATCCTGGGGTAATCCACAAACCCTCAGTGCCATGCCTTGGCTGTTGGCCTCAGGGTCCATCCGACCCGCCCCCACCCCATACAATGGGAACACACTCAGCTCTGCTAACAGTCCTTCAGCCCAGCAACAGCAAGCCCAAGAGATGCTACATGCAACAGACTTTGGAACCCAGCAAACGAGGTCCATTGTCCCAGTGGTCCCAGTGGACCTAGGCTGTGAGCTTCGCAAAGTTTAATTCTCTGCTACTGAAATTGGGGTAGGGGGTGTCAAAAACAGGATGGGTATTTAAATATCTGCCATTTCACACAGAGGAGGTGGCTGATGTTAACTGGATAAAAATTAGTTGCAGGTGCCTCCCTGACGGCACAAGGGTTAAAGTCTTAGTACTATCAAGCTATCAGCAGCCACTGCAACATGAGTTCGATTCCCAGCCAGGGAGCTGACCCACATGCAGCAGACCTCTCCTATCTTGTCTGCTGCTCCCCTCAGCAGTGTGTTTCAGTAGATACACCTGTTCTGCTCCCCACTCTGTCTCTGGTGACTCCTCTCACCTTCCCTCCTTCCCACTCTGGCCTATACCCCAGTTCTTGTGCACATAAATAAATAAAAAATAAATCTTAAAGAAAATGAGTTGCATATACTGATACAAAATATCAGTGCCTCTGCTTTAGATTTTGCTGTAATGTTTGATGTCCTTCATTTTTTAAAAACCTAAAGAAAACATGACAAAAAATCTTAATATTAGTTCGTTCTAGGCGATAAATTCACAGATGTTGTATTATGACTTGTACTTTGTTGTGATTAATAAAATGATAAATGTTCAAGACTGGGCCTGGGTGGTGGTGCCACCTTGTGGTCACACTACTTAAACTTTTCAGAAGTTCCATGTGTGCTTAAATTTGTCATTTTGGTCTTGGAATAACTAAGTCCTGCACGTCCTTACCAACCCTGGGTAGAGAAGGCCCTTCCAGCGTGCTCAGCATTCGCTTGCTGGAGGGGAGGGCTGGTGCACATGGGGCAGCCTTAGCAAGTCCGCTGCCCCAGACTTTTGTGCCTAGCAGCACACAGAGAAGCAGGGAGAGCTCCCCAACGCAGATGGAGAAACTGGGGTTCAGGAGGTGGTGGGGTCATCCCAAAGCCGCTCCTGCAGGAGGCACTGAAACTACATGGGCGAATGCCATGGGGGCGGGGTCTGTCCCTTTGGTCACTGCTGTATCCTCAGCACGCATTAGGCTGTTGATAACATTTACTCTGCGAGTGAATAAACAAAACCATCAACCCCAGTGCTTGCGTGCATAAATAAATAAATCTTTAAAAAACAAAACAAAACAAAACCATCAACCCAAGCACCAGTCGTTGTGGGCCAAATACTCATTCTCAGTAATTTTAATAAACTTATCAAGGTCTCACTATATGGGCCTCCCTGGTGGCACAGCAGGTTGAGCGCCGCAGCGCGAGTTCGATCCCTGCCGCCGGCCCGGAGGGGGACCCACATGGCGCTGCAGACCTCTCCTGCCTCGCCCGCTGCTTCCCTCAGCAGTGTGCTTCCGTTAACTGCCTGTTCTGCTCCCCACTCTGTCTCTGGCGCTACCCCAGTTCTTTATGCATACATAAACAAATCTTTAAAATATATGTATATTTTTTTAAAAAAACAGGTCTCAGTATATGCCTGGCATTGTTACAAGTTACACAGATTCTGGAGTGAGGGAGGCGTGATCATTATTCCCCATTTTACAGATGGAAACTCAGAGCACTAAGTGGCTCTCTCAAGTTCACACAGGCAGGAAGTGACCCACCTAGGGTTAAACCCGGGCGGGCTGGATTTCCCCAGAGGCTTGGAGCAGGGGGAGAAAATTGGCTGCTAGAATCGTTGGCAAACCAGGTGGGGAAGGCCATACTAATTCCCTGCCCACCCAGAGGCCACCTGCCGTCGTCAGTGCTCTTTCCTTTTACGGATTTTAAATCCCTCCTCCCTTGCAGCGGTGAAGGGGCATGCCGGAGGGGGACCTGCCGGGCTTTTTATTCAGGGATGCCTTAGTTTGAGCTCTGCGAAGAGTCGGAAGTCACTACTCACACCTCTGTCCCGTTGCCAAGCTGCAGAGAGGTTTCTTCAGGCGATCTCCCGTGGCTCCTCCCACTCGGTGAGCCCACGCCCAATCAGCAGCGTCGCTCCCGTGAGGCTCCGCCCCTCCGTGGCCCCGCCCCCATCCTTGCTGCGCCCGCCCAACTCTGGCTCCACGCTTCCTGCCCGGGCCTTAGTGTCGCCCTTCCTCCTCCTCCTTTCTCGCAGCCTCTCTGAAACCCAGCTCTGCGCAGGTACCTCCTGGGCAATTGGCGCAGAAAGGACGAAGTCTGGACTCGGACTGGCACCTCAGGCCGGCCACCAGGCGCCTTCCTGCTTCCAGCCTCTTGCTAATTTGTGTCTGCGAATCTACACCCACCCGGCTCCAGAGGCTGCAGGCAGCTCCCGACCAAGACTCACTCTGTGCTGGGGTCGCCTAGGCCGACACTAAGGACCCTGCGGGGTCCTTCACTTGACCCGGATCGCTGAGCCTTTGGGCTCCAGCAACACTGTGCCCTGGAGTCGGCCCTCACCTCCCAGCGTGTGGAGTGGCTATGGCGATGGCCGTTGGGGTGTCCTTCCCAGACAGGGGGCGCCTGAGTCTGCATGGAGGATATAAACTCTTCCCTAACCCAGTTCCACACCGAGGGGTGCAGGCCCTGGGGGTGGTCACGCAAGCTGCGTCCTGACTTCCAGCAGGGCATTCTGGACCAGGAAGCCCCCACCTGCATCACTGGGCAGAGCAGCCATGAGAGAAGAAATAACGCACGCCACACGACCACTGTGCCAGAAGGGCGCTGACTAGATTCGGGGCGCTGCTGCTTCCCAGGCTGAGCAAATCACTTCCAGGTGTAATGGTCTGAGGTCTTCTCCGTGCAAACTGAGAATTTTCCATGAATTCACAGTAACATGCAGATCGCCTGGCATGTGGTGTTTACAGCAGTGCGTGCAAGGGAAAAGGGGGCCACAGCCCTCTCCCGTGACACCGCCAGAACCGCTGTGTCCCAGTGTAGAACCTGGGGCAACCCAGCTCAATGGCATGTGGCGTCACTGTGAGGGAACAGGGCTCCAGGGCTGTCAAGCACCATCAGGACACGGCAGTGTGAGCACACGGCCACCAGAGGCCAGACTCCTTGGGCACGACGCTGCTGGTGACGATTCCTAGCGGCGTGGGCCTGGGCACCTTCAAAGTGAGGGCAACCACTGCCTCGCAGGCTGGGGGCGAGACCAGGGCAGCTTAGTTACATCAAGTCCTTAGCACAGCACCCCACCTAGTGTATTAACTGGTGTATAACTGGTGTTATTTCCCCTTCTCCTGGGCCAGCGGGGGTCCAGGGAAGAGCTGATGCCGAGTCCCTGTGAAGGGGAAGAGATGGCATGAAGCAAGACACGGGGCGCCAGGGTGGAAAACCCAGCCAGACCTGGAGGCCCACCAGAATGACAGACACCCGAGGAAGAGGGGGGAGCCAGGGGCCAGGGGTGCACAAGGAAAGGAGAGGGTGCTCTCACACAGAGAGGGGCTGTGGGCTCCCCCCAGCTACAAGGGGCAGGGAAGTCCACAGGCAGGTCAGCAGAGCCGTCGAGGACAAAGAGGCCCAGGCATTGCATGAGTTTATTCATGAGAAAACTCAGGGTCCGTCAGGGGGACAATCTATTGGTTACAAGCTCCAGAAGCTCTTGTCAGAGTCGATGCAAGGGCACCCCAGGCAGGGCCAGCAGGCGGTTGTGGGTGCCAAGGGGTGGCCTTTACTGCCCTCCTCCCCAGGGTCCCCACACTCCCCTAGTGTTAAAGTGCAGCTGGATGTGGGGAGGCAGGCGAGACTGGGCAGCTAGAGGGCCGCCATGAAACAGTGAACACCGCCACCCCCGAGCCTGCACTCTCCCTCCGTCTCGATTCTGGGGGCACAGCCAGAATCCCTCCAACCCAGGTTCCACCATGAAACCTCTGGGGAAGGGCGCCCCCTCCCGCTGTCAGGTATTCAGAAAGAGCAGCCCCAGAGAGTGAACCTGGGGCCTAGCATTTGGGGGGCAGTGGGCTATGGGATCTCAGAGGGGGGTCCGGCACTGTTCTTCTGCAGTGATGGTGTTGTGGGGAGTCATCCCTGCCCCTTGGTCAGGAAGGCGCCCCCACCCCCCCAAAGCCACCGAAACTGGAGAGGCCCAGAGCGTGGCTCCCAGCCCCAGGGCCATGAGTCAGCAGGGTCCTGCCCAGGCCTGACTCCCAGCCACGCCAGCGAGGGGGCCGCCGGGTGCCACTGGGGAGAAGCTGCCCTGGGCACAGGGGCGGCGGGGGGCCTTTGGGGAAGCCTGTGGGGCCAGGGCTCTCCATTTCTGCCGATGTTCCTCCTGCTGCTGGGGAGGTGCGCACCTCAGCTCAGGTCCCGGCGCCACGGTCTGCACCCCGGGGCCCTGGCCCACCTGGGGCTGTTGGGCCTCAGCCTGCTCCGCCATCCTGAACTGCCTCCCCTGCCACAGTGGCTCAGCCAACCTCCTCCCGCTCCCAGGACACCTCTTTGGGAGGTGGAGGAGAACCCCCTCGGATAAAGAACCTGAAGACCTCTGCTTCCTCCCTCCACTCTTGAATATATTAAATTGCGTCACTGGGCTCCCACCCCCCTGCAGATCTCCATGGCAACCAGGAAGCATTCCAAGTCCAAGTCTCAATCCAAGTCCATCCAGTGCCAAGGGGGGGCTCCTGCCTCTCCCCCAACTCCTCCCCGGAGGGTGAGCCCCAACATGCCACAGGGGATGAGAGGGGAGGAAGACTTGGGGGCCTCATTCCTCAGCCCCCTCTTCCTCGGGGTGGGGGGCCCCCGGGGGATCCTCAGGCTCAGGGGCCTGCCCGGCGGGGTGGGGGTGGGGGTGCGGGTGGGGGTGGGCACCAGGCTGGGCGGCAGGCCCGTCCTCGCCCTGCACATAGACGCTCAGCCCCTCGGGACTCGGCTCTTTGCCGCACGCCTGGCAGCTGCAGTGCACGATCTTCTCCACCAGCTTGTCCACCCTGGGCACCTCCTCGTGGCCTGGGCACTCCAAGGTCACCTGGAGAGGCAGGCGAGAGGGCAGAGGTGTTCCCAAAGGCAGGGCAGGCAGAGGGCCGAAGAGGAACACTTCCCCGCGGCACCAAAACCTGACACCCCAGAGGCCGGCGCCCACCTGTGGTGCCCCAGTCTCCCAGAAGGCCAGCAGGGGGTTGACCCCCTGCCCCATCTCCTCACAGCCAGTCCTGCCACCTTCTGGCCCATCCCCCACAGAAGTCAGAGGGCAAAAGACCCAGCGTGGCCTCTCCCTACCTGAAATGCCCTCCATGCTCCCCCCACCGCACTTGGAGAAAAATGCGGACCCCTTGTAGAGACCACCCAGGACGCTCGCGCTGGCCCGCTGACCTCTCCACTCCCACCAGTGCGCTGCTCACTCGCCCACCTGAAACTCTGCACATGCTGTTCCCTCTGCCTGGAAGTCCTCATCCAACCCACCCCCTAACCTGCCCCGAACTCTGCCCGGACTCAGACCTCACTTCCTCCAAGTGGCCCCTCCCAGCCGAGGTCCCCGCACAGCTCCTTAGCAGCGTGTCCTTCCCGACTGCCACACTTCTGCTAATTGTCCTTTTCTGTCTCCCCCTGCAGGTCACCTGCTCAGTGCCAGCTCTGGGGACACATGATACGTGTGGTCACCAGGAGACTTGGTCTATTAGAGGAAACACTGGTCACAATAACTCAAATGCAGATGGAAATCTGTGATGTAGCAGATGCTGAAAGCAGAGGCGCAGGGGGTGGGAAAGGAGCCCTGAGAAAAGGAGGCAAAAAGAGCAAAAGAATGAAGAGAAGTTGGGCCTCCCTCGTGGAGCAGGGGTTAAAGTCTTGGCGCTGCCAAGCTGTTGCCAGCCACTGCTGCATGAGTTCCATCCCCCGCCAGGGAGCGGACCCACATGGACAGCAGACCTCTCCTGCCTCACCTGCCGCTCCCCTCAGTAGATCCACCTATTCTGCTCCCCACTCTGTCTCTTGTGAATCCTATCACCTCTACACCCCAGTTTTTCTATGCATAAATAAAAATAAATCTTTTTTTAAAATGATTTATTTATTTATGCATACAAGAGCTGAGGTACAGGCCAGAGTCACAGGAGGGGAGAGGCTTCACCAAAGACAGGGAGGAGCAGAACAGGCAGATCAACTGAAATCCACTGCTGAGGGGAGCAGCGGGCGAGGCAGGAGAGGTCTGCTGCATGGCATGTGGGTCCCCTCCCTGGCCAGGAATCAAACTCACGCTGCTGTGCTTTGGATGCTTCACAGTGCAGCACTCAACCCACCGCGCCACCAGGGAGGCTCTAAAGTTAGCTAAGTGAGGAAGAGGAGAAAGGTGTTCCAAACAGGGAGGAAAGTATGTGCAAAGGCCCTGTGGCAGCACATAAAGGTGGGTGTGAAGGACTGAAAGAAGGTGATCGAGTATCAAGTGTCAAGCGCCAAAGAAAGTGAGGGCAAGAAGAAGCTAGAGAGCCCACTGAGCTAGATCGCTCCAAGGACTTTGGTCCCACCTGGCAGCAACGGGCAAAGCCACAGAAAGAATTTTAGATACAGCTGGCATCGGCAAGGAGCTTCAGAAAGTTCTCTTCTGTCTATGTTGGTGTCAACTCTTTAGCTACACACGAAGCAAGCGCCACGTGTGTGTCTCCAGCATCAGCCTCGGTCCCTGCACGCAGATGGGCCCAGTTCATGCCTGGAAGCCACGCAGCACAGCTGGGGGCCGGAGCGGGGCAGTACTCACAATCTCCCACATGGACTGGGCCGGCATGCAGGAGTCGCAGTGGACCAGCGACTCTGTGGACTGCGGGAAGGTGTTGGGGACGCTGTAGCTGAAGCACTGTCCTAGGCACGCCCTGCGGGGGAGAGGTCAGCACACCATGTCACTGCGGGCAGGCACAGATGGGCAGCCCCGTCCTCGTCCTCCCTCCTGGTCCTGTTCTCCCCACATGCAGCCACTAGGTCCCACCTGTTCTGGATGGACTTGGCCTCACAGCCACTGTGGCCCACGATCTGGGTGATGTTCTTGGCTTCGCACCAGGCACTCTTGTCCGGGAACAGGGCCAGCTTGTTGATGGGCGGTGGGGCGGCCAGCAGCATGGCGGGGAGGACAGCCCCCACCAGGACTCGAAGCATCGTGCCCGTGGCCTTCAGAGCCCTAGAACTGAGCAGGCACGGCAGGTGAGGCCCGAAGGCCAGGAGGCTGCAGAGCAGCGGGTGACGGCGTCACAGCCTCGCTGACGCTGGCCGCTGCCCTTAGCGGTCCCGGCTCTAGCACTTACGAGCCAAGCACAGTCCCGGACAGCGTCGTGCGTGTCTGTGAACCTCAAAGAGGGGGCTGCTGAGAGTATGTGCACATGCGGGTATCACAAGAGGCGAGCAAATAGCACAGACGCTGGGTTGTTGATTATCTGTACCTACTATTGAGCAAGTCGTTTTTTATCGCTGTGACTCAGTTTCTCCACTAAACCACGGGATGGCGCCACCGTGCACAGAAAAGGATTTTCTAAACAAAGCTAAACAAAACTCAGTTCCCAAACACCTGCTGAGCGTCGCTAGCGCCCTCCTTGCTCTGAGGCTCTGGGGCCTCCAGGGAAACACTGAAACTGCCCCCGCAATGCCTGTTCTCGAGGGGCTGGTCACGCAGTATGTCCCCAGGACATGATGCCATGGGGTCAGCCCGCCGATGGTGGGAGGGCTCACCTCTTCCTTTCACTGTCAATCTTTGTACCTCTTGGCTGGCTGGACCTCTGGAAGAAACACCACCCCCAAGCCAGACAGACTTTCTAGAACACCCCTCCAGAGCCTGAGCCCACAGTCCACACACACATCATTCTCCCCAGCTCCATCCCAACCCCTGCGCCGAGCGGGAGACATCCAACCAAGTGCTGGTCCCTCCTTGAACTCCCTCTCCGGGATGACGGAGCGAGGCATGGCGACCCCAGCGCCTGCCAGAAGGTGGCACTGCAGGGCAGACTATCTGGAGCACCCATCCAGAGGGGGCTCTGCCAGGGTCCCCCAGCTCAGCCTTCAGGAGGTTCTGCCCACACCCCACCTCAACAGATGTGACGGAGAACCCTTCAAAAGGACCTGGAAAGGAGGGTTAGCCTGCAAGGAAAGGGGTCCTCTGGCACCAGGAAACTGCACCGACCAGGCGTGTGATGCTGGACACTCGGGCCTCTAGGTCCCTACCTGAAAAATGAGCGTGGTGGCCAGTGGCCTCCAGCCCTGGTAGACACCAGGATTCCCAGAGGACTGGAGCAGGGCACGGTCTGGGTGGGGCGGCGTCTGCATTCCCACTAAGCCTCCTGGTGTAGGTGCCTCAGCTGTCTTGGATGCCCCCAGGGGGCTGAATTGGGAGGAGACAGGTGCTGTCCCGCTCCCCCCTCCAGCTCTCGTCAGGCCGACTCGGGAACAACCCAGCCTTGCCCACTTTCTGCTCTAAGCGGTGGGCAGCGGGTGAAATGTCTGGGGAGGGCAGGGGTGTCGGCCCTGAGAGCCTAGACGGATTTTGGGTGGGAATGCTGGGACAGCTGTGACCCTCCCGCCCAGCGAGCCCCTCAGGTTCTGCCCCTTGTCCTCGCAGGAGGTCTCAGGAAGCAGAGCCCGGTCCCACCTCACGGCTGCAGTGGATGGGGGAGCAGGAAAGCAGTGGGAGGTGACCCAGGCTCTGCCCAGCCCCGAAGAGGCTGTCAGGACCAGGGCGCCACCCACACTTCAGGCCTCACTTACGAGACAGACAGCAAAGCCTGTGTGCAGCACAGCCCACCCCAACAAAACAGAACAAACGTGCTCCCACTGGCACCGAGTTCTCTGCAAGCCAGGCCCCCGGGAGGTGGCTCCCCCACACCCTCCCAGCACCTCTTCTGCCCCTGGGAATTAGTCTCTGATGGCCGGCTCTGGCCGCAGGGTCTGCAGCAGCCCACTGAGGTCAAGAGCTCCCTGGCCCTGCCCTGGCTGGTGACCTCAGAGGGGTCAGGCAACTTTTGTCCCGGAACCGACCCCATCCTGACTCCTCCGGCAGATGGGAGGAAGGTCGGGACCCAGGTCTTAGGGTTTGGAGGTGAGGCTGGGACTGGCATGAACGTGCCCTGCTCCGGTCCGGGGTTGGCGTTAGGAGGTCATAACAGAATTGTAGCCATGGGCGAGGACCAGGCTGAGCTTGATTAGAGCTGGGATGGAGGTTTACAGGGAGATGGGGTAACAGTGAGTTTTGGGGGAGTAGCTGGCCAGGAGGATGGGGGAGCCGTAATAAGGTGAGGCTGTGGCAGAGAAAGGAGATTTGACCCTTTTCTCCCCGCCTGAGTGAAGCGCATCACGGAGGACCAGCTGTGCCCAGGGTGGGGCCCTGAAACCCCACCACCAGGCCGGGCCTCTCCCCAAGACCCCCAACCCCTGCCGGGACTTCAGGGGAGGGGGCTGGGGTTACTCTCCTTCCCCAGGTCAGCACCTCCCACCAGAAGCACGGCTCCTGGGGTCTCCCTCTGTTCAGGCCTCAGCCCCTCCAGGCTTCCAGCCAAACTGTGCCTCTTACCTCAGCCTTAAGATGGAGAGCCCAGCACTTTCCTCGGAGAAAGGCTGGGAAGATGAAATGAAAGCACCCAGCGCAGGCCAGCTCTCTTCCCCCACCGCACCATGGGGTGGTGGGAGAGGTGGCCACTTCAGAGCCAAGTGGGAGCTGAGCAGGCCAGAGGTGCCAGGCCCGGCTCGCCCACACACCTTGATCGGGACACACCCACCACCAGGCCCGTGGTGCCCCCTGCGCGGAGGGGGGGCTGGGGACTCTGCTAACAGGTTTTACTTTTTGTTGGTTTATGCTCTCTCGTTGTTTTTTCAAGCAGCAGCAACTCAGCTCATTTTTTTAAAATAGTAGTCAGACCTTCCTTCCTGAGACACGAGAGCCTCACCCAGATTCTGGTTGCTTCCTGCCACAGAGGGCTCACGGCAAGTCGTGGACTCCGCACTATCAGGCCCGCTGACCCCTGCTTTGCCAAGGAGTCACCCCCAGGCCGGTGCTCCTCCCTGGGCCAGGCGGTCCCTGCAGCCTGGCCTGGGACACTGCTCACTGTGCACCCGGGAGAGGGGGTGGGGGTGCCGGGGGGGGCAGGAGCCAGGGCCCAGACCTACACCCACCCACCCACCCACGCACCCCTGCCTCGCTACAGCCAGAGGTGGTGCCCTCGAGGCGCCCACTGTGGAAGAGGCACAATCTGCGCACGCACGTCTACACTGCTGCAGCCTTTGGAGCAAACCTGTGGGACAGACACTATTATGTCCCCCCACTTGACAGATGAAGACAGTGAGGCACAAAGAGACGGATAGATGCTCCCCATGGGGAACAGAACCTGAACCCGGCAACAGCAGAGGGGCCGCAGCTACCCCTGCACATGGCAGGGCTCCAGAGGAGGAAGAAAGACCCGAAGAAGCGTCCAGGAAAGGGGGGGGGGCCGTCTGGAGTTGGCAAGAACCCAGGGGCTCACCGCCTCTGCCAGGGAGCTGCATCTCATCCCCAGGACACCTGCAGGTCCAGCCCCACTGGGGGAAGCTCAGGAGCCCATCAAGCAGCCCCATCCCACTCCTGAACCCCAGAAGCCAAGAAGCAGGTCAACACAGGGACCCCTTCCCTAGGAGCCCGGGAGAGGTATGCTCTTGCCGTTCTCAGACCTGAGGTCCTGCTTCAAGGGGGTCCTCAGCGCAAGGTGGGTGCCATCAGGCCACCCAAGCCCAATCCTGGCCCCACGCCTCCTCAGAGCCTCCTGCGTACACCGGACCACATTCTGAGAACGCAAAAGGGAAATTGGGGGAGGCCACGGCTGCCTGTTCCCACACTGGAGAAGCCGAGGCGGAGACAAGGGAGAGATGCCAGCACCCCCACTCTCAGAAGCAAACAGACCTGCCCAGGGGCTTCCCAGGAGCTCGTTCAGAAGGATGCCGGAAAGGGCGGGGGTGAGGCAGCGAGAACACAGGCTCTGGGGTCAGGCCTTTGGGGTTGGCTCTGTTTCCGCACCTGCCAGAACCCAGCCTCTTCCCCAGGTCCTGGCTCAAAGCCGAGAGCCTGGATTTCCTGACCCGTGCACAGGTCTAGGTGCAGCCCTGGCATCTGCGTGCTCCCACAACACCCTGAGCCCCAGCCAGGCCAGGAACCGCGGCCCCCCCGTCCTGGGGGGGTGCCGACAGGCATGGCCCCGCACACACACTTCTTGGACTCTGGTGTGGGAATCAAGCCCCCCCGCCCCGCTACTGAAACCCTTTGCAGGGACAAGAGCCAATTCTGTATGACAAGTGAACAGTCACTCCTCATTTCCTTCTGGGTAAGTCTGAATATTCAGGGTCCGTTAAGGTCAGCCGCCCCATCCCTGTAGTCTCTGTCTTTGTCACACTCACACACACACACCAGGGTAGACACAAATCCTGGTAGAAAGGCAGCCTTTCCCCAAGCCCCAACTCCCCGCAGGCACCTGTCCCACTGAGCCCCAACGCCGGGAGGGACATTTCCACCTGTGGGCTCGCACCATTCACAGAAAGCATGTGGGGCATGGGGGTGTCTCTCAAAAGATCAGGCTGGATGCTCCCTGCCCCCTCCTTCACACACACACATGTGCACATGCACACACGCACACACAGGCAAGAGGGGACTGTGACTCCTCCTTCCTCCACAATGGACTCTAAGATACTGGGGCTTGAATCCCGGCTTAGCCACTTCAGCCTTTCTGTGCCTCAGTTTCCCCATCTGCAAAGTGGGGAGGCGACAGCAGCAGTTCACGGCCACTGCGAGAGGGAACCCACAGAGCACAGATCAGGCGGCCAGCTCTGCAGTGGGCGCCCATCCGGGCAGTGCTGGGTGGATGTCGCCACAGGCTGGCTGGCCGCAGTCACCCCAGCCGCTCACCCTCCCTGAACTCCGCCCACGCCCAGCTCCTCCCACTCCCCCCTCCCCACAGGGTGCTGGGTGGGTCCTGAGAACATCCCAGTCGGCCTTTGCATCTGACCCCATGAAACTGGATTGCAAGGAAACCCCAAGGGGAATCCCAGGCAAGCGAGGAGGTGGCTGGGGAAGGGTTTTGAGGCTGCCACGTGCTGCCCAGCACAGCTCACCGGCTGGCAAGGCCGCAGCTGTCTCCACCCCGACTCCAACCCTGGGCCACTGCCCCAGAGAGGGACAGGGTCCTGGGGAGACCAGCCCCCTAGAACTGACTTCCAGAAAGCAGGCCGGCCTGGTGCACAGGACAGGGCGTCGTGGCCACGGCCTGGGCTTGGGGACCAGCCAGGGTCCACTGCAGACCTCGGAGGAGCTGGCTCCCTGTGCAGCTGAGGTGGCTGTGAGGGGCAGGGCAGTGCCAGACCCAGCCTGCACTCTGCAGGGTGGGCTTCCTCGGCTCACTCTGGGGCCCCAGGGTGAGTTCCAGCCCAAGCTCAGCACTGGCTCTCCGTGGCTGGAGGCAAGAGAGCCTGAGGGCCATAGACCAGCCGCTGACCACTGGCCTCAGCTTCCTAGGCCTCCAGCTAAACGAAGATGACCTGGGAACACCCGTTTCCACAGAGTCCCTCAGGGGAGAGTGGCTCCCGCCAGATCCCAAGCCCCCACTCATCCCACAGCGGACACAGGTCTCCACAAAATACTCCAACAGGCCTTTTCTCAAGGTGTCCAAACATGCTTTTCCAACCCTACCCGGCCCCCTGGCGTGTGGGTTTCCAGAGAGCCTGGTGCCATAACCTTAAAGAGGGAAGCCTGGCCAGGCTTAGGGTCATCTGCAGAAACCCCTTTCTCTCACGGAGAGCTGGCAGGGCATCTGGCTCGGGGATGAGTCACCCTGTCCCTGTCATGTGAGGCCCGCTCCCTCTCCCCTCCCTCCAGGCCCCTGTCCCATTCCTTAGCTCAGCTACAAACCCTCACTTGGGCTGCCCCATTTACTGCAGAGCTGACAGCCATGTAGATTCTCCATGCGTGTGTAATTAAATTTGGTCTTTTTCTCCTACTAATCAGTCTGATGTTAATTTGCTTGCTCAACCAGCCCCAGAAGAACCCACGGGGTGGAGGCATTTTCTCCCGTGCCCCTGCACCTTCTTTCTGTCAGCGCTAGCAAAGCATGAGCTAGCTGTCCAGGCCGGTAGGGTGGGCACTGCGCCGAGAGGCCGGCTAGCCTGCCTGCCTGCCTGCCTGCCCTCCTGGCCGCAGCCTCTACTCCAGGCCCTGGCCCTCCTGCCCGCAGACCCAAAACTCTTGCAAACAAATCCCCGCGTCTGTGCGCGGCACGCCAGGCCGACACATCTGCTCGGCTGAAGCATCCCTGCCGCCCTCACCAGCATCCCTGCCTACGAGGGCAGCCTCTGGCCCTTGGCATTGGGGTGGGGAGGAGCCAAACTCCTTCTGAAAATTCACTTTTTAAGAATGAGGCCATGGCTGCGGACAGGGCACACCATCTATCCTCCCCGCCCTGTCATCCACCCCTCCAAGTCTCCATCCCTCCAGCAAGGCCAGGAGAAAGAGGTCCAGTTAGCAAGGCTGGGTGAGAGGGGTGGGGGTCACCAAGGGAACGCTCCAGCCTGGCCTTTTCTCTGGCCCCAAGGAAAGGCAAACCACACCCAGGCAGCCCCAGCATCTGGGGGAGTTTCAGGCAGCGGGTGGGTGTTTTCGCAGTAACAAAGGGCCAGGGGCTCCTGGCTGACAAATTGCTTCTCCACCCCTAGCCCCCGGCAGCGCCCAGCCTTTGGCCTTCAGTCCTGACCCCTGTTTTCCTGCGGCTTTCCTAGTTCCCCGCTGGTGTCCTCCAGCCGGGCAAGGGCCTCAGGAAACCTGAAAATGTGCCCTTCTCCCCCGGTGCCCGCCAAGCCTCGGGCCACGCCAAGGCAGGCGGCTGCAGTGGCTGCCCCTTCACTGCGGCTTGTAAAAGATCAGAATCGCCCCGCCCAGGGAGCGGGGCGGGCAGGTGGCCGGCAGCAGGCCCTGCAGTCCAGGCGGCCTCGTGGGGGTGGAATTCTTAAGAAAACTGAGCCCCCGGAAAGGCTGGCTCCCCAGGCCCCGACTCAGTTCCAGGGGGGATGACCCAGGCCAGGCCCCTGGGGCAGGCGGAAGGTAGGGGGAGGGTTTCACCGGCTTCGCCTGGTCTAGGGAAGCATTCATGAACCCCACTGGGGGGGCCGTGCCTCGGACACTAGGGGATTGTCTGAATTTGAGGGGGGGAAGCAGGGGGACGCACAGACACAGGCTCCCACAGAGGGGCAGGACCCGGAGACAGAAAACATAAGCAGAGCCCAGCCCGGGGAAACTGAAAACGGAGCAAACGGGTAGAACAGAAAGAAAGAACCGAGAAAGTGGGAGACGGAAACAGACAGACAGACAGCCGAAGAGACAGAAAGACCGAGAGACAAAAAGAAGGCAGAGAGGGTCGGGAGCCGAGCGGCTCGCAGCGCAGCGCGGAGAGGCCCGGCCAGAGCCGACGCGCAAGCCCCGCGGCCGAGCCCTCCGCACCGCCCGGGCGCCCGCGCGGCCCGACCCGCCCGGCTTTCGCTCCGCCACGCATCTCCCCCCTTCCCCCCTTGGCCGCGGAAACTCCTGCCAAGAACTGGAAGCCCGCGGCGGGCCTGGGGACGGGCTGAGGGCGCAGGGCTGCCCCTGCCACCCCGTGCCGCGCCCACGTCCCCAGCTCCGGCGTCCCGAGGCGCCCGGACGCCCGCCGGGCCCCCTGGGCTCCCGGGCTCCCGGGCTCGGCGGCCGCGCCTCCGCACCGCGTCCTCGGCCGCCGGACGGGCCAGGGGCGAAGCTCGTGGCCGGGGGTGCGGCGCTGCGCGCGGCCAAAGCCTCTGGAAGCCGGGCGCCCGCGTGCCGGCCCGGCCGGGACTTACCGCGCGCGGCGGCGGCGGTGGGGAGCGCGGCGCGCCCGCCGGGTCCTGCGGAGCGGTCTGCGGGCCGCGCGGGTGTCAGGCCCAGCGCCCCCAGAGGTCCGGGGAACGGCCGGCAGGGCTGGCGGCGGCCCCGCGAGGCTCGGCTGGGCTGCGCTGCGCGCCGTCTGCGGCCCCGGGCGGGCGCGCGGTGCGGGGGAGCGGCGAGCCGAGCGGCTCCGACGTCAGGGGTGTCTCCGCTCCAAATAGGGAGCGAGGGCGGGGGCAGCGGAGGGAGGGACGCGAAAAAGAAAGAGCGGGCGGGCGCGCACGGCCGCTCCCTCCAGGCGCGCAGGAGGGGGCGCCGCGGGCGCTGGGGCCCGGGTCGCTTCTCCCTGCCCGCCCGCGAGCCCCGGACCGGGCTTCGGCGCCGTCGGACGGCGCGGCGGGCCTGTTGCGGTCGCCCAGGCGGTGCCCCAGGGCTAGGGCAGAGATCCCAGCACCCGGCTCGTTCAAAAGCGCCCTCCGCCGGGTTTCTCTGCGCTCCACTCCTCTCCCCCGACTTTTCCTAAGACGAGGTCATCAGGCCGTGCCAGGCCTTGGGGGGACAAAGATGGAGGTGTGCCTTTTTGTGGGAACTTGCTCTACGCTCCGCACTTCTGCGATTCGCCCCACCAGTGCGCTCGCGCACGGGAGCGCGCGACCAGGTCAGGTTTCTGCTCTTGGTGCTCGACCCTCGCCCAGCTCCCCTCACCTCAGACATTTGGCTTAAGCTCCCAGACCCTTCCCTGGTCCCAGAAAGGACCATTCAGAATGAGCGCCAGGAAACTGCCAGACTCACTTCTCTGGCTCCTGCGAAGAGGACCCGGCCGAGCCAGGCCTCACCCAGCCAATCTGTCTGTACTTTGGGCACTCCGGTGGATGGAGGTGGAGCCCTCTCGGTTCCGTGTGCCCAGTGGAGGAAATAGCTTTGCCCCTAGAGATAACCCATTAGACCATCGCGACACTGGGTTTCGCTTTCTCTCAGTCGTGCGTGTCCATGTGCTTTTCCCGGCCTGCGTGGGCCTTCTCACGTGTGCCCGCTGCTCTGTCACCAGGTTGCTGAGCATCCTGGGTGGCTGCTCCTGGCCTGGAGACAGCCACATGGACTCGGCCTGTCCAGGCTCTCGGAACACAGCCCGCTCTCCAAGCCTCCTCGCGCTGCTCCTGCTGTGCCCTGCCGGGCTCATCTTCCGGTGAAGCCTTCTTCAAGCACACACTGGAAGGCCTCCCCCAGACCGGGTAGCGTGGACTCCCCAGTCCTCTGGGGTGATCCTGGACACAGGACACACACCTCTGTTAACGCGTCTCCTTCGCTTCGCCTCTTTGGCCACTAGGTCCTGGGCGCACTGTGGGCAGCCATCACCTGCTTCTTTCCCTGTTCCCAGTGCTTAGGGTGGGACCAGACGGGGTACAATTTATTTGGCTGAAGGAACTCATCGCCCTCTGGCTCACCTAACTTTCTACGGGGATAGCCATGATAGGATCACAGCCCCACATGGGGAGCACTTCCCTGCCCCCCAATTCTGAGCACTTTCCAACAACACAATAAATCCATGAGATAAACAGGTATAGTTCACCCATTTTTTCTTTATTATTTTATCGAGGTAACACTGGTTTACAACACAGTACACGACCTGGGGTTTCAGGGTCAGATCTCTCTGGATGTATTACCACACCAGGCCCACCACCAAAGCCTTACCCATAATCCTCCAGCATGTTACCCGCATTTTATAGGTTCAAAACAAAACCTAGAGAGAGGTTAAATAGTTGGTGTAAAGTCACACGGTCAGAGGTGACCCCTCTCTTGGGCGACCATGGACAGAGCTTGGACTCACTGCAGCGGCAGTGGGCACTCGGGATATGACTGCCATTTAGCTGCCCATCAGCATTCTCAGCGTGGACCCTGGCAGGATGGGGAGGGCAGTTGTCTGCATGTGGTAAGGAGCCCCAGGGCTGCAGGAAGCTGGCTTTGTAGCCATCCCCAAACCACACCGCTAGTGGCTGACAAAGCCTAGACTTGAACCTGGGCCCGTCAGCTCCTTGGCCAGCACACAGGGGGCGGGCGGGCGCTGCCTCCTCCACTCAGCCTCGATGGGGTGCCACGCCATGGGGACCCGGGCTGGGGGAGGGGACCCAGCGGAAAGGCAGAACCTGTGGCGTCAGAGCCTCGGCGCTCAC
This sequence comes from Galemys pyrenaicus, assembly GCA_019455555.1. Lineage (NCBI taxonomy): Eukaryota > Metazoa > Chordata > Mammalia > Eulipotyphla > Talpidae > Galemys > Galemys pyrenaicus. The sequence goes on along the minus strand of JAGFMF010012145.1, from coordinate 2,079,879 downwards.
GGAGATGCACCTGGTTGGCAGCGGTGCGCCAGTTGCCCCGACAGGCCTGGCTGGCACGGGGCACGGGCCTGAAGCCAGAGCCTGCTGGCTCCGGGCCAGCCTCTGGGGCCGGGTAATGTGGGGCCCAGAGTCAGGGTAGAGGGCTGAAAACCTCTCTCTCCAGCTCATTAGCAAACATCTGGGCTCAGGAAAATGACCGACCTGGAATGTGACTGAGCTGTGGGGAGCCGCTCCCTCCCGAGTCCCGGGAATGTGAGCTCCCTCCCGCAGGGCACGGGCGGCCAGCTGTTTCCTCTAATCCTGTCAGCCTGGCCTCCACAGGGGTCCAAACCGCTGCACTCTCCTGGAGAAGGAGGGAAAACAAGCCAAGGGCCTTCCTTCCCTGCTCAGCCGACGGGTCACAGGGCTGGCACTGGGGCCAAGAACCACAGTCCTTCCTGCCTCTGGGAGATAAAGACCAAGAGTGTCCACACTTCCCGGTTCAGAGTGGGGAGGAGCCAGGAGGACTCATCCTGGGAGGTTCTGGAATTTTCCTGCTCGGGTCTGAATCCTTGCTTCATCACCCACTGACTCGGACTCTGCAAAACTGTTACATTTCTGGGCCTCGATTTCCTTACCTGTAAAAGGCAGCTGGGGATACTCTAGAACCGTGGTTGAGTCTCACTCTTTGAACAAATATTTATCCTACCTATATTATGTGTCAGACAGGCACAGAGGTGTTAGGAACACAGCAGTGGACTAGGGAGGCAGTGAGCCCAGCACGTGCATGAATGGCTTTCTCTCGACACCCAAGTGTTAAGAAACTAAGCAAGCCCATGGGAGAGGTAATGGCAGAAGCCTCTGAAGGCATCGCAAAGAAGTGCCCCATGAGGAGCCAGGATTCAAGGAGATAAATGGAAGCACAGGGCATGATGGAAAAGACCATGTACCCCAGGAAATTAGTTCAAGCAGGTTCCTGTGCAGCAGAGGGAGGCGGGCAGGCAGTCCGGGACCCACGCCAGGCTCCAACACAAAGCTTTCTACCTTCCTCAAGGAAGCCTCAGTTTCCTCATCTCCACAATAGGACTGTAACAGTCCTGTGCAGGCTCCTGGGAAAATTCATAGAGAGAGTGGGGGACATGAGGCAGAGCCTGGCTGGGGCATGCTCAGGAAGTGCAGCTGTCCCTATCTCATCCTCCCCCTTACCCCGAGGAAAAGGATCTCCCTGGGGTTCACTCAGCCAGTCAGCAGAAGGGGGGCAGAATCAGGTACTTTGATTCTGACCCACCCTCAGGTCGTGTCCTCTGACCTGGCGGGCTCAGAGTGGGGCCAGAGAAGCGGCCAGGCTGTAAGGTCTGTGCCCATGAACATGAAGGGTGTGGGAGGTGAGGCCTTGGGCTGACTCAGAGAGGAGTGGACCCTAACAGGAGGGCCCTGGGCCCAAGACAAATTTTAAATGCCCTTTGTGGATAGGATGGGAGGTCTTCAAGAATCAAGAAGAGATATCCAGTGCTAAGAATGGGGACATGAGGAGAGAAGAGCGTGTCAAAGATGAGAACTAAATTCTGGGTATTTTGGAATGGAAAATGATTTAAAAAAAAAGATTTATTTATGCATACAAGGCCTGGGGTATAACCAGGGGAGTGGAGGTGAGAGGATTCACCAGAGACAGAATGGGGAGTACAATAGGCAGATCTTCTAAAACACACTGCTGAGGGGAGCAGTGGGTGAGGCAGGAGAGGTCTGCTGTGCCGTGTGGGTCAGCTCCCTGGCTGGGGATCGAAATGTGCTGCTGTGGCTGCAGCTGCTTCATAGTGTGGTGCTGAACCCCTTGTGCCACCAGGGTGACTCCCTCCCCCAGAATCTTAATTAAAACAACAGTTTTGATTTTTTCCCCCACTTTCTCGGTGTCCAGCACAGCGTCAAGCAATAGAGATGGAAGGTAGGAGGCCTCTGTTTCCAGGAAAAAGGCAGACACACAAATGGGAAGCAGCAGAACAAAGGAAAAGCTAATTGCCAAGGAAGCTGCCCAGCCTGGGGGGCCAACGTGTTCGGATAAGGGAGGTCCTCAGGGTGACATGTCTCGGAGGATTTGCTGGAAGAGGTAGGATGTGAAGGAGGGCGAGATATGACCAAGACCTGGGCAAGATGAGAAAACAGACCTGGGCCTCCTCGGTGGCGCAATGGGTTAAGCAAACGCACTGTGAAGCAGACCGCAGCCACTGCAGCACGAGTTTGATACCTACCAACGTCCAAGGAGGGGACCCACACGGCACAGCAGACCGCTCCTGCCTTGCCCACTGCTCCCCTCAGCAGCGTGTTTCAGTAGCTCTGCCTGTTCTGCTCCCCACTGTCTCCAGTGAGTCCTCGCACCTCTGGCACCCAGCTCTTGCATGCATAGATAAATAAATCTTTAAATCAAAAAAGAAAGCAGACCTACTGAGTGGGAAAAATAAGATTGATCTTTGACTAATACGTGGCCCTCATGGCACCATTCATATAACTGTCCTTTATTGGCCAGAAAGAGCCTCAGAATCCTCCTTAACACAGTTCCTCCAGGCTGTCACCACCAAATCAATACATTTGGCTTGTGAGATGAAACTTAGTTGTTTGACTGGCTGTCTCACCCCTATTTGTTTTAGGAATAAATTTTTATTAAAATAGTTAATGTGCTAAGATTTAGTTACTGGGCAAGTTTTTTTGAATGCCTACTACATGCCAGGTTTTGTTCAGGTACCAAGGATACAGGAGCAAAACAAGCCAAAAAACCAGCGATCCATAAGTCTCTGCCCTCAGAAAACTTACACTCTAGTGGAGACAACCAAAAACATACAGGTGAAGATGAAGAGCTAGATATTAAGAAACGCTGGAGAAAATCAAGCAGGAAAAGACGGTTAGAAGCTATGGGAGAATGATTAGGGAAGGTCCAGGAAGGAAGAGACATTTGAGGAAAGACTCTGAGGAGGAGCAACCTGAGCAGAGAGCAGGAGGTACAAAGGCCCTGAGGCAGGCACGCGCCGTGTTCAGGAGCAGCAAGAGGAGCAAGGGAGAGGTGGTGGGAGTCAAAGTCAGGTAGGTTCTGGGAGGCCCAGACCTTGAGTCGTGGAGTTCACTAAATTGACTTTGTCTTTTTCTCCAAGTGTGTGAGAAAAGTCATTGAAAGGTCTTGAGCAGTGGGTTAAGCAGTGCACTATGAAGCAAACTGCAGCCGTTGCAGCACGAGTTCAATCCCTGCCGCCGGCCAGGGAGGGAACCCACATAGCGTAGCAGACCTCTCCTGCCTCATCTGCTGCTCCCCTCTGTCTCTGGCAGATCCTCTCACCCCTCAAGCCTCTGGCCTGTACCCCAGTGCTTGTATGCATAAATAAATCCTTTAAAAAAAAAGGTCTTGAGCAGAGAATGCCTGATAGAATCCAATTTAACACTGGCTGCTCTGTGGAGAATCAAGGAGGGAATGATATAACATAGTCTGACATGACTGTACCACAGGCTTTTCATGTTTGAATCCCACAGCAACCTTTTGAGGTGGGTATGACCACCGTTGTCCCTATTTACAGATGAGAAAACTGAAGCAATGACAGAGGAAATCTCTGTCCAGGCCTGCAGCAAATAAATGTCAGGATTGGAATTCAACCTGGAAGTTGAAATTGGAAGTCCTGGCTCTTAGTCCCTCTCTTGAGCCCCATGGAGGGTGGAGTTGGGGGGTGAGCATGCAGAAGGTGGGGCCCTTGAATACTAGGTTAAAAAATTCAAACTATATTCTGAGCATTCCTGAAAATTTCCAATCAGGAAGTACGGTACTTCAATGAGTGTAAGGCAGCTAGGAGTGAGAGGCTGGAGAGAGCTAGGAGGCCATCGAAGACTTGCAGAGATCTGGCAAGGTGAAAGAAATCCCTCAAGGCTCCCCTTGCTCTGCTGACCTGTCCAGGTCAAAAAGAAGTTTATGGCTGCTTTCTGGGTCCAGGGAGCGGCAACGACAAAGCTTAACAGATGCAGCTACTGACCTATGGGGTCTGTACTTGACCTCCTGTGGCCTCTATTTCATCTTTAGAAGGTATCTCACTAGATTTTTTTTTTTTAAAGATTTTATTTATGCATACAAGCACTGGGGTACAGGCCAGAGGTGTGGAGGTGAGAGGATTCACCAGACAAAGCGGGGAGCAAAACAGGCAGATCTACTGAGATACATTGCTGAGGGGAACAGCAGGTGAGACAGGAGAGGTCTCCTCCCTGGCTGGGGATTGAACTCAGGGCCTAAGCCCTAGGCCACCAGGGAGGCCCCAGATCTACTAGCTCTTGTCCATTTAACTTCAATGAAAAGCATCAGCCAAATGTAGAAACCTGCTAAATTCAAAGAAAACGACTTGGCTCGACTGAGACTAACTCTACTCAGTTTTAAAAACTCAGGTTTAAATTAGGTCAGGTCACTTTGAATGACCAATTGCAACCATAGTGGTTAAGTCTGGGTTCTAGAATGGGGTAAGAATCCCACCCATCACCTGTTAGCCTTTGGGCAAGTTAATTTATCCTTTCAGAATGTTTCTTCATCTATAAAATGAGGATAATAGTACTTCTTTCATAGGATTGTTGTAAAAATTAAGCATCATAATATATGTAAAGCCTTAGAACAGTAACTGGCACAGAACAAGTGCCCAATAAATACTATTATTACATATTCATTTGAAGTGATCAAATGAAACTGTGCCTGACTCAAACTGGCTAGACCAGGCCTAGAAAGAGTTGACTGACAGTTGATAATGAGCTCCTTTCTCTAGTCCTGGTTTCTTTCCTAGTTAAGACTCGTCTCCTGCCCACTCCTGAATTCCTCCAGGAATTCTTAACATCGCCTTCCCCCACTGGCATCTCTGGATCTGAAAGCGAGGAGCCCACAACTGAAGCCAGCTGCCCTGAACACAAACGTTGAGTCCTGTTTCCCATGAGCTGGAAGTTCCACGAGGAGTTCTTGATTCTATTCCATTTCTTCAGTGTCCTCCTCCTCCCACCCTCTCCTGGCCGAGCACGGTGACCCTGAACTCATGGTTTTTAAAAGGATGTAGTTTCAGAAAGGTAACGAGCTTTACTCATGTGGGTCTCCAATGAAGAAGAATGAGGACAAATGACGTCAATGATTATTCATGAAGCTGCATGTTTCCCACCAGTGTTTAGGCTCTTACTGTCAGGAAGTCATCGGAGAACCCCTTCTCACCTCAGTTCTTGCTATACTAGACTCTAAGAGCCAACTCCTTGAGCCCAAGGAAGTTTGTCCTTCTCCTCCTCCTCCTTCCAGACGTTTTACTGCACTGAGTTACCACTACCTCACACTTTTTCCACACAGAGGCTGCTTAGGGGACGCGAGAGCTTCCGCCCTGCTCCTGCCCAGGTCTGTGTGTACCCCAACTTCATCTCTTAGTGTCCGAAAGGAAGTGGTGCTTGCAGTTTAGAGAAAAAAGTAGTGATAGCTTCCAGATGAGCTTGTTATTCTAAATTTAACATTCCTTTGGGTACTTAGAATTTCCACTTTCTCTCTTCCACCCCTTCGCATTTATGTAATTAGAAAGCATGCAACAGGAAACCGTGTGTGCCTCAGTACCACTCAGGATGAAGGCTGTTCCAGTCCCGCCGAGGACATCCTTGTAGAAATACTGTGCCAAGTTTATTTGGACAGGTTCAAAAATAGTCCTTCAACAATACAATCAGATTGAACCACGACAAGTAAAATGTAATTATGGTCTGGTTACATAAAAAAAAATGTAAACAGTGAGGTTTGGGAAAACTAAAGGCAAAACTTCATAGACAGTGTCTTCATTTCCAGCTGCTCATGGCCGACGAGCAGGATTTCAAGGCTGTGTCCAGATCTTTTGGGAAAGACGAGCGAGAACGATTCCGGTGGAGCAGAGCACGACAGCACGCACTCTGAGGCCCGTGTCCTGAACACATACAACCAGCCTGATAATGGCTCCGGGGGGGATGTGGAGCACCAAAGTCATTCACCTAAATATGAGTTCAAAATACATATTGTTCTGGGCCAAATTACACAGTGGCAAGCCCACTGTACGCACTTCTATACGTTGGCAAGGCAGTGCACTCTTGGGGCGCCACAGCTTTATCCTATCATCCTATGTCCAGTGGGTTCCCATCACTCTCTCCCCAAACCCATGAACTTCCTTGGACTTGGTTCCAGAGGGCAGACAAGAAGCAAAGTTGCACGACTCCACGAGGGCCCCGGAGGATTTGAATTTCTAATGAAACTTAAAGTAGAACAGAATGTGAGCCTCTGCCAGCAAGCTGGAACTCTCTGGAGGCCGATCTGAAATGGGGGCAGGGAGTGGGGACAAGATCGAGCATTGTGCTTCAGGCCAGTCCGTGTGCGGAGCTCAAGGCAGGAATACCAAGTACTTTGGAATTAAAGCAAACAGCCAATGCTTCCTTTGGCTGGCCTCTGCCCAGAACTATTCCCTCACAGAGCTAACCAGCTTCTCAAAACACATTAATCGGTACTTCCAAGGTGCCGGGCAAAGGGATCCATGCAGATAAACACCTAAAAGCTACTAACATACGAGACCGAACAGCTTGACTCCAGCGCCCACCGCTGCCCCCTCGCCCTGACCCATCCAGAGAATTAGCCGGCATGCTGGGGTTCTCTTTGTCTTTTTTGGAAGGTGATCTATTATTTTTTTTTCCCTGCTGAAAGAAGATGGAAAAATTGAAGGGAAATAAAAACTTTTAAAGTAAACATGGAGAACACAAGTGTAAGAGATGTAACAGGTTGCAAGGTTTTTCTGTTACTGCATCTGTTGTCTTGATGGTGGCGTAAGTGGGGCAGAGGAAGCGGCAGCGTGGCTGTGCAGGCCCTGGCGGTGGTCTGCAGTCCTGGGCTCAGGCCACCACTGGCCTTAAGCTGACCTAAAGAAGCAAGAAAGCTCAGAGGAGCCTGGACAGCTCGCAGGGCGGAGTGGCTACTGCCCGTTTGGTCGAGTTTAGCGCACCTTTCCAGAAAGGGGAGAGGGACAAAGGATGAGAGAGGTAAAAATGAGGGGGTATTTGCTCCCCTCAATCTACCCATGACAACACCCGTAAGCACTGAGATCTAATCGACATTTCAGAGGTGGTTTCAGACACCAGTTCCAGACAGGGGCCCAGCCTCCTCCCTGCCCACTCGGGCTGTGCTGAATGCCTGTCATTTGCCAACACACATGCCGTGATTCTGCGCCTCTGCACGAGCTCCCTCGTCCTTGTCCATCTGGAAAGCCCAGGTCAACTTCGAGTCTCAGTCCACAGTTCCTCTCCTTGGCCAGGACACCCTAAGGAGACTTATCTGGTCTCACTGCGCTGTCTCTACCCCCTTCACATTCAAGGCCAAAGGGAGTCAGCATGTTCGTCTTTCCATTAGAATCTAAAGCTCCTTGAAGGCAGAGGTCTGTGCTGTGATTTTGTCTCTGCTGCCAAGCACAGTGCTGAGAGCTCCCAGCAGAAGTGGAATCAACATCGACAGAACAGGAGCGGCATCCAGCTCTGCCCACCTTATTATATTCTCTTCACTTACTGAAACAAAAACGTTCACCGTCACCCATTAGCTCTGCCCTTGTTACTATAAAGATAGGTAAAAAAGATAGAGAGACAGCACCTGTTCATTCTCAGAATACCTCACTATTTTGTGTTCAACTTGTTTACTCCTTGACAGAAATAAAACCAAAGGAATAAACTTGGACGTCAGAAGTGACCCTTCTGTCCTCAAGCGTCAGATGTTACATGAAGATACAATCAACCAATGTGGCCTTCGCACTGTATATCACAACTCCTGCCCCCAGGCTGGAGCCTGGCCTGTGTCAAACTCCATGAAGCTGCAGAAAACCTCACTGGAGAGCGCCATCAGCACCGTCAACCGCCAGCTCTGCATCCTGCAGGCCTCGGGGAGAGCAAGGCACAGCATGCCAAGGCTCCTAAGATGACGTTCATCTTCATCAGACAAAAAAGCAGCCCCCCCCCGCCCCCGCCAACCTCCAACACAAGCAGTTCTGAAAACTTGGGGGGGTTAAGCTTCAGGGGGCAAGCAGGGAGAACTGCGCAGGGCTTGTGGGTTCAGGAAGGCTCTCCAGAGAAGTGGGGACCCGCAGTGACTGCTGCTGGCAGCTCAGTCTCCCTCATGTCAGAGACCAAAGGCAAAGAAATGCAGGCAATGTACTGGGCTGCCTATTTTTGTTTAATTTATTTCCTTAAGACCACCTCCTTGCAATTTCCAGAGAGAAAATACAAAACAAGAAACAGACTTGGTTTCAAATACATAGACAGTGTGCTGGAGTTGAAAGCATTACTGATAACATTGTTACAGAAGAATGTCAGCTTACTCCAGGGCACTTCAGTATTCCTGAGGAATAAACATGATTTCTCTTTTCCTCCCACTGGGATGTCTCAGGTGTCAGTCACTGCTCCTGCTCCTGGAAGGCAAGGGCAGCAGGTTAGAGCAGCCGGACGCACGCGGACAAGCCTCTCTCGCTGACGGCTGTCAGACCAAGGTAGGGACCCAACCCTACCACCTGGTTTGCTCAAAAACTGACAAGAGGACTGTAGACAAAGCTGCCCGGCTCCTAAAAGGGGCTCCCTGACCTTGGAGGGAGAAGAATGGGGAAATCAGTGAACAGGCCCGGGTAACTATTCCTAAAACCTGGCAAAGGGACACATCACAGGTGAGGAGAAAGAGCATAGCACTGACCTTGGACTACTGATTAATGATTAGCTCTTTCACAAATTCCTTAACCTAAGATTTCCTTTTCTCAGGTTCTGACTGAAGACAATAAAACTTCTCTCACAGATCTACTGGGCGGTCTAGAGAACATACAGGGCCCGGGATGGCCCCCAGGCGCTCAAGAGGCAGTCACCATGACGTGACTATGTTGAAAAGGCCCCGAGTTAGGACTCTGCCCCTCTTTGTAGATGATGGAGGATGACAACAGCCAGGCACAGACTCAAGTTCAGATAAAGTTCTGTTCTGGAGCAGTACCCACAAGGTTGTAAAAAATGGAGCAATACTTTCCACTGTGACTCCTGGCTATTAAATATACAATATGCACACACTCACCCCTGAGCCATTATCCATGACAACACAGTTTATAACAAAGAAAACATTTTGAAAAATTAAAAGACCGGAAGTTCCTCTCCCTGTTCTTTTCTGTTGCCAAGAAAGTGATGTCCGGAGCAGTGGCTTTGGTGCTGCAGCTGCACCTCTTCTTCCACTGTCCCTGATCCTCTCCCCACCCCCACACCCCGGCTCTGGCCAGAGATGGACCCGGAGGGTGGCAACAGGGCTGCCAGGCTTCCTACCTGGCCAACTCTCCCTGCTTCCAATTCTCTTTCCAAACACGCACAGGTGTGTGGGTAGGCAGCTGACCTTCGAGTCAGGCTAAGGAGTCAGGCTAAGTCTAAGAGGCTACTGTGCAGTGGCAGTGTACTGTTCTTTGAGATTCGGTGACCCTCGGGGCCTCCGTTTTGACCAAAATTAGAACACCTGTCTGCAGCACATTCTCTGCTCTACTTGTGACTGTAGCGAACAACGGACAAGCCAATCACCCGTCTTTGGTGGCCCGGACCGCAGTAGCCAGTGTTCCAACCGATACTGCACCTGGACAGCTAAAAACATTCTCACATTTAGTCCTCCCAATAAGCCTGCAGGTACAAATTATTACACTGGCTTGATAGATTGTTTCCTATGCACAAAGGACTCTCAGAAGTAAACTCAAGATCACACTGGAAGCAAGCGGAGGAGCAGGTCCTGCGTGGGTCTCTAATCGACATGATAGACGATTCTACACATCCAAGGAATAGGAAGTTCCTCACTGAAGGTCATGCTGTATTAAGATCATATCTGAGTAAGCCTGAGGCCATAAACCCATCTAACAGGACAGACACTTCATTCATTCAGTTTGCATTTATCTGAGTGCCTACCTAGTTCGAAGCCCTGGGGATAGGAAAATAAATACCATCTCTCTCCCTGAGGAGCACCCAGGCACCTGTGATCCTTTCACCTAGACCCCAGCGTAGACAGCCGCCTACATAAGGCGATGGGAGAGGCTGCGACACACAGAAACTCAGGAAACTTAGAAACTCCTTCGCTTTCACGGGACCTGCTGTCGTTTCTCATCCTGCCTGCATCTCTCTATAGGCAACGACTTCTAAAATTAAGACCCTGTGCTCGTCAATAAAAAGCACGACGGCGACGACCGTGCGCCAGCACCTTCAGGTTAGCCTGAGTGCGTGACGTGCTTATAGGGCACGCTGAGACTGGCAACAGAGAGCGCGGCTCACAGGCATCTCACACAGGTCTACTCCACGTGACGGGAGTCTCTCGGCAGGCCCGTCACTCCAGCCCTCTGAGCTCAGTGTCCACTGGGATGCACACGTGCACCTCACGCTTCAGGGAAGGACAGAGACTTTAGGCAACCAAGTGGTGTCCACATCACTAAAGACCAAAGACCAATTAGGATCGTGGGGCACCGCTGACACACAGTTTATTAATTACATGCATGCTAAAGAATTCATCAAGAGAAAACTCCTGTTCTTTTGAAAGAAAGACAAATACCAACTCTGTACATACTTTGACATATTTTCCATGTAGAAGATACGGAGCCTGGAAGTCGTGCTGGCAGTTGGAGTAGGCCATCCCCAGTCCCATGCCAGAACCAAAGGCTAATGGCCACATTCTTCCTATGGGCGAGGGGGGAATCCCAACAGGGAATCATTAAGACACGGTTTTTGCTCTGACATACACACATTTGCTTAGGGCTCAATAAATATTCGACATGCATCATGTGGATGACAATGAGAAGGATAAATTAGTAAACTTATCTAATCAAATATTTATTATAAAATATCTATGGTGTCAAGTGGAGGTATTAATAAGTGAAACAATATGAAAAAGGAGTCATAGTTGAACCTTCCTGCAGTTCTGTATCAGTCTCATCATTTGCTTATTTAACCTCATTAGAAATAATACCACTGGTAAATCAATTTAAAAAAAATACTACAGTAAGGTGACCGAATTTTAAAACTATTTAAGATTTCATCAGTATTTACATATTTTGATGTATAGGAAGTCATGAGGTACTTAAGTCTATACTGTAAATGATTACTTCACATCAGCACTGTGTTAACTATGAGTCCCTCAAAGTAACCCCTCTGGCTACTGTCCAACATTCAAACCTCAGAAGTTCTGCCACAGAATGAAAGAAATATTGCTTGCCAGTTGCTTAGGAGAGTTTTTGGCCAAAGAGAAAAAAAAGTGCACTTCTGGTCAGTTGTTTTTATTACCAGCAGGACTCTCATTTTTTAGTCTCTTTAAGAATTATAATTAATTAGAAGTATTTGAGCATGCAGATTTGGCCAAATGACTCACTGGCAGTAAGCACAAGTTTTCAAAATGATATCATATTTAAGATATCAAGCATCCTGACTTAATGCCCAGAGGGGATTCTAGAGACGCCCAACCCACTCTGACCTCTTTGGAGTGCACATTCTTTGTCTCGCTCATTTCAGAGTGGCCGACCTAAGCCCCAATCGGATGGGTTGGCAGCCATGTGTACACGTGCCTTCCAGAAGCATCCCTGCTAGGTGTATGCATACTCTTTTAGGACATTATGATGTGAAGTAGTAAGAATCATACTTACTTTTAAAGAAGGTAAGGGAGAAAATAAGTCCTAATCCAAATCCAGTACCTAGAAAAAGGGGAAAAACATGTTAAACCTTGTTATGGTAACTTGACAAAAATGAGTGTTTCATGAATGTGAACATATATAAAACAAGATTACTTTCACATAAATTGATACACAGTTGATTTTCTCATTTCTAGCCTTTCCTATTGCCAGAGGCTTTGGGGATGCCTTTAGTCCCCTAGCTTACAATGGGGGATAAAAGCTTCATTCCCATTTTGTCTAGACAAGTCCTGGGAGGTGGGGAACAAGCCCAGAGACAGTTCTTGAGAAGCTATGTGCACCACTTGCAAAGTCTCCAGCATCCTGGGCTCTCCTGCCCTATTTCCAGAAGGATGCCACATCAAAACAGATGCCACATGACTGGGTGGTGGCTACTTTTTAAGGAAGATGGAACAGAGTGATCCACAACAATTCCCAAAATCAAACACGAGGTAGAATGTCCAGACAGGCAGAAAGTACGACTCCACAAGGCCCAAATATGGAGATTGGGTCTCCCTGGTTAAAGGGGCACTGGGGTTAAAGTCTCAGTGCTATCAAGCTATCCCCCCAAATGTGGAGGTTAAATCCCTTCCCGCATTTTACTCACAGAACATTCTTAACCATCACCTTTCAAAATAAAAGAAAATAACTAATTTAAAATGAAATGTCACAGGCTTGGAAAATGGAAGCTCCTGTCATTGTAGGCTAAATCCACACTTTCACTGCTATGTCTCAAATCTTGGTCATTCCCGTTTTACCATTACAATTTTTACAAAATTCACATATCACCTATACAATTACTTATCATTTTTTTAAAAAGTCAATGTGAGCTCTAATTAGACAAATTAAGCCTCAATTTAAATAACATTGGTATAATCATAATTTGAGTGCTATTGTTTTTGTAAAGTATTAAAACAAATATAGTCACTAAAATAAAAACAGCTGCGGTACTACTCTGGGCAGAGGGAATGCCACCTTGTTTACTACAGTGACACACGTCCTAACCCTTGGGATAAACTCAATTCTCCATTATCAAAAAAGTTAAAGTTACACATGCCAAGGCAGAGAGCCAAGTCTGTTACTGTTTTTAAAGACATGACAGACAGGCTTTCGAAAGAGCATCTGATGCTCCTGACAAAATATCTGCCTCATGGTTCAGCAGAGCCCTTGACTAACCTCTTCATCACCAACTACAAAGTCCCACTTGCCTTAAGGTTTTCAAATATGTGCTGTTGGAATTCCAAGGGCTTCTTTTCTGTCTAACCATGATTTCAGGCTAACGTGTGAAAATTCAAACTGCTCCTCAGCCAACCAACGTGATCTTTCTGCTTCAAACACAGGGAACGTTATCACAGGCAAGCTAAACTGCATCTTTTTTGATCCAAGTAATTCCTTTTGCACCTGTGCGACAATCCAGTTGAAGTTGGTCTGAAGGACATTTATGCTATTTATTCAGAATGATTTCTGGTAATCCTCTCCTATCATATCTACTTGACTACACCGCATGTTTCTTTCCTATGATTGAGCCCTACACAAATGAATTTGAATTAAAAATCATTACTTTGCCCGTTCAATAGACCCCTGTATTAGGTTCTGTTTTAGTGCCCCAACTTTAAAGCAGAATATTTGAAAATCACTCATGTCATCCCAATTTCCATATAACGTTTGTTAAAAATGGTGGAAAACTAGCCAATTTACAGGCCACAGTGGTTAACCTACCATACTGAGAGGGAAAAATAACGAACATTTGAGTGTATTCTGTGAGTACATACCCCCACCTCCCCAAACCACCTACCAATTCTCATTTAGACCGAAAACCAACCATCTGACAGGGTACTAGTCCCCATTTTCCAGGTGCAGAATCTGTTAAAGGTTACTCTGTCTAGTTAGCGCTAGGTCAGTGACTGGGCCCACGTCTGTCCGACTCCAAAGTCACAGTCCTCTATGTCCTGATACTGGATTCCCCTACAGTTTCAACCATGCAACAATCCCTACCTCCCCAAGGGAAATTGGATTATCAAGATTTCTGCTGCCAGCCAAGTCAGATGTAGCCAAAAACCAAACTGTGCTTCCCATGCCCAGAATGCCCAGGCAACCAGGGTAACAAGTCCACACAAGGCCAAGAGAACTGGTTCAGATTCATTCCCGGGCTACTCCTACTGCACGTCACAGACACAAGCCTTCCTGGTCAGCGTGATTCCAGAACTTCAGAGAAATGGAAGCTATCGCGACTGAGACTCCTTGGCACGATTCTACTGCTGCCTGGCCTAGGAAATGGCACAGGGTTCACTCCCAAGGTCACTTGCCTCACCCCCTTGCAGCTGGAAGATGAGTAAGACAGTAAATTGGTACTAGAAAATGAGGTAAAGGATTTGGACCGGCTTACCAATTCCAAACCAGGCAATGGGATGGGGAGGTGGGCCAGTGAAAACATCATGGCTTACAATCAGCGCTTTTGGTCTTCTCCATCTGGACGGCAAGTTTTTGGCAATCAAATCAAAAGCCCAAAAGGAAAATATTTCAGCATTTTTCTTGTCCCTCTGACTCCATGCCTGTCTCTCTTATTTCCCCCCAAGGAATGAAAGTTCTCTGATGTTCAACTTTTCCTAGTAGTAGACCAAGAATGATGCGAAGGTCCCTTGCTACCAGTATCGCTCAGCCACGAAGATGAGAAACGTCTCAAAACCACGGAATACAGAGCAGAAAATCTTTCATCTCTAGATCTGAAGTTCAGGCAGATAGCCCACCACCCAGTTTTGCGTCAATTAAAGGCATTTATCAGGCCACAAAGAAATTTAAAAAAAAAACAAACAAAAAACAGAAAAAGCTAAGGCTACGAGTATACGCACGCAGTCAGAATCAGACCGGCCAAAGGCAGCGTGACCCAGGAATGTGTCCTGTAATCCTGGCAGTCGCAGGGTGCCTACACCTTGGATTCTTAAGAGATTTTTCCCCCCTCTGTTTCCATGTTTTCGGGCACAAAATAACAAAAGACTATTCTCTTAAAAAACATACACACACAGAGAAAATGATTTTTAAATACCAGTGTTTTACTTAAAGTTCGCTATCTCAGTTATTTAAGAGATAAACAATGGTGGGGCTGCTGATGAGTTTTACAGGTTCAAGTTCTCACATGCTCAATTTTCTTTTAAAAGGCAACGAGTTGCTTCAAAGAAACTCCCACCTGATCGGGGGACACCAACTCTGCAGCTGTTTCCACTAAAGATTGGCACCTCCAGGCTAGGTTTAAACTTCATAACAATAAAGCATGAAAGGTTTGTCTTACAATAAAAACAAACCAGCATGGAAAAGAGAAGAGTTTTCTCTACCTTTGGCCACTTCTTTTTGTTGTTGCATGACAAGCTCTCTTGGAGGAAAAAAGCCAAAGGAAAAAGTACAAAGCATTTTTCACCTACCCTGGAAGCAAATATTTAACTATGAATGAAGTTTATATAACTTTGCCTCCCCCTCCCACCCCCAGTCAAGCCTGTTCTTTGGGTCCACGCTATCTGAAATGACAAATAGCCCTAAAGTAAAGAAATGCCTGATTACATATAGGTACACATCTTCCTCATAGCAAAGTCCAGTTAGAGGTGGAAGGAGAGAGGCAAGGCAAAACAAATAAACAAAAACACACCCCCCACACACAAAAGACAGGCCTCATGGAATTGACATTAGGCAAGCATCCCATGCTCTGCAATCATTTCTCCTGGAGAGGACAAAGAAGTGGTACAAATTCTTTCAAACAGAAATTACTGTGAACCAATCTAACCTGCACTTCAAAGCATGCTTAGTGCCCACATTTTTAGGAAGAAGCAATTCTGTAACAGTTCATCTGATACTGTTTCAATAACAAAAACAACAGAGAATTCCCTCCCACTAACTACATATAAAATATTTGTCTTATCTTATGCTCAAGTGAATTTTGTAACAATTTTGTAACAAATTTAAAAGAATAACAACCTTAAGCCACATTTCTTGGAGGGGGGCAGCACATGTTGAACCCTGTAACTGTGACATACGGACAGTTTCTACTTGATGCAACTTTATTTAGGAAAATCTTCGCTTTCACCATACCACAGACCATAAAGCTTTACTTCTCTGCAAGTAATTAGGAAGCAAACATAATCAGCAAGAATTAACAAGCAGGCTACATAATCTGATTGCAGTCTTGGGGTAGACATGTACTTTGGGTATTAGCCGCTAAACAAGTCGGAGCAATACATGTGCCTAAGGAATAAACTCGGTCTAGTTCTAACTGCCATTGGACTTTCAGTTACTTTCAGTAGCTCACTGTATGGCTAGGCACAGAAGAAAAATCCACAAAATTCACTTAGAAAACATTTCTATGAAAGACCATAGGGGGAGGGATAGATCAAAGAGTCATCTCATGTATCAGTAATGTAACAGTTATTAAAATCTCCCTCCAGCTTACATGTAACATTTTAAATGCGGTTCCAGAATTTCATAAGCCTAAGGTATAGTTCTTAATGCTAAATCTTTCTGCATCTAAACGTTAATTAAAATTGCAAAGGAACTATCTTCACTTGTGCGATAACTTATAGCAAGATGTATGAGGAAAAATTTAAGTACCATAGCCGACTGGCACTTCCTGAACATGAGACACTACAGGAATTACAAGCAAGTTTTTAAATTCCTAGAAATCATGTGCCAAAAAAACTTTATTAAATGTCTCAAAGAAAAGACAAAGCTTCTCCAAAATTAGGGCTTTGCTCCCTGAGAGCAGAATGGCAAGAGCATAGATGAAGTGGAAGGGAAGGGCCGAGGTCAAAGCAGGGCTCAGCTCTTCCACAGCTGGCTGGCTCTCCCACAACCTCAACAAACTCATCTGTAGAATGGAAACAATCTGACCCCTATGCTGGGAACATGTCAGGTACCCAGCAGCGTGACGCAGAATTCAGTAAGCTCTGCTATGGCTCTAGTAAAATGCGAGACATCAGAAGTACAAGGGAATGGCTGCTGCTCTATTAAAATACAGCTCTCTGCTTGCTTAGAACACACTATAGGGGAGCACCAGCTGAATATCACCACTTTCCCCCTACCCTTGGCATAGTGGACTATATTTCTCTGGGCATTAGCAATTGTTTACAGGAATACATCAGGTTTTAATATATATTTTATTTAAGTAGGGAATTCCTTCAGACTTACTGCTTTAAAATATAATACTCTCCCAAAGCTGACTTGTGTTAAATAAAGCTGTATTTACGCTTTGAACATGGATTAACATCAAATTGACCTATTTATAATAGAAAAGCTTTCCGCTTCAATCATGTTTCTATCAGCTCTATTATAACCATCAAATGCATTTGTTAGGACAGAACAAACAAGAATGTGCTTTTATAGAAAAGTACCCTTGGGACTGAGTTTAGTGAGAATTATATTTCCAAGAAACATTCCTGATTTATGAAAGATGCTTAGGGTCCAATTTATGAGGGGAAAAAAATAATTTTAAGTCAGCTCCAAACTGTGTTACTTAATCCTTTGAGGCAAAGATGGATTGTCCCAGGTGTGCATGTATAAATGCCAAGTCATGTGAATTAACCAAAAAAAGTGTGCCAGACCAAAGGCCCAGAGATGGTAAATGCGTCTGTGTTAATTAGCGTCTCGAAAGTCAACATTGCTGCCGGCACATAGGAAACAGACCAAGAAGGTGGCCATTTTACAAGACCTTAACCTTCCCCTGGCTATCCCAAGTAGACAGAGGCTGGAACATCTGTGGGAATTTCTTGGGTGGATGTCAATCACCATGATTCTGATCGGAACAAGAAAACCAGTCAGCAGAAAGGAGAAAAGATAGGGAAGGTAGATGCAGAAGTCATTACTAATGTGCTTCGAGAAAAGCCAAACTCACTCAACCGTCCTTTTTAAATGAGTGTGGATAGCACAAGTTCACCTTCAGAATTCTGACGGCCATGTAACTTTCCAAGAACACACAAAAGAATGAATCTGGCTGTATACATTTCACTGGACTATAATTAGATAATTCACAAGTGAGCATAGAGTCTAGGGAAATCAGAAAGAGCTCTAAGGATTAATTACCAAAGGGAGACTGAAAAAAAGATGCAGATTTTCCCTGAGCACACTGAGACCCACTGTATCGCCCGTCTGGAGGGAGGGCACTTTGGGGTAGTACACGGAGAAGCATCGTTATCTGGCTCACAGAACTGTCTCATGAGGCGTATTAAGATCATCTCAGATAGGAGTGGAAATGACTCAGAGGGGTTAAGTGACTTACCCAAGAACACACAATTGAAAAGAGCAGGACTCAAGCTGAGAGCGTCTGATTCCAAAGTCACAGCTCTTTCCCACACCCGGGGTAAAGCCCAGAGAGAGGTCAGCAGAGCGGCAGCGCCAGTCGTCCATGGTCACACACGAGAACAGAGTGTTTTCTGGATTGTGGCACCAAGCTGGGGTAATTTATGACTAGACATTCTTCAGTCCCTCAAGGGAACCACAGATGTTTATCAAGAGTGGTAACAAAAACCTGATATTACGTAGAATCAATGATAAATAATCAAACTAGCAAGCCTGGAGATGCAGCCCTTTGGGCACTGACTGGAGACACACTGACTCCGAATGGCTGAGGCCTACAAACTGCTCAGTGAGGCCCTTCCTTGCCAACACCTGCAGCCCCGCCACCAAAACAAGAGTCATTAAGCTCTTAAGGTATATGAGTCCTGTGGGTCAGAGGAAAACTCAATAGAGAAACAAGTACTAATAACTTCTTTTCCTTCCATATTTGGTCTACAATGAATGACACGTTATTAAGCAGAAGACAATGGGGACACATTTCTTTCCTCTTGGAGCATACCAGCAGAGAATATAGTTTAATTCTTTGAAAAGTGGGGACTGTTACAACTAGCTGTTATTCTTCACCTACAAGGTTCTGTAAACTTGGGGGTAAGTCAGGTTAACCATGATTGTGAACACTAGTTAAATGTCTCAGTCCTTGGGAAAATTACTTAACTTCCCTAGCATCAGTTTCTTCCTATGAAAAACAGGACTGCTCAGTGTCTGTCCCTGACCGGGAGCAGGAGGATGGAGCTGCATGGTGTGTGCAGAATGCCTGGAAGAACAGTTCATCTGCACACAGGAATTCTAATTGTCTTCTTTTTCCACAAAAGTATTTCAAGAACAAACTGAAAGTTCAAATATTTACACAACACTAAAGGGCACAAGTAGTAGGTTCCACAAAAGTCAGAAGTAAATAAGACAGTCTCTTCCCTGGGGAGCTTGTGGTAAGAGGGGAGAACATGCTAGAGACCCAGAAAACCGAACAAAGGCAGCTCATTGGTGCTTGAAAAAGGAACTAGAGGAAAGTGGGAACACACTTAGCTGGTAAGGTTTCTTGTTTTTTTAAGTCTTTTAAGAAAAGGGTGGTTTCTCACGGTAGACTTTTAACAGCAAGGGTTTGGGGGGATGGGCACACACACCACCCAGTAACTGAAAAGCAAGGTGAATGCAGGGAAATGGGGGGTGGAGAGCAAGAAGCATGTCCAGGAAAGAGGATATCAGACTAGAAAGGAATCTGGGGCTAGTCTCATGGGCATCAGAAGCTGGGGCGAGGTGTCTACACTGCACTCAATTCAGCAGGAAGTTTTTAAAAAGAAGTAACACGACTGAAGCCATGCTTTAGGAAGGCTCACCTGACAAGGCCTGGGGTGTAGGGTTATGTGGAAAGGAAGAGGCTTTCACTGGCAGAATTCATGGGACTTAACAATTGATTAAGTGTGGGAGATTTATCAGTTTGCACGTTCAGAATTTACCACATACAGGCCTATACTGAAATGCTTTTAAAAGTTTTCCTACAACTAATGGATTTCAATTTAGTCATCTGAAATGATGCCAAGGAAGTTGCAGCTTTCTTAGGACTACCTTCCTAGTAAAAAGTGAATTATGCTGCTTAAATCAGTTGCTTCAGTTAATCATCTAAAATCTGTGAAACATGAATTTTGAGTGGTTTATGTACGTGCAAGTTCTGACAATCAGAAACATTTGTTCTAACTAGTAAACATTTGTCAAAAGCTCGTCTACAAATCCATCAACGATTATGTCAGTTACAATAGTTATAAATTACCCTAAGCATTCAAATGGAGGTTTAGGTCAGATAAAGATATGTGAGGTAAAAGCATGAGGCTTCAATTCCCCCTCTACACTGTGAAGTTGCTGATCAAATAGCTTTAAAATCCTACTGCAGACACATACCTGAGGCAACTTGGAAAGTCTATGTAATTTTAATCAAGTCCCTCAGTCACACTGCCATCAGCCTGACCACCTGCCTTCCCCCAAAATCACTCACACCCAACTTCTATTCTGCTCCTGGTTTTCCCCCCAAAAAAAGAAAAATATTGATTTATTTATGTATACAAGAACTGGGGCACAGACCAGAGGTGGGGGGGGAGTATTCACCAGAGACAGACGGGGGAGCAGAACAGGTGGATCTACTGAAATATACTGCTGAGGGGAGCAGCGAGTGAGACAGGAGAGGCCTGCTGTGCCATGGACACCACGTCTTTAAAACATTTTACTGAAATGTAATAAACATACAGAAAACGGCACAATTCAGAGTACCACCCAATGGATTTTTCGACTGATTAAAGCAGTCCACGTTTATCAGCAACCAGATCAAGAAACAGGAGGTTACCAGCATCCCCAGAAGACTGCCCTGTGCTCCCTCAGTCAAAACTTGACACTCAAGGACACCACAGTTCAACTTTTTTTAAAAAAAAATTTATCTATGTATACAAGAACTGGGCTGTAGGCCAGAGGTGTGGGGGGTGAGAGGATTCACCAGAGACAGAGTGGGGAGCAGAACAGGAGGATCGATTGAAACACACTGCTGAGGGGAGCAGCAGGCGAGATGGGAGAGGTCTGCTGTGGTCACCTCCCTGGCCAGGGATTGAACTCCTGCTGCAGTGGCTGCTGACAGCTTCATAGTGCTGAGTCTTAACCCCTTGCGCCACCAGGGTGGCCCCCCACAATCCAACTTTTAACAGCACAGAGTACTTCTGCCTGATCTTAAACTTACATAAACGGAGTGACACAATAATTTTAGCCCAACATTGTTGTGAATAGTTGTAGTATGTTCATTATCACTGCTATATAGTATTCCACTGTATCAACAGACCATAATTTACAATTCTGTCTGATGATGGGCATTTGGGCAGTTTGGTGCTATTATGAATAGTGTTTTATGAACATTCTAAGTTATCAGATGAATATACATGTATGCATTTCTGTCTCCAGCTTCCACACTCCCTCCAAACATAAAATTGCTGAGTCACAGGATGTATCTCTAGTTCACTTTAGTTGATACTGCCAGTTTTCCGAAGTAATCACAATAACTCATAATCCTATGAGCTGAGTCTGAGAGTTCTGATTGCTTATACGCGCATCAACAGTTGGTGTTTAATTTTTTTCCATTTTCATTTTACTTTTCATCCACCAACTGGACAATGTTTTGGTTTTAAATTATTTTTGAGGCACAACTTATGTAGACTAAACTGTACCCATTTACAGTGAGTTACTTCAATGAGTTTTAATAGATGTGTTAACTGTGGAATCACCACTATAATCAGACAAAATATTGCTATTACCCCCAACGTTTCCCTGTGCCCCTATGCAGTTCAACCTTCCTTCTACTCTTCGCCCAAGGCTACCATACACCTACTTTGTCATTATAGACTGGTTTGCATTTTTTAGAATTTTATATGTAAATGGAACCATACATATATATAATCTTTTATGTCTAGCTTCTTTCACTCAACATTATTTTTTAAAACGATGCATGTTGTATGTATTAGTTTATTCATTTTCTTTAGTGAATATTCCACTCCGTGAATAGTCTACATTTTGTTTATCCACTCACCTGTTGATGAACTTGCAGTTTTTTCTAGTTTGGACATACTGTGAATGAAACTGCTATGAATATTCCCATTACATAAGTCTTTGTGCAGACATACGTTTTCATTCCTCTTGGCTAAATGCCTAGGCATAGAATGGCTAGATGGTATATTTAACTTTGTAAGAATCTCACCAAACAATTTTCCAAAGTGGTTATGCCTTTATACCTCCCCATTAACAGCGACCAGCATTCCAGTTGCTCCACATCCTAGTCAACCCTTAAGATTGTGAGGTTTTTAAATTTTAGGCATTTTAATGGCTCACAGGGCTATCTCATTATGATTTTAACTTGCATTTGCCAATCAACACTCAAGTTAAACATATTTTCATGTGTTTATTTGCCGTTAATATAACTTTTTTGTGAATAAACTTTCATTTACATTTTACTTTATTCATTTTCTTAAATGTATAGTCTTCTTAGATTAAATCTGAGTTCTTCGGTCTACAAAAAAGTCCTTCATCAGACATAGAATACTGTAAATATTTTTTCCCATACCATGGCTTTTTGTCCTCTTAATGATGGTCTTTAAAGAAAAAAAGTTTTAAATTTTGATCAAATAGTTTACCAATCTTCTCTTGTGATTTTGCTTTTTGTCTTTTCTGAACTCAAGGTAACAAAGAATTCTCCCATGTTTTCTTCTAGAAGCTTGATAGTTTCAGTTTTTAGTTAGGTCTATGATCCTTTCCAGTTAATTTTCATGTAAAGATGAGGTTCCATATATATACTTATATATATAATCTATATAAACATATATATTATACATTATATATATTATATATAAATATATATAAAACCACTTGGTGCAGCACAATTTGCTGAAAAGATTTTCCTTTCTCCATTAAACTGCTTTGGCAATCTTTGCCAAAAATGAATTGTATGTGTATTTCTTCTCTCACCCTGTTTAATTTCAAGTAAGTCTTAAACTCAGGTAATGTTAGTCATCCAAGATTTTTTCTTTTTAAAAATTGCTTTAACTATTTTGGATTATTTACATTTTTATATAGATTTTAACATCAGCATCTCAATTTTTATGAACATCTTTGAGCACCACTTCCGTGCTGGAAAAACAGATAATATAAACTTTCTCACTGCGCTGCTAGACTATAAAAGGAGAAATATATTAGTATACCCAATTCGGTGGCACATAACAAACACTCAATTAATGTTAGTTTCCTCTCTTTCCTTCTCTTGGCCTTTAAATAAACAGAATCCACTCTAGCAATGCCCTAACATTTCATTAGTGGGTCAATGGCTGTAGCAAAAATATTACCACACCAAACGACTTTTATAAGTAAATATTTGTATTTTTACTTGGATTGAATACTGAAATGCACTTGCCAGAGAAAGCAATTCAGCATATTTACTAATAAACTGTTTCAGGCCACATTTTAGGAAAGCATAAAACCACAACCAGAACAAAAATTTAAATATGTTTTCAAGTTCCATATAGCGCCTAATTACATTATTCTGTAATACTAACAGAATTCTCTTCTAGAAAGATCACAATGTTCTATTATTCATACTGCTGCCACAAATGGAAAAAGTATTTTTGCTCCCAATGTTTACAAGTACATGTAACAAACAAAATATAGATACTTATTCAACAATTAACATGTACTAATTTGAAAACCAAACCAACAAACAGCCAAAAACCTTTGAAGTATTTTAGTTTAGCCTAAATGATATCCACGAAATGTAGAGGTATCAGTTCGCAAACACAGGTTATGAAAAGGCAATTTTTGGTGAGCCACCAATACTTTGTGGTAACCCACATTTATCAGATGAATTAATACTTAAAGAAAAACAATTTACTTTCTTTTTCCATGACTTTATTAAATGTTCTCTTACAGTAAAGGATTTTTTTAAATATTAAAATGGCCTTAAGGTGATCAATTTATACTTAATTACTGTAGGAATAGACAAAATCTGCTAGTTAATTCTAAGGCAGGTCAATTAACTAAGTCATTCACTGTCCTCCTTTCTTAACAAGAACAAGGCCGAGTGTGTTCTTTTCATGAAGATGAAAGCTTGACAAAGCAGTAACTCTCATCTCCATCCACCGAGCTGACTGAGTGAGTTGCATGTAACAGGTGACCTATCAATGTAGGCCATGTATCATGTACCAGAAATCAGTGATC
Organism: Galemys pyrenaicus; assembly: GCA_019455555.1. Classification (NCBI taxonomy): domain Eukaryota; kingdom Metazoa; phylum Chordata; class Mammalia; order Eulipotyphla; family Talpidae; genus Galemys; species Galemys pyrenaicus. Next base: position 2,056,156 of record JAGFMF010012145.1, on the reverse strand, counting down.
TGCAAACTGCTATTTAGAGCCTTCCTGCTTCTCCTATGTGTCAAGAGCAAGACCATGCGCCACTTCCAGAGGCTGGCACCACCCCAGACTCCTCTTGCTCATGAACCATGTTCACGTTTGTAAATATCAGCAAGTACTGTCACTACATGTCTATCTCCCTTCCTACGCTTCTGGCCCTACCTAAATTCTGATTTCCCATTTGATCACTTCACTTTCATATAAATTTGTAAAAATATTACAATTTAGTTCCCTGCCTTCATCCTGGCTCTTTCAAATTCATTCTCTTCATGCTTCTTCAGTGATCATTCTGAAATCAGAAATTCAGCCATGTCACTATCATTCATTTTAACGTTCAAAGGTTTTTCTCAATGTTACAAATAGTTACCATAAGCAGGTAAACAATTCCACTCTTAGTCCTGCACTCAAGAGAAATGAAAACTTATGTCCACATAAAACGTGTGTACTTGGGCCTCCCTGGACGCGCAGCGGGTTGAGCGCCGCACTGAGAAGCATCTGCTGCGCGAGTTGGATCCCCAGCCGGGAAAGGGCTCCACACGGCGCAGCAGACCCCTCCTGCCTCGCCCGCTGCTCCCATCAGCAGTGCACTTAGGTCGATCTGCCTGTTCTGCTCCCCGCTCTGTCTCTGGTGAATCCTCTCACCTTCCACACTCTGGCTGTACCCCATCTTGTATGCATAAAATTAAAAAAATCTTTAAAAAAGAGATATTTAAAAAATATATAAAATAAATAAAACGTGTGTACTTGATTAAAGCATTACTCACAGCAGCCAAAAAGTGTTCACAACCTAAATATTCACCAACTGATAAGTGGATAAATAAAATGTGGTACATGGATAAATAAAATGTAGTATACCTATACCATAGATTGTTATAATAGATGTCAATACTACCCAAAGTGATCTATAGATTCAACTCCTATCAAAATCCCAAAGACATTCTTTGCAGAAACAGAAAAACCCATTCTAAAATTCTTATGGCATCTCAAAGGCGTCTCAATAGTCAAATAATCTTGAAAAAGGACAAATCTGAAGAAATGACTTCAAAACTTATTACAAAGCTACAGTAATCAAAAGTGTATCCAGTATAAAGACAGACGTGTATACACCAATGGAACAGAATGGAACAGTCCAGAAATACAGTCAAATGACTTTTGACAGGGGTGCCAAGACCACTCATGAGGAAAGGACGGTTTTTCCAATAAATGATGCCGGGAAAATGGCTTATTCACATGCCAAAGACTGAAGCTGGACCATTCCTAATCTGGCATCATGTACAAATATTAACTCAAGGGGCCTTCCTAGAGGCACAGGGGTTAAAGTCTCAGTACTATCAAGCTATCACCAGCCACTGTGGCATGAGTTCGATCCCTGGTCAGGGAGGTGACCCACATGGCACAGCAGACCTCTCCTGTCTCCTCTGCTGCTCCCCTCAGCAGTGTATTTCAGTAGATCCACTTGTTCTGCTCCCCACTCTGTCTCTGGTGAATCCTCTCACCCCCTGCATCTCTGATCTACAACTCCAGTTCTTGTACGCATAACATTTTTAAAAAATCATAAAACAGTTACTCAACATGCATCAAAGATGTAAGCATTACCTAAAACTATTAATTCTTAGGACACACAAGAGGTCAAAAGTTTCATGACAATGGTTTGGAAATGATTTCCTAGATCTAACACTGTGAAACAAAAGGGGGTTCCATACATATATATAAATATTGAGGCCTCTGTATCTACTCCTAGTCAGGGAGCTCCTAAATCCCTTGGAATTTCCTCGGTGACAGAATTGTCTTTTGCTCTAAGGAGTCACCTCAGAGTGAACTCCTGGATAGCAGGATGGCAGCCGGTCAACAGTAAGACCAAGCCATGTTTACTAGAAGCTTGGAATTTTCAGCCTCACCCATGCCCTACCCTTCTCCAAGAAGGGGTGTGGGGCTGGAGACTAAGTTAATGGCCTTTGTGATGAAATTGACGCGAAAGTCTCAAAAACACTGAGTTCTAAGAGCTTTCAGCCTGGTGAACACTGGGGAGGGGGGGAAACACCCCTCCACAGACATTTCACTCATCCATACATCTGCACTCAAAATCTTTCAGGACCCTGCCCTTCATATTTCATTAGCTGGGTATTCATTCATATTCTCTAATATCCTTTGTAATAAACTGGTTATCTACTAAGGGTAAACTGTTTTACTGGGTTCTGTGAGCCATGTTAGCAAGTTACCAAACGCAGAAATAGGGCTGTGGGAGCCACTTATTTATAGCTAGTCAGAAGCACAGGTGACAATCTTAATCTGTAACTGGCATCTGAAGCGGGGAGTCTTAATAGACTGAGTCCTTAACCCTCAGGGCAGCCTCACTCCACTGTCAGAGTGGAATTGAATTACAGGACGCCAGCTGGTGTCAGAAGTGCTTGGTGTGGAAAACCCACACCCCTACTGTCAGAGATTTGAGTGTGAGTAAAGGAAAATGGAGTTGCTTTCCTTTTTTGTACTCATATACCGAAGGCACAGGAAACAAAAGAAAACAAATTGGGCTTCATGAAAAGATGTTCAACATCACTGTCATATGGGAGATGCAAGTCAAAACTACTCAGGATGACAAAGGAAGAAAAGAGAATAACAAGTTTTGCCCAGAACACAAGAAATTCCTGAGACATTTGTGCCCTGTTGGTGGGAATGTGAAAAACAGCATGGCGGCTCCTCAACACTACATGGTCGAACAATTCCACTTACGGATATAGATATCCAAAAAAACTGAAAGCATGGCCTCACTCAAGAGGTATTCGCACAACTATTTGTTCACCAGCACTACTCACAACAGTTAAAACAAGGACATGACCTCAGTGTCCATCAACAGGTGAACAAATAAGCAAAATGTGGGACATGTGCGTACAAAGACATTCTATAGTGCAATATTACTCAGACTTAGAAAGGAAGGAAATTCTGAATAGGCTACAACATGGACATACCTAACGAGGGCGTTATGCCAAGTGAAATATGCCAGTTACAAAAAGATAAATATTTTATGATTCTAATCAGATAAGATACTTAGAATAGTCAAAATCAGAGACTGAAACGGGAATGGTGGTTGCCAGGAATTGGACAGAAGGAGAAAGGAAGACTTCTTGTCAGAGAGTTATGGAATGCAATGACAATTAAGCAACATTATGGATTTTTAAAAAATTTTATTTATTTTTGCGTAGAGGTTCAGGGTGGAGGTGAGGGGAGGTTGACCAGAATTCACCAGAGACAATTCCCTGCCCAGGGATCAAACTCAGGCCGTAGGGGTCATAGCATTGAGATTTAAACCCTAGGCCACCAGGGAGGCCCCATTTTTGGGTGTATTTAATACCACTTAACTAGTCATTTAAAAATAGCTAGTTTGGAAAATTTTGTTATGTGCATTTTTATCACACTTTGGGGCCAATACCCCACAAGGTCCTGATGGTTACATGAGATAAGACATGTAACATGACATGCTTAGTTAGCACAGTGTCTGGCACGTGATTAGCATTAAATAAATGATAGCCATTACCACCATTTTCTGAAGGAACCTAAGTCTCTTTCCCCTAAAACTTTACCTAGGCTGTTTCCCAGGTCTGGAATGCAGCACCCCCAACCCCGCGCCGACCCCCCCATCGGTTCACCTACTAAACACCTAGTATGCTCCAGAACGGAACTCGAATGCCACCAGCTCCTTTTCACATTCCTCAAGGAGGGAAGTCTTCAAAGGGTGCAGCCAGTACCTATTCATGTGTGTACACCCTCCTGGCTCTCCACATGGTTGGAATTAACTGTCTTAGGAAGTACATACAGACTATTACTATCACTGACATAAACTGCAATATTGACTGTCAGGCTTCCACACCACCCACAGCAGCCAAAGAGTAAGATGAACATGTTCATTGTTCTGATTTATGATTTCTAAGTCTACATGCCTGAAGCAACCATTTATCAAGTACAGGTAATGACCTAAGTACTCTTCAGAGATTATCTCATTTTATCTTTACTTGTAACAACACTCTGAGGCAGGTACTACCATCTTACAGATGCGGAAAGTAAGGCAGAGAGGTATTTATTGGTGCATTTATTTCTAAGTGCTCTTCTTTCATGTCCTCATGACTGGATTACAGCAGAACAGAGCCAATAACCCCTGAAAGATAAAATGCCAACTACATAGTTCACACCAGAGCAGGAAAGGCATGCTAATGAACATAACACATTTACAGGCTGCTTGTAAGGGTCCATGGCATCTACTTCTCTTAGTTACCAAGAGAAACACTTGCGTGTGATACATCTAGCTTACATGGACAGCCTTGCTCAGAAAAGTAGCACAGCTCTGGGCAACCCCTACCCCCATATCTTCTACAATGACACCTTCTAGAATGGCTGACCAATAAAAATACAAACTAGTAAGACCACATATTCCTCATGCTGGTATCACAGTGGGAGCAAAATTCAGGGAAAAAGAACAAAGGCAATTTTAAAGCTTTTCAAGTCACATTCAGGACTCTCAGGACTTCCATGTGAATCCAAGAAATGCTGGAATGAGGTTTTTCTCAAAGCCTCCTCTTACCTATCTGTTACGTGGAGGCCCTGGCCACTGTCACACAGACAAGAACTTGGTCATGAGGCCACAGTCTGCCCACACAGGTCCTCAGAACTAAAGAGTGACTTATCAGGACTCTGAGGGCAGTGACAGGCTTTCCATGGCCCACACTTGCAGAGCTCAGAAAGTCTCGAAACACAGAGAAGTGCTTCCACTGGCCTCTACAGATCTTGCGCTTTTCTCTTCCCGGGATCCCTATTTTCCCCAGGACACAGAGAAGAGATATAATCTCCTCTCTGATCCAGAGGCACAAGCACAAGCCAAGGGCATCAGCTACTAAGCCTCCTATGTTGGCAAGATACTATGCCTTTTATTCTCATTAACAAGAATGTGTGATTCATTCAAGTGGATATATACAAGACAGATTACCCAGTATATGTAAGAAAAATAAATGGCACAGTTCTTGAATTGAGTGGAGAAAAACCCCAGAGCATTCAATAAATCTGATAAAACTTAAAAATAAATCCATAAAATTAGCAAAAACCATTAATGACGCATACACATAAAACTAACGGAACATGCCATTCATAAAATGTAATATTCTTCACTCCTTTTTAATTTCCTGCAATAAGGCTTTGGCACCACAGCTTAAAACAACATCCCCCTCTACTTGTTTAAATACAAAAGTGCTCTCTGGTTTATGTTTCTTGGTTGACTATTCCCAAACATTTCTAATACTACTTTATTATTAAGGTCTACTGACAGTAATTTACATCCCCGGATGAAATAAAAGTCTGGTAAAAACCCCAAGAGTAAAAGGACACATGACCAAACATGTGAACAGACAGAAATTCATGTGCAATCTACCTTACTTGGAATTTCAATTTAAATGCTAATGCATTCAGCTAATAAACACACACTAAATCGCTAACATGGGGAAAGACCACAGTGTACAAAATCCTCAGCAATACATGTCAATTATTTAACAATAACTATTTAATGCCTCCTCTATGCCAGGGTTGGAGGATCAACACTGAGAACCAAATCAGCCTCTGGTTACCTGGTTTACAAGGAACAATCAAGTAAAAAAACAAATTGCAGGGCCAGGGGCCTCTCTGGTGGCGCAGCCGGTGGAGCGCTGCACTGTGAAGCATCCACAGCACAGCAGAGCAAGTTCGATCCCCGGCCAGGGAGGGGACCCACATGGCACAGCAGACCTCTCCTGCCTTGCCTACTGCTCGCCTCAGCAGCGTATTTCAGTCAATCTGCCTGTTCTGCTCCCCACTCTGTCTCTGGTGAATCCTCTCACCTCCTGTGCCTCTGGCCTGTACCCCTGCTCTTTTGTGCATAAATTTAAAAAAAAAAATCTTTAAAAAAAAAAAAGAAACTGCAAATCTTAGATGGTGATGTGTGGTATTAAGAAAATGATATAATGATATGAAAATAAACAGAACACCTGAGAACCTCTTACATGCTAAAAAAGTTGTTTTAAAAAATACATTAATTTTAAACTGTCCAGAGTAGCAAGGCAATACGTATCGGTGGAAATGGTAGGAAAAGAAACGGGTGAAAACAAGAGGAGACAGGAACAAGAGCTGAAGAAGAGAAAAACAGATGTTTATACATCTATTGTTTTTATAAAACAATGGCCCAACTACCTACTACAAGAAGGCAGGTGTTTTGTTTTTTTTCCTTTTTTGATTTGGCTCAACTTATCAGGTCAAACCACGCTGGAAACCACCTATCCTACCATATACCTATTAAACACACACAAAAAAAGGATTAAGCTGGGAAATAGAACTCCTCGTAATATGATAAGGGAGGGGAAGGCATTTATGAGTAAATACATCTTTTCCTAGAGGACAGAGTCTATGAGAACTTTCTGTTAAGGCATTACTCTGAGTCTGGCAGGATGGCAGCAGAGTGAAGACACCAGGCTCACTTCCTCCGTATACTCATGACTAGACTGCAGCAGAACAAAGCCAGTAACCCCTGAAAGATAAAATGACACTACAGTTCATATCAAAAGTGATGGTCTGGCGGAAAGGAGTGGGCAAAACTTTCAATGAATTATGTTTAGGACGGGGCATTACAGCCCAGAAGAGGGAGGGGCGGCCACTGCACAGAGCACCCCCATAGTTGTTGACTCATGGGAGCACACACACACACCCACACTGGAAACTTTAGAGACCAGCACTGCACAGATAAGCAGCTGCACAGGGCTGGCGTCCAAGACAGAAGGGACACGGTTGGAAGAGCCAAAGAAGTGGGGTGCAGAGTGATGATCACTGGTTTGTGCCTGAGGTCCCAGTACGGAACAGCTGGAACCTGAGCTGATGGGGAGGACCAGGTCAGATCACCTGTGTCTCCTCAAAAAGAAGGAGACTACTTGCAGCCTGAGGCTGGGATATTTAAACATCCGCCTGCGTCCCCTCACCCCACCAGGCTAAAACCCAGGAAATAACCGAACACTTTACTAAACGGAGTGTGAGTACCTGTTAACAACAGGAGTAAACACCCAGACTAAGGGTCTGTGCTGGGAAAGAACACCCCCACTCATGACGCTGTCTCAACACAGCCTAGAGGTGTAAGCTAACATAAAGCATGAGACACTTAAGTGGGGAGCTGGCCCGGAGGAAGGGGTCACTGACTCTTCATCACACAACCCTGGTACCATAGCACCAGGGCTCAAAGAAGCTTGAGTCCCTGATGCTCCAAATGGAAGCGATCCTGCAGCACCTTACTGCCTGGTTCATGTCTACCTACTACCCCTTGTCAGTACTAGTTCGCCAATCACTCCAACAGGTGCAAAGGCAGCAATCTATAACTTACAGATCGCAAACTGATCAGCCAGAATAACATATCATAAATGCTGGAGGAAAAGAAAATTCCTGAGAAGTCACAACCCAATAGAACTATGAAATTGCCTTCAAAGGAGTTCAAGGTAATAGTTATAACAATGGTCACAGAAACAAAAAAGGTGACATAAAGCAGAAACAGAAAAAAGGCCAGGAAAATAAAGCAGTTACAATGAGAGCAAATGAGTCTAAAACCAAATTAAAAAACAACAACACAGTAAAGGGTCTTGACAACAGACAGACACAAGCCAATGGAGAAAATTCATGAGATTGAAAGACACACAAGACAAAGATAAAAAAGAATTAAAAATTGAAAATAGTGCAAAAGCCCTTTGAGATAACCTAAAGAGAAAGAACACCTATATCATGGTCCCAAAAGAAGAGAAAAAGGCCTATCAAATTTAAAGAAATACTGAGAACCATCTCACACTTGAAACAAACAGATGTTATGCTCCAAGAGACCCAAAGAGTTCCAAACAAAATAATACCAGACAGACACATGCTAAGACACATTATAATAGAACTACTGAATGCTAACAAGAACACACCACCAAAAACGTCAAGAGAAAAAAAGGGTAAGTTATTAAGGGAACAAGAGTTAGACTACCAACAGACTTCTCGGTAGAAACACTACAAGCAAGACAGGAACAACAGAAGATATTTAAAGTTTTACTTAAAGAAAAGTATTTCCAGCCTATTACTCTACAAGTTTAACATTCAAGACAGAAGGAAGAGTAAGGAGCTTCAAGGAAAGGCAAAAACTACAGAAAATAATCCAATCAATAAACGGGCAGTAGCTATGAACAGACAATTCACCAAAAAGGATACCAGGCCAATAAACATGTGAAACAATGCTCGGCATCAAAAAGAGAGGTGCCGGTTAAAACCATAATGGAACACCATCACACACAATGAGTAAGGCACATATTAAAAAGACCCCCAACAGGAGAGGATGGAGAGAAAGAGGACCTCTCTTACATTGTTGGTGGAAATGTAAACTGGTGCAGCCATTCTATAAGTAACTTAGATTAATCTTTAAAAAAGGAAAAATGGAAAATACTGTACAACTCAACAATCCCACTCTTGGCCATCTAGCCAAAGAACATTGAAACTGCCAACACGAAACACTATATAGGTTCTACAGTGTTTACTGCAACACTATTTACAACAGGCAGGACATGGAAACAGCCTAAAATGTCCAGAAGTGGATGACTGGATCAGGAAGGGGTGGTACTGCCACACTAAGGGTACTAGCCATCCATAAGGAAAAGATGAATAGCAAAATGGAAGTAGTTCAAAGGAATTCTGCAGTCAAGAAAGTCAGAATGACAAAAACAAATACTAGACATTTACTTAGCAATTTGAGAAAGCAAAATATCTACAAAAAAATGAAGATGTAGGGAGTCTCCCTTGTGGTGCAGCGGGGTGAGCGCCGCACTGTGTAGCATCCACGGCACAGCAGAGCTAGTTCGACCCCCAGCCAGGGAGGGGACCCACATGGTGCAGCAGACCTCTCCTGCCTCGCTCGCTGCTCCCCTCATCAGTGTATTTCAGTCGATCTGCCTGTTCTGCTCCCCATGTGGATCTTCTCACCTCCCGTGACTCTGGCCTGTATCCCAGCTCTTGTATGCATAAATAACTAAAATCTGAAAAAAAAAATGTAGATATGCACTATTATTTAAAATGTGGTAATAGCATCTTTTTTTAAAAAAAAGGATATTACTCAAACTTCAGTAATCCTTGAAGCTCACTTTTTTTCTTTTAAAGATTTATTTATTTATGCATACAAAAACTGGGGTACAGGTCAGAGGTGTAGGGGATAAAAGGATTCATCAGCGTTAGAGCTGGGAATAGAAAAAGCAGACTGACTGAAATACACTACTGAGGGGAGCAGCGGGCGCGGCAGGAGAGGTCTGCTGCACGTGTGGGTCAGCTCCCTAGCCAAGGATCGAACTTGTGCTACTATGCCTGCAGATGCTGCAGTGCAGTACTTAACCCTTTGCACCAACATGGAGGCCCGAAGCTCACTTTTTAAAAGAATCACTGTCTGAAGGATATACTAATGAGAACCATTACCTCACTTGAACAACATCTAAGCTAAACATGAGGAAATAAGCTAGTCGTTTTTTAGTAAACCAGGGAGAAAAGAGTAAGAATATGAAATCACCAATTGTAGCTGAAAGCATGCACTGATCCTTCACTGCCTACATCTCCTAGAAAACCTCCATCTATTTTAAGGTAGGCTGCTGTTCCCTGAGTCTCCACATCCATTTTGAAGTGTCAGCAAAGCAAGTAGACAGAGAGGTGAAGGAGCCCCATACTTTCACTGCTCACAGAACTAGGAAACTCGTGTCCCCACTAGAGAAGAGTGTTTCTTTCATCTCGAAGTCGCAAAGGCCACTGAGGCTAAAGTCTACCGAAGATGCTTCATGCTTTCTCTCCCATACACTTTCTTTAAACCCATTACCAAAAGGGCAACCCCCTCAAAAACTGGACTCAACTTCTCGAATCTCAAAATTAAAACCCGCACACGTAAAGTGGTCCAGCCACTATGGAAAACACTAAAAAGGGACCCACCATCCAACCCAGCAATTCCTCTCCTAGGAATCTACCCAAAGAACACAAAATCACTAATTCAAAAGGAAACCTGCACTCCTGAGTTTAGTGCAGCACTATGTGCAGCAGCCACGATATGGAAACAAAACCGATGGCCAGATCAAGACGATCCAGTGATCAAAAAAGATGAACTCCTGCCATTTGCAGCAACATGGATGGAGATGGAAGGGATGATGCTCGGTGAGATAAGTCAGAAGGAAAAAGACAAATACCAGATGATCTCAGTTATAAGCAGAATATAGGGAAGCTGAACAAAGGATCAGGTAAAACACAAAACTTGAAAGATGACCACAGATCTGACGCATACAACCAGGGAGAGAGAGGGAGCAAAACAAGGGTGGGAAGAGCACAAAGGATGGTGGAGAGAGATAGAAAGGCTGGTGGGTGGTATGGTGTTGGGAAAATTATAGGGACTACCTCTGAGAGGAGAACGCATATACTGTACAAAATTAACAACAATATAAACAAATTCTATTTAAAAATGAGTCAAGTTTAAAAAAAATTAAAACCCCCATCTCAATTGCTCTATTATCATTCTCAAACAAATTTAACTATATAAGCAGAAAAGCAACCAAAATCATCACATTTTTATCACTGGTCTCTTCTCCCACCTCATTATCAGTTACTTAGTGTAAATGAGGTACACACACCACCCTGTTTTAATTCCAAATTCTGACTAATGACATCGCCACTGAATCAAGTTCTAATTTTGGAGCGATCTTAGCAGAAATAAAAATAAAGCAAGTTAACTGGTTGAAGAGAAGATAGTTCCTACCTATGTACTTGACACCATGCTGACCTTTGCAGGTAGTTATTACTATCTTCATTTTATAAATGGGGGGAGGGGGGACAGAAGGTTGAAGTTCCTCAAATATGCCCATTCCCTTTCAGTCTACAGTTCAGACTCTCCTCACTTCACAGCACTATTACTCTTCTCTACTCTAAATCTGCTCTGTTTAAAACACTGCCAGGACAATCACAACAATTCCCTGTTGAGGTCAGTGAAATGCCTTCTGCTTTTCTAACTGCCCACTGACTGGCCCAAAGGTCAAAACATATTATTTGCTCACAATCACCCCAGCATTCCCTACTAGCCTAAGCAAATGAGATCTGGAAGCAGCGGATTTTTAAGAGAGAGGTGCTAAAGATGCAGAATGCTTATGAAAAGCAAAAGGTAAAGTTTTCAAGATAAAGTGGAATTTCTCTAAGACATTTCACAAGTCTGACTCTACACAAATGAGTCTTCTTTTCTTTAGGGAGAAGGGATGCTGAAATTAGAATACCTGGGTTCTAACCCCAGGGCCTCTACTTTGACCTACCTAACCTCTCTGTTTCAATTTCCTCCTCTATAAATGTGCAACTCAGCTTCTGCTCTAGTTCTTCCACCACCCTTAATATTTAAGTCCAAGTCATTTTCCAAAGATCATATGAAAGTCCATCTTCCTTACAAACTCATCAGGGATAACCTCAACTCAGTTATTTACATTTAACAGTTCTGAAGCAAAAGAGCCTGAATCATTCATTTTATCTATAATTACATGTCACTATCTGTCATTTAACTTAGTACACCCATGTTCAGACCCACTGCTCAGATGCTCATCAGTGGCACAATAAACTTAATATCAACAATTATTACTACCACCATCTATTGAATACTTAATGAGTGTCAGACACTGCTAAATATCTTAAATATTTTTCTGTCCTTCAAGTCTCTCCCTCTAGATAATCTGTCCCATTTCATAGCTAAGGAAGAGATTTATTAAAAGATACAAAATTAGTGAGGATGGGATGAAGAGTGTGTGACTTAAAACTCTGCTATCTATATCTAAAGTCCATTCTTAACTACTACATCATACTGTTTAGTAATTACTTTGGAAAAGAAATATAACTGTAAATTCCATTCTGGTTTAGTTGCTCCAGTATCCCTTGCCCCTGAAAGAGTGCTTGATGAAAAGTGTTGACTGTTTTGGTCATCTCATGTCTAAGTGTTAATCCTTCCCCCCCAAATGTTTGTTGTTACCAGTAACAAAAACTGTGAGATCCAAAATAACCCATTCCTAATAAATGTGCTATACACAAGTGTGTACACAAACTAACTCACTTAATCCTCACAACTGTGTGATAGTACTAGTTACTATTACCACTAAGTACTAATAATTTACTGTAGTTGTCAATTTACAAATAAGGAAAAGGGCACAGCCAGGTTAAACTACTTGCCCCAAGCCACAGTGCCTGTAAGTGGTGAGATGGAGGGTGAAGTGGTAGCTGTGATAAATCATTTCATTCACTGATTCAGTCTCAACAATTTTTATTAAGCACTGCTGTAGAAGCTGGGGATACAGCCGTGATTATACTAACCCCCACTCTACTGGAGTTTACAATCCTATTTCTTTTTCAGTATTTTCATTCAAGGACACAATCCTAAACCCTCTTGAATGCTCTCAAGTTTTTCATACAAAAACATCAAATCGGGATAATAAAAATCAGTATCTAAGTATGGGGCTTTAAGCCAGAAAATAGGGTTGTCATTTATTAGACCACAGGCAAATCATTTCACCTGACTCTCAGTTAAACGTCCTGCCTAAGAAAATGAATTAAGTCGCTAACCTAGCACACTGTCTGGAACTTCGCATAAGCTCAAAAATGAGTTTCGCTCTCTCTCCTCTCGTCCCCTCCCCTCTGTGCACCGACTTCATAATTTGTGTCGTCACCGAGCACATGCTAAAAGACTACACGGAGTTACATTAAAGACTGAAAAGTGACCCATCTCTTACTTTCCGGGTCACCATCATTATGGCTCCAATTTCAGGCCCCAGACTTCTCTGATGCAGATAAATCAGGTTACAACTCGGGTATGACAGCAACTGACTTTCGGGCCTGGCAGTGTCTATAAAATGCTCCCAATGACCTTCTTTATGAAAGACGGCACTTTTGGTTCAGCTGGCGAGGAATGTGGCCTCCTGATGAGGCCCCACGCCCCGTACCGGGACGAATGGCACCAGGGAGGGGAATTTCGAGCGTCTGCCACAAGGCTGTGTGTGCCCTGCACACTGTTTTTCACTTCAAGATCTCAGCGATTCTCCAGCCACCTGCCAACCCGATGCGCACCTCCTCGCTCCCGGCGGCTGCCCGGGCTCCTCCGGCCAGTGTACCCGACAGGCCGGGTGACCTCCTGCCCAGGCTCGGGCGGCTAGCTCTGGCCGGAGGGGCTGGGACAGGCCTGAGAGTCTGACCTCTCATCGGCTTTCCTTCCGCCCTCCAGGTCAGCGGGGCCTGAAGCCGGTGGTCGGGTCCGGGCGAAGCCTCCCGGGGCGAAAGGCCCCTTACCTATCTTCACGAGTGTGTCCGCCATGCACCGGTCCCACTTCCTGCCGAGGTCTGACTCCGACATGTTCCCCACCCGCAGCTCCAGCTTTCCTTTACGGTCAGGCCCCGCGCTCCGACGCCCGGCAAGTCTCGCGAGAGCTAGCCGAGGGGCCCAAGCCCGGAAGGCCGGCGCCGGCGCGCCAGATATCGCGAGATGATCCGTCTGCTTCCGTCCTTTCCGGTTTTTTCAGTTGGTTGTCAAGGTGACGGGTAGCCGGGCGGCCCGAGGTGAGCCTGACCTTGGAGCGGCGCCTACCCGAGGACTGCGAGGCTGACAGGTTTCCTAGGCTGCGTCCAGAGGCCTGTCGGGAAGGCCTTCCTCTGCACCTACTCCTGGCGACGTTGGCCTCGAAGCTGTCGGGGCAAGTGAGGGCACAGCGCCTGACTGATTCACTCATTTACTTAACTCACCAACTTTTTCTACTCGCGCCCTCGTTTATTGCCGTTTAGTGCGGGAGCTCTGGCCGCCACCACCAACATAGAAACTGCTCTGGTCACCTTTGGCCAAATCAAATGGACGCTTTTCGGGCCTCTGTACAGCACTGGACACGGTCGTTCCTTCCCTCCTGATTCTCCCCGTGTCGCCCTGATCCATTTGTTCGCCAGGATATCAGTTCTCTCCTAGTTCTCCCCTGACGCTTCTCAGGTGTCCTTCCAGAGCTGCTTTGTCTCGCAGGGTTCCTTCAAGCCTCTTCTCATTCTACATTCTTTCCCTGAGTAATTGCAACCACTGCAAAATTCTATCTCCCGATCAAAAGTCTATTTGGATACAAATTTGATACAATTTGTATTTGATACAAACTGGACCATATTATTCTGCTGGTTGCTTACAAACAGTCAGCGACGCCTATTGCCAAGTTTACTCTAGAAAGCCTATGTGAATAAACCTAAGAGCCTCCCCTCGTGTTCTTATTGTCACAGAAACACCCCTACCCCACAAAATTCTCAACCCTGGATTGAACATCTTTTTATAGATATTTGTGCCTGCCAGTAAAACTAGGAACTCAGGAAGGGATTATGCTGCCTGTTTCTTCCTCTGCGCTCGCAGTTCAGAGAACAAGCTTTGGACAGTAGGACCTTCTATGAAATACTGATTGAACTGAATTGATTCAGCCACCCATATGTTTATCCATTCATTCCTATCAACACTAACGCAGACCTGCCTACCAGTCATTGCCATGACAGAGTCCCTTCAAAAAGCCTCCTTCTGTGACTCCCCTATGCCCAGCTCTCATCTCAGCTACTTTTATGTGATTGTATCATAATTGTGTGACTCTGGATGTGACTGAATTCCGTAAGAACGGAGTCTGTGCCATTTCTGTGTCTCCACTGACTAGCACAGAGCCTGCCATTTATTAGATTCTCAATAACTACCTGTTGAATGGGCATAAGACTGAATGAAATGTGTAACTGAATGATTGAATAAACTAAGAGAAAAAGGACTCTGTTCTGATGTAGCATCTGTGTTGAAAAAGATAAAGAAAATTATCTTCACTCAATATCTGTGATATCTCACAAATAGCACCAGGCATCTCATAAAATGGTCATTTATCATCACAGTAGGTCAAGATTAATATCTTCGTTTTCATGGATTTGGAAACTGAGTCTCAAAGAATTAAGCAATATGGAAGAGGCACAAGACTGTGCTTTATGTAGATTTAGAAATGGACAGAGGCATTTTTATTGGATTCAAGAGAGCTGTAAACTTTTGTAGAAGGCAAAGAGCAAACTGCAAAAACAATTAGAGGCAGATGGTATACATGGATTCTGGAGTCAGGCTGTCTGGGTCCAGACCTCAGCGCTGCTATCCCCTAGCTTTCTACCTATTATTCTCTCTTTCTGTATTTCCTTCACCAATATGATATATTTTGTTCACTGCTGTAGTCCCAGCACTGAACATTACCTTACACATAGTATTTGCTCCATAAGTGTTTGTTGGTTGGATGGGATGACCACAATAAATGAAAACTTGGGAGGGTTTTGTTTTTAATGCATACAAGAGCTGGGGTTAAGGCCAGAGTCACGGGAGGTGAGACAATTCACCAGAGACAGAGTGGGGAGCAGAACAGGCGGATCTACTGAAACACACTGCGGAGGGGAGGAGCGGGTGAGGCAGGAAAGGTCTGCTGTGCCCTGTGGATCCCCTCCCTGGTCGGGGATCGAACTCGCTGTGCGGCGGATGCACCTGCTCTGTGTGGCGAATGCCTCACAGTGCGGTGCTCAACCCACTGCTCCATCAGGGAGGCCTGGGAGGTTTTTATAGTTCTGGGAGAACAAAGCCCAATAGAAGTGAGAAAAATATTTTTTCAGAACAGCGATACACTCAAGCTTTGACAAAAATAGGTTTCTCAATGCTGAAGAAGGGAGTTACAAAGATGGAAAGGGAAAAAACTTGAAGGAACTCTTTGCTGTTGGACGGAAATTGAATGGTTTTAGTAACAACTCATGGCATTTAATATAATAGAGTAGATATAAGGGGTGTGTGTGTGTATTTTTCCTGTTCCTGGTCAGCTATGAGGACCTAATAGTGATGATAATATACCAGTAGCGAGAAACAAGTCTTGACTTGTAAGTACCATTTTCTATGAAAAGGACTCAGGACTTTTGGGGAAAATGACAGAGACTCCAGAACTACAGCAGAGAAAATACAAAGTGAATCTGAAATATCTTCTTGTGTCACAAATTAAGGAAGGGGCCTCCCTGGTGGCGTAAGGGAGTAAGTCACAGCACTATGAAGTTATTGCAGCCATTGCAGTACATGTTCGATTCTTGGCCAGGGAGGGGACCCACAGGGCACAGCAGACCTCTCCTGCCTAGCCCACTGCTCCCCTCAACAGTGTATTTCAGTCAATCCACCTGTTCTGTTCCCCACTGTCTCTGGTGAATCCTCTAATCCCCCCCCCATTGTTGTACAAATAAATAAATAAATTTTTGAAAAAAAATTAAGGAACTCTTAAAGGGATGATAGTAATGTCAAAATGTTTTTAATAACTGCAGACTGCCTAAAATAGTACTTGCATTGTAATTGGAATTCTTTGTGTAAGTCATTATTACTATCTTTAGGATTCATTCAATTTTGTCTAACAAGTTTCACTAACAATGGAGATTAGAAAATTTTTATAGCACAACACCTGAAGTTGCACATAAATAGATTTGTGAGAGAGCAAGAGTTTGAGACAAATAGCGTCACTGAATTACAAGTTAAGCATTTGAACTTGGGAGGGAGAGTTGGTGCAAGTGTAATCATCATAGTTGAGTGTTAGTAATCAATGTTAATAATTAAATCATGCATTTTCCACAATTCCACAAGCCTCTTTGGTTAACTTAATGTCAAGTTAGCTTTGATTTTTCTGTGGAGTCAATGAATTCAGCCACAAATGGAGTAACCAGCTATCACCGACCTCTTCTGTTGAGTTAATAAAAAATTAGAAAAGGCATAAGTGATTTCTTAGTCAATGCAATCTCTAAAATCTGTTTTGTAGAGAAAATAGTACTAGATATGAGATAACAGAGCATTCTTGGAAGAAAATGGGCTGTCTCTTTATTTCAAGTCTGTCTCCCAAAGTAGCAGGTGTCTCAGTCCTGACCCAGCATTTAGGTCTCTCTGCTTCTAAAGTCACACCTTTACCTGGGAGGTTGATGGATAGATTTCAGTGTCTTTCTATAAATCCCTAAAATCCTATGCAGATTTTAATGTACGAGTGTGGGTTTTGTCTGTCTGTTCCTTTCATTGAATCCATAGCTTCTTTTTTTTTTTTTAAAGATTTATTTATTATTTATGCACACAAGCACTGGGGTACAGGCTAGAGGCATGGGGGTGGGGTGAGAGGATTCACCACAGAGAGCAGGGAGTAGAACAGGCAGATCAACAGAAGTACACTGCTGAGGGGAGCAGCGGGCACAGCAGGAGAGGTCTGATGCGCCATGTGGGTCCCCTCCCTGGCCGGCAGCAGGGATCGAACTCGTGCTGCAGTGGCTGTGGTTTGCTTCATAGTGCGTTGCTTAACCCACTGCGCCACGAGGGAGGCCCTGAATCCATAGCTTCTTAAAGGGACTCAGGATCCAGGAGAGGTTAAGAACCATTGACCTGGAGCCAAATACAGGTCTTGGGGAGAACACCAGTCCCTCCAGCAGAGGGCAGTGGCACCCACATTCACTGACCTCCTTGACCTTGCAACATTGGTTATCAAGGGATTCCAGAGTTTCAGTCAGGTAGGCCTAACCCAAGGGCACCAAAAGAGAATACAGACCTGCTCTTCCTGTTAGGTTGGTTTTGAAATGCCCTTTCCAGCCCCTGCTGCCCCCTCCATGGGATTCATAAACTCTCAAACAGGCTGGGGGAAGTCAACTTCTCCTGTCAACTTCCTGAAAGGGGTTGGAAGATTTTTCTCTTAGACACATACTGTCTAAACTTCCTTGTTCCTTGGTCCATGGTGATTCCCCTCACTTCTTTCACAGACACATTTAGATCGCCAGAGCAAACACTGACTCACAGATTCTGGTTGGAACACATTTCTTAATGGAAACTTGAATGAACTGACTTTGATTCTCAGTTGGACACTTTTGTCTAGAGAATAAACTTAGAGTTCAAAGACTTTAGAGAAGGTTCCTCTCTCCCTTCCACTCTTTCCTTACTCTCCATTGGGCCAAACTATTCCTAGAATTTCCTTTAAAGCTTTCCAACCAGTTCAGGAAGAGGCCATACCTTTCTTCCTTTTGTCCTTATCTTTCTCATCCTCAGCCCCTATTTCTTCCACAGAGATTTCTCTGACTGAGAAGTAGTAGGACACGGAAATTAAGACTCTGAAGATCTGGGGAAGCAAGCCTCAAAGAAAATTGGGGGGAAAGCTTTGCAGGCCCAGAGAGGAGGAAGTACAAAAACCCTGCAGTCGGAGCCTGCTTGACTCTTTAGAGCCATGAGGTGGCTGGGAAAGAGAGTGCAGACAGGAGGTCAAGTCAGAGGTGGTGGAAGCAAATGGCAGAGGATCTTGGAGGCTGTTGATTTTATTCTGAAATGCAAAGATATTAGAGGACTTTGTTGTTGTTTTTAACTATCTTGTATTTCTTTCTTTTTGCCTAGAGGAACTGGGGTGCAGGCCAGAGGTGCGAGGATTCATCAGAGACAGAGCGGGGAGCAGAACAGGCAGATCTCCTGAAACACACTGCTGAGGGGAGCAGCGGGCAAGATAGGAGAGGTCTGCTGCATATATGGGTCACCTCCCTGACAGCGAATCGAACTCAGAGATAGTGCTAAGACAACCTCTAAGCCACCAGGAAGGCCCAGATATTAGAGGACTTTGGAGGCAGGAGTGACACATCTCATTCATATTTGAACATCATACTGAGAATGTTAGAAGCAAGAGCAGACACAGAGATCCAGATGGAAGAGTATTGCAGTCACCCAAGAATGATGGACAAGGAGGCAGGGACCAGAGCTTGGAGGCTGGATACATCTTGCGGGATTGGGCTGATGGGATTTGCTAAGAAATGGAATGTAGATAAGGATGGTTCTAAGATTTTTGGTGTGAGCCAATGGAAAGATGGGAGTTAACACTGAGATGGAAAAAACTGGGAGAAAGAAGAAAGTGAGGAGCAGAATCATGCGTTCATGGTTGGCTGGCCTAAGTTTGGAGTGCCTGGTAGACCCAGTTTATGTGCTGTCCCATATTTCCTCAGCCCTCTCCTCCCTGCCCAGTTCCCCCATGACTCCTCATCCCAAGAGCCCTGGTTACCACCACGAATGGGCTCCCCTGCTGACACTGGCTGCCTTGGTCTCTCCCAGGTTGAGGGCCAGGCTCTAGCTTGCCTCCGTCATGCCTGCTGCAACAGGAATTGCAAAAGCTCCAGGCACTGGGCCCAAATAACCACAGAGTTCTTGGTTCCTCCTGCTACATCTAAGCCCAGTTTAAGTTCTAAACCAGAGTGGGGGGAGCTGTTGTCCCTGAGTTGTCCCAAAGAGGCCAGAGACGACAACACAGTGGTGCAGGGGTAAATTCTTATCATGGAGAGACCAGAGATAAGGAGTCAACAGATGAATCTATTTCCTTTCATAGGCCAGAAATAAATCTCCTTCCCAAGAGGTAGCACAGGGTTTTGTGTTCCCCCAGGCCTCCCTGGAAATGTTCCCGTGTGACCCAGCCACTCGCTGTGTTTTCTTGTGGATTTGTGGCTAGTTTGATAATGCACCACCTGTGTTTGCTTTCCCTCACTCTCTGCCTCATTTCCCTTCTCCTCCCTCTCCGCCCCAGGAGCGCGCTTCTCCCATACAGCAGCGTTAGCTTCGCCTGGGGCTCAGATGTCTAAGGAACCCAGGCTAAGTCAACATTCCAGTGGAAACGCAGAGTAAGCAAGGAAGAGGGCTGAGCCAGAGATGAAAGTGAGGAGTGGAAGCAGGCACGTGCTTCTCTAAGATTGGCTAAGGAGTGAGGACAGTCAGAGGAGAAAGGAAGACTGAGGATGAGCCGATGGCACCCTAACTACAGCAGCTGGCCACGAGGATGAATCAGCAAAAGGGCATGAGAAGGAATGCCCAAGGAAGGGAGAAGAGAAGGGCTTCCCAGAAGCTGAATGAAGACAGAGAACTTCATCAAGTGGGTCAGATGAAGACAGAGAATTAGCTGTCACCTTTAGTACCAAGGAGGTTACTCTGGCTACAGTGACGAGGATTATTTCCATGCAATAACCGGCCCCTAGGCCCCAAGACAGTGGACTTGGGAGAGACTAGGAGAGGGTTGGAGACAGCGACCGTGCACAATCTGTTCAAGGAGTTTTCCCCAAGGAAGGACAAAGGAAGGAGGCCGAAGCTGGAGGAGGGGAGGAGTTGATAGTAGGTTTTTTAGGATGGGAGAAATTACTCATGTTTGTATGTGGATGGGAATGATTCAATTGAGAGGGTAAAACCGATGACGCAAAAGAGGAGATGTCTGCAGCCTGGAAGTTTCCAGCAGAAATGCTACAATTTTAGATTCCAGGGGGCTGGAATAGGAGGCTTCTTAGCAAAGGAGAATTCTAGACATCTGGAATTTCCTCTCCATGGATGCCTGGGTCTCTAGGGCCCAACTTTTAAAGTTGAACATTTACTTTTTGATGTGGTTAGAATCCCTGAGCCCACAATCTGTTCCCAAGAGTATTTAATTAAATGTGAATCTGTTGTGCATCTGTGACTAATTAATGCTGATCAAAAACAATTAACTATTAAATGTCACTGCCCTTACCTGGGTCCTTACTAATAACTGCAAAGAGCTGAATGTAATTATCAAGTCCTGACCTCCACTGGAACCAAGTTCACGTTAAAACAATGAAAGTCTAAAACTGAGCTAAGGAAAGCACAGAGTTTTTGAATTCAAACAAACAAACAAACAACCGAAGCAATGAAATGCTGAACATCAGGGCCAAGGTGCTGCTTCGGGAACCCCTGTGGGTTCAGAAGAAGGGCCCACTTTCTAGTAGAAATAATGGCAGCTCTGCTGAGCAATGTGGTGATAACGTCTAAGAGTTCTCCTTGCGATAAAATATGCCTTCGTGGGTTGTTAGAGGGTATCTATAAAAGGCTGTGATTCACTCAACAGGTATTGATGAGGCCTTGGTGTGCCCGTCTCACCCTAAGCTCTGGGGATAAAGAAGGGCCTGGGATGAACTCTTTGTCCTCAGGGTCTAGTCTGGTGCTCCTGGACTGGTGGCCTGATGTTCACCGCCTGGTGTGTCCTTCCTGTCTCCACTTCATCTTGTGTTCTGTGGCTACTGTTGTCTCCTGGTTTCATAAACAACATTTTTGTTTTCATTCTTGTATTGTTTGCGGAGATTTTAAAAGAGCAGGGACAGAAGTGCCTTTGTGCTGCCATCTTGAAACTGACCAGCCACAGCCCTTGTGGTCCTGGTGAGGGGTGGGAGGCAGCCAGCAGAGCCCACAGATGGGCCGCCTCTTACCCGAGGGAGCAGTGTGGGAGCTGGAAGGACAGACACCGAACACGATGGCTTGGATCCATCCTTTGGATGTGAGCCAGAAGAGTGAGTCGGGCCAGTGGGTCACTCAGGAAAGCGAGGGGGCGGGAACTAGGACCTGGTGTGTGAAGCCCAAACAGCGTTGAGGACCGAGGCATTTACAAACAAAGAGAAGGAGGACAGACAAGCAAGGGGGTTGTCTGGAAGGAACCCAGAGATAAACTGGGGGTGCTCATGATGACTTTTTTTTTAAAGATTTATTTATGCACACAAGAGCTGGGGTACAGGCCAGAGGCATGGGAGGTAAGAGGATTCACCAGAGACAGACTGGGGAGCAGAACAGGCAGATCGACTGAAATACACTGATGAGGGGAGCGGGTGAGGCAGGAGAGGTCTGCTGTGCCATGTGGGTCCCCTCCCTGGCTGGGGATCGAACTCACGCTGCTGTGCCATGGATGCTTCACAGTGCAGCGCTCCACCAGCGGTGCCACCAGGGAGGCCCTCATGATGACTTTTTAAAATATATGTATTTGTTGAAGAACTGGGTGTAGGTGAGAAGTGTGGGGAGTAAGAAGATTCACCAGAGACAGAGTGGGGAGCAGAACAGGCAGACTGAAATCTACCGCTGAGGGGAGCAGTGGGTGAGACAGGGCGGTCTGCTGCGCCTTGTAGGTCAGCTCGCTGGCCAGAGATCAAACATGGAGCCCATTCATGCCACAGTGACTGGCGATAGCCTGACAGCCCTGAGACTTTGACCTGTGCACCACAGGGAGGCCTGATGTTGATCTTCTGAACCAAGAGAAAAATGTTTTGCCTCTGACTTCCGAAGAGGCCAACTCACTAATTGAACAAACATACACTGAGCACTTGGCTTATGGAAGATACCCCACTAGAACGCTGGAGGACTTGGCAATGTGTAAAATATAGGCAAATCCTGTAAGGATCATTTGCATTTTGACAGATTACTTTCACGATTAAGGCTAATTTAGACTTGCACAGACTGAGAAAGGTCCTATCTTCGGTTTTAATTGTCACTAACATTCGCAACAGAGGTCAGGGCTGGATTTACCAGTAAGGAAGTGACCCACCTGAAGGTCCTAAAATCTTGAAAATAGGGGGCCTCCCCGGTGGCACAGTGGTTAAAGTTTCAGTGTTACCAAACTATCGCCAACCACTGCAGCATGAGTTCAATCCCCGACCAGGGAGCTGACCCATATGGTGCAGCAGACCTCTCCTATCCCACCTGCTGCTCCCCTCAGCAGTGTATTTCAGTAAATCCACCTGTTCTGCTCCCCCCGAACTGTTTCTGGTGACTCCTCTTACCCCCTATATCTGGCCTACACCCTAGCTCTTCTATGCATAAATAAATACAAATAAATCTTTTTTTAAAATAAAATAAAACCTTGAAAATAGATGAACTCTCAAGATAGAATTATAAGGGATAAAAGTAAAGGCAAGGATAGAGCATCAATTTGCACCAATTGTTAGGCGCTGCAAAAGAAAGTTAAGCTGGGCGTAGAAAAAGAGGACGAGCCAAAGGAAAAAAGGCAAATAAGACTAAGTTCGGAGAGGCTGTGCACACAGAGTTTCAAGAAGGGGAGGTGTCCCCAAGTGTGCAAGGGAGCTAGAGCACAGGATGAATGGGAATTTTTAAAAAGCCATGGAGTCAGGGTCTCCCTGGTGGCGCAGTGGGTTAACGCACTATGAAGCAAACCGCAGCCACTGCAGCATGAGTTCGAGCCCTGCTGCTGGCTGGGGAGAGGACCCACATGGCACAGCAGATCTCTCCTGCTGTGCCCGCTGCTCCCCTCAGCAGTGTACTTCAGTTGATCTGCCTGTTCTACTCCCCGCTCTGTCTGTGGTGAACCCTCTCACCCCCCATGCCTCTGGCCTGTACCCCAGCTCTTGTATGCATAAATAAATAAAAAAAAAAAGCCCTGGAGTCAGAATGTTAAGGGATCAGTGATTGCAGGTATATCTGAAGGCAGTGGTGAGAGCAGCAAGTTCTGGACAAGCCGAGGAGCTAGTCCACTATACAGAAGAGAAGTTACAGACATTAAATGGCTACATAATACCCACAGTAAACATGGGCTCTGGAAGGATTTACTGGAGCACACAGACTCAACAACAACAAAGACAAAAAAACAAAGTAGGAGATCATTGTGACCTTGGAAATGGAACTGGATCTTTTCAACAAAACTGAAAGAACAAATGCCTTAACAAGGGAATCTTTTAATTTGATTGCATCACAACAGAATCCTGCTTGATAAATAACACTGAGAGTTAACAGATGTTAACAGATGACAGAGTAAAAGGAGATATTTGTCATATCTGAAACTGACAAGAGATTGAAATGTGCAATGTGTGTGGGATACTTGCACATCGGTATGGCAAAGACAGGGCTCTGCAGAGGAAGCACTGGTGTCCCCCACCCCCTACTCGGGACAGAGGCATTCTCTCCTCCAGCTGAGCCCAAGAGTGTTGCCTTGCCCAAGTTCAAGTCTCTTCCCTAAAGACATCCTGTGTCCAATGGCTGCTTCAGGGCAGAGTATAAATACCTAACCTTGCCTCAAGTCAGGACAATTCTGAATCTCCATCTGGACTCCAGAGCTCCCCATGGTTCTAGCTGATGTCCTCAGAGCCACTTGATCACAGCTCTACTCCTCCCTCTGCGCAATTCTGCTTCACTCACTCACAGTTACGGTGCCTGACAGCACCCTACCCTGCCCCTCCCCCACTAAACTTCTTACATGCCAATTTCGGACTCAGAATTTGTTTGACAGATAACGCAACTCATATCAGTTGACGCTGGAAGTGGTCTTAAGAAAAAGCTAAAATCCAGTTTGAGAGCTGGATCTGTCAATTACCTGGCAATGAAGACTGCCAATGATGTTTTCTAGAATACCAATAGCCTCCGGTCTGCAAGTATGGTACAATTATTAAAGCTTTCCCTGGGAGTGAACTGAAATGGGATGTGAGTGGAAGGGAATAAACTAGTGGGTGCAATATATCAAGCTTTGAGAGTTTTAAAGATTTTGCAGGAAGCTATTGCTGGAGGCTACCAATGCACAGGAGAAAGACAATAAAAGGTAGAGGGTGGTTAATTACCATGAGAAGGTGAATTCACCAGAGAAGGCCCCACAAAACCAGACAGATCCAGCGGGGTGACAGGGGATGACCCAATTCCATCAAGTGGTGGCACCAACTGTGGCTGCTACACTCGAGGCGCTGTCTCTGCAGTAAAAGATTGACACAGACTCAGCTACACCTTCCGGTGCCACTGAACTGGCAATTTCGCCTGATGGGCAAATTGATGCCCATCAGGTAAACTAAGCAGGTGTCCCCTGGAGGCTCAAGGAGTGTGGGCATAGGCCCTGGGGAGTGAAAGGAGGCTTCAGGGAGGACATGGACTTTTGACTCAGGTCCAAAGAACAAGCAGGAGCAAGTCGGGTGGAAACAACACCCCGGGCAGAGCGCCCCACTTGTGCAAGCCGGGCCCTGTGACTGGCACTGGAAAAGCGTTCTCAGTGGCGGGAGATGGGGCCAGAGAGCTGCTGGGCCCAGTGGAGACAGGGTCTGTCTAGTGAGAGCCAGGACAGGGCCTTGTCCAGCATGTTGAAGGGAAGCTGTTACTTTCAAATGTAAATTTAACTCTGGACATCGGTAAACAGGGCATCTTATGAGAGAGATTAGCTAATGTTTAGAATATCAGCTCCTTGTGAGCTGGCTGTTCTGACGTAGTCACGATGTATCCAAGTGCCTAGAACAGTGTCTAGCTTGTGGTAAAGGCTGAATAAATATTAGGGTAATAAATGTTTGCAAACATCCTTAATAATTTGATTATACTGGGCCTCCCTGGTGGTGCAGTGGATTAAGCAACACACTAAGAAGCAGACCTCAGCCACTGCAGCATGAGTTCGATCCCTGCTGCCGGCCAAGGAGGGGACCCACATGGCGCAGCAGACCTCTCCTGCTGTGCCTGCTGCTCCCCTCAGCAGTGTGTTTCGGTCGGTCTGCCTGTTCTGCTCCCCGCTATGTCTCTGGTGAATCCTCTCACCTCCCGCAACTCTGGCCTGTACCCCAGCTCTTGTATGCATAAATAAATCAATCTAGAAAAAATAATAATTTGATTATACTAGGCGTTGTGTGGAATCCTGAATAAAGGCAGGGGGTTGAAGAAGCTTAACAGAGATAAAAGTAAGGATTAGGGAAACTAATAGGGTTGAAAAGAGGTAGAAATGGGTGTAATAATAACTAATTAGTGCTATTATTTATTGAGCATGTATCTATTTGATATTGCTGGTACTAGTCAGCAAATAGCTAAATAAGTTGCGTTCATTTTCTCATTTAATCCTTTCAGCCATCCTGTGAGGCAGGTGTTATGATCGACACTTGCAGGTAAGGAGAGCTCAGAGAAGTTAAATTAGTTGCCCAAGATCACACAGCTTGTAAGAAGTTATGCTGACATTCAAACCCAATCTATTTAAAACTAAAGTCAGAGCTTTTCATTTTTTATGCAAAAAACCCAGAGATTTATTGACAAATAAGAAGGATAGGAAAACTCTCACAGATGGGTCTATGGGTATTACGGTATAGTGGGCAAGGAGTGGAGGTTCAGCCTTTGGCTGTGTCTTGCTGACTGAATGGGGCCCGTGGGGTCTCCCAGGTTACTGGCCTGCTTCCCAAATCCAGCTTTGGTCCACTGCATTAGTGTCGTGCTATTGTGTTGGCGTTCTGGACATTCCATTTTATTTTTTTAAAATGTTTTATTTTTTTTAATAATTAAATTTATTTGCTTCCATCATTGTTCTAAAGTCAGAGCTTTTAATAAAAACCGATGCGTGGAAAGCAAGCATCTTCTACAGTCTGGGCGCTATTCTAAGCATCACAGACTGGCTACCCCACAATGCATCCCTGCTGCTGGCATTTTTGCGTCATCATGCCTCTGTTCTAGGCGTGGGGACAAGGAATGGAGACACAGAGAGGTTAAGCGACTCACCTAAAGTCACACGTGAATGAGCAGCAAAGGCTGGGTTTGAGCCAGGCCCTCTTGCTCTGGTCTCCAGTCGGGGTCGACGAACACCACCCTGACGGTCACGGTACCGCAGATCCAGAGGGCAAAGGAGGCCGCCTCATAAGATCCAGCGTGAGCTGGTGAGATAAACACACTGTAGAAACAGACATGACTGCCTTTCCCCACTGGCTGGGCGGCTATGGCAGCTGAGTCTGCTTCTCAGTTGTAAAATAGGGGTAATAACAATAGCCACTTTGCAATACTAGGGTTAAGTGAGGTTATGTCTCATAAGTCTCTGGCCCGATTCCTGCCAGGATGGAGGAATTTTAGCAACTTTGTATTGCTGTTGTTGTTTACACCTCAGCCAGGATATTGAACTTCAACAAGGGGTCTTCACTCTTTTATGCTTGGACCCCTCTGGCTTCCTGGGAAAGTTGATGAAGCCTTTCTCAGAATAAAGACTTTCAGATACAGGCAATGAGAGACATAGGATTAATAAAATGTCACTATCGAATTGTTTTAAATTTAAATCAGATAGGGGGACTGAAGTGATGGTGCACTGGTGTTACGGCGATGGGGAATACATTGGGATTACAACTGATGTCAAATATATGTAAATTTAAAAAATTTATATTAAAAAAATTTAAATCAGATAGTGTAGTAGATGCACTTGCCAGCGCTGAGTCTTAAAACCCAGTGGGAGTTCAAGAGAAGCGATGGGGGCTTCGGGGACTATCTGCAGCTCCTGTTAGGTGAAAGGAACATCCCTGTGATTTCTATTGTAGCAGTCCCCGGCCCTGCTAACGCTGCGAGGGTTTGTTAACGCTATCATACAGGAAATGCTAGAGCCCAGTAAGAGGTCAGTGGCGAAAAAAGAAGTAATTTTTTTTCCATCCAAGCTCTTTAATCCTTGGGTGAAGAACAGCTGCTTTAGGAGACAACGTTAGGGAAACAGCAACTGATGGTGCCTCATAAGTGCTCTCTCCAGCCATGCGTTTGGATATTTACTTGGTTCTTGAATGGTCAGATGTTCACAGCTGAAACTTACAAGGTCTAACTGCAAATTCCTGCTCTTCCTCCCGCCCCCTCGCCTCCAGATGGGCTCCACTTACACAGCAGGTAGGCAGAGGGTGGCAGCCCCTTTCCAATGCCCCGCAGAAAGCTTGAGGTTCCACGACACCTCCCTTGCTCACACATCACATCTAACCCTTAGGACATTCTGTGGGATCTACTGTTACATCCACAATCTGGTCATCGCTCACGCCTCCACTGCTCCCGGCCAGGTCTGAGCGGTGGTCTCTCCTCCAGGAACTACAGAAGCCCCTGCCCCACCCTCCCAGCGTCTTCTGACACTCTGCCCTCTGCAGGCTATTCTCAGCACGACAGTCAGCGTGGCCGTTCTCCATGAAAGCTCACTGTTCGTTCACTCCACTGCAGCCACACGGCCTCCTTGCCATTCTTCAAACGTGCCAGGGAAACTCCCAATTTCAGCCCTTGCTTGACTGCTTCCTCTGACAGTAATAATCTTCCCTTGAACACCAGCATTCCGAACTCTCACATCTCTTTTGAAGGCTTCATGCAAATGTCACCTCCTCCATGAGGAACCTATCATGATTCACCTATTTAAATCCACAACCACCTCTCCAGCTCCCCCCATCCCCCTAGCCTGCTCTCATTTTTTTTTTGTCTTGAGCTTATTAGGTGTTACATAATTTGTTTACTTATTATGTTTATTTCCTGTCTTCTTCCTTACTCCACCCACTCCTAACTAGAACATATAAAGAAAAGAATCTCTCTTCTTTTGCTTACTACTGTATTTCTAACACCTAGAAGGGGATGGGGGAGTGGTACACAACAGGCACCCGATAAATTGAGTAAACCAGGAGTAAAGCACCGTTAGTTAATTGCAAGTTGTACTGAAGTAGCTCAGACCAAACAAGCAGAACTAGACTGTGTTCCCAGCTCTGCTTCTGACAAGGTGTGCTACCTGGGTGTGCTACCTGGGCAACACATTATGCCAGGTCCTCCCCTATCTGCAAGAGACACACCCCAAGTCCCCTAGTGGATGGCTGGAGCTGTACATATTGTGACCCCTGTATGTATTACATGCCTATGGTAAAGTTTAACTTGTAGACTAGGCATAGTAAGAATTAACAAGAATAGGGGGCCTCCCTCGTGGCGCAGTGGGTTAAGCAACGCACTACGAAGCAAACCACAGCCACTGCAGCATGAGTTCAATCCCTGCTGCCGGCCAGGGAGGGGACCCACATGGCGCGGCAGACCTCTCCTGCTGTGCCCGCTGCTGCCCTCAGCAGTGTGCTTCTGTTGATCTGCCTGTTCTGCTCCCTGCTCTCTGTAGTGAATCCTCTCACCCCCCACACCTCTGGCCTGTGCCCCAGCTCTTGTATGCATAAATAAATAAATCTTTAAAAAAAAGAAATTAACAAGAATAACATAATAAACTAAACAATGATAACAATGTACTGTAATAAAAGTTACATGTGTGTGGTCTCTCAAAATGCCTTTTTGTAAGTAAATTCTGATCGTGTTTACCTGAAATCACAGAAAGCAAATCACGGAGTAGGGGGCAAATGGACATTTCTCTAAGACTCAGTTTCCTCCTCTGTACAATGGACGTCACAAAACCTATCGGTGTCTCACAAGGTTTAGAGGATTTTCTGCAAGCAGGTCAGTAATGGGCCTGGTACTGAGCAGGTGTTTCACCAGTGCGAGCTCCTGGCCCCCTTCTGCTCTGGAATAAGCAACTTCCTCCCACTGGCACGGGGTCCTGGGAACTCCCGTAAAAGGGCAGGGCTAGTCTCTCTCCTCCATCCTGTTCCCAAAAAGGCTCAGAATAGAACCAAAGTCTCCCGGCTCCACTTGGAGTTGTTGCCAACAGACCACACGACCACTTTTTTCCTGTCCACTACTTTCTTTTGAGGTGGAAAGTAGTCGTTGGAATAACTTACCCAGGGGCAGGGAAAGGAAAAAACAGCAAAAATTGTTTTAAAAGGGAGTTATACAAGCATATGCAGGAAAACCCCATTGAGGGACATAAATGCTGATTCAAAGGAGGAGGAAATAAGAAATTTGACAGTTTTCCAGGCCTTCCCTGGTCCCGAATTTCCTCTCTTCCATCACACATTTCTCTCAACCACATAATGGGCATTAAATAAGATGACAGGTTAAAAAATAGACCATGTACAAAAGAGGAGGGAGTTTGAGGTTGTTGTTCAGTGGAGTATAAACGCTACTCCCTATTACCACCAGCCGGTTCCCTAAGTAATGATGGGGAAAGGCAGGCTGGAGCAGAAGCTGATGTGTCCCCTGGGAAGGAGAATGAATTCTGAATTACTAATGGAGACCGTTTTTCCAGGCCTGCTTTGATCTCCTGCCCGATTCAGGGCTGGGGACCGGCAAGCCTGGGCTCCAAGGAAAACCGGACTTCACAGCATCCCAAGCAGCTGTCTTCCCATAAGGGCGTGTGCCGGCAAAGCCGCCGCCCTCGGCCCAGCCGGGCTTGTACCCGGTTCCTGTGCCCTTGTCCTTCAGCCGCACGGAGTCCTGCCTCTCCTTTCCCTCCCCACCCCAAACAGAGCTGAGTTGGCGTCTGAAAATGAGTAAGTGTGAAGCGAGACCGCACACTGGTCTTTGTTGAGGGTTTGTTTTTGCCAAGTGGCTTGGTGGAGAAGACTACATTTCTCGGTTATTTTTAAACCTGGATTTCTGGAATTTGATTTGGAAAACACACACACACACACACACAAACGCAAGTCAGGAGAGGTTAGTGACTCCGGGCATCCTCTCTAGGATGAGAGGGCCAGGAGCCTATGGTGCACTGGGCTGCCAGAGAACAGAGATGCAAGAGGGGTTCCAGTGAGTTCTAGAATGCATGCTACACGTGTGTGACATGTCACTCCTGGCCCCTGCACGTGCAGCCTGCAGTTTGCCAGGTTCTGTGCAGGTTGGCGACGAAGATAGTTTTCGCCCCAGGCAATACGGGCCCCTTCTCTAGATGATGAAATTGATGGGTGCGACATATTTACAATATGAGCTCGATAGGGCAAGATCCGAGGTTGGAGGTGGAGGACTGAGGAATGAGTGGAAAAGAGCGAAGCGTAGCCAGAGAAAACTGTGGGTGGCAGAGTGGTAGGGTGCCAGGGGTGGGTAGGGGGGAGACAAGGTCACTGGCGGGACGTCTATTTCCACCTCTGACAAGCTGTGCTTGCCTTCTCCGCACTTCATTCTCCTCAGTGGTAAAATGGGGACAATTTTAATTCTTTGCTTGCAATAGTTAATATTTATTAAGGCTGCTCTGGTGCCAGGTACTGTTCTAAGCATTTTACATCTATTAAGTCAAGGGATATTTTCAAAACAGATAAAACTTTGATTCTCATACAGATATAAAATGAACTCATATCAAAGGTTTTATGGAGAACCATCATGTTCTGATGACTTAGAGAAATCTAAGTACCCCCCCAATTATAGGAAGATAAGAAACAGTGAAATCAATTACCAAATACATATGAAACTGGCAAATGTGGTTAGTATCCACAAGGTGATCATAAATTACATTCCAATAAGCACAATTTGCATTTCAATGGACAAGCATCATTTGCATTACTGTCAATTTTCTACAATTTATACATCAGAAAAGAAACTCAAAGATGAAAGAACTGGGCTTCCCTGGTGGTGCAAGGGGTTAAGTCACAGCACTATGAAGCTATCCACAGCCACTGTAGCACAAGTTCGATCCCTGGTCAGGGAGGTGACCCACATGGCACAGCAAACCTCTCCTGTCTCTCCTGCTGCTCCCCTCAGTGGTGTATTTCAGTCTATCTGCTTGTTCTGCTCCCCACTCTGTCTCTGGTGAATCTTCTCACCTCCTGTGACTCGGGCCTGTAACCCAGCTCTTGTATGCATGAATAAATCTTTAAAAAAATATATTAACAAGGATGTGAAACAATGATTCTTCGTTAAATAAGCAAATGTAATTGTAAATAAAATAAAACTCACTCGATCATAAGATTAAAATACACACATATATACATACATACATACAATAAAACAAGATCAACAATGTTCCAAACAAATTAATAGTCTTCTCAGGTCATTCAATCCTGTGGGATTAATCCTTGTTCTACCAGCTTTCAGCTTAGCCCTTCTGGAAGCCCTGGAGTCCTGGAAATCCTCATCCGCTCCACTGGCAAAGATTAAAGTTTGTCTAAGCCGGGCCTCCCCTGGTGGCGCAGTGGGTTAAGCAACGCACTACGAAGCAAATCGCAGCCACTGCAGCACGAGTTCGATCCCTGCTGCCAGCCAGGGG